>VMDO01001907.1:149750-185222 GCA_007922755.1 Pedetes capensis | reverse complement strand
AATGACATGAATCAATGTTTTTTTATGAAGCTGATTAGTAATCTAACTTTTAAAAATCCATAATTTACAAATTTTTTAATTTATTGAAAATGGTAAAGCATACTATAGAAAAATCTCTAACAGAATTTAAAACTTTTGCATTTTTATAGAACCATTAAAACTTTTATAAGAGCACTTTTAAGATTACCATAGATTGTACATTACATTTATTAATCATCTGCATTTTTTTAAAAGTCTCGATTCTGGCAAAGCAAAGTAGGTAATGAGACACGCTTATGCGTGAAGTTTTTTGCTGTAACAGAAGGAATTAAAAATATATTTGAAGAGTTGAAGCACTTGTACTTACATGGTGATTGCAAGCTCTCAATTCCACTTTATAAAGGCAAGGTACTTTTGACTTAAGCACAAAGACTGTAACAGAAATTTTAATCTACAGCTTCCTATTAACACAGGTGAAATACCAAGGTCTTCTCCCAAAGCCAACCACTCTTTCTTTTACAGACAAGGAGAGAGAGGGAAAGAGAGAGACTGACCGACCCAGAGAAAGAGCATGCATACACATTCAAACTATTTGATTTGAAATAATCACTGGCTCATTCTCAGTTTCTTTTTTTTTTTTTCTGAACAAACAGGGCTTACCTCAATAAAAACTTACATTCACACAAAAAATTAATTTTGTTAGACATGCAGAGTTTCAAAAGTTTTTGAATACTGCTGAGTACAGAGGCTGTGACTTGCATTTTATAACACGTCAAAAATCTGATTTATATGCTGCCATGTGGGTGAGGGCGAGGCCGACCAAGGTGTGCACAGAGGTCAGGCACGGGCCACGGGAACCACCCTGTCAGTCTGCATGTTCGAAGTTGCAAATGGAGCAGAATTCTACTTAGAAAAGGAGTTGTACTAAGCTGTCCTCCCAAATCATGTCCAAGTTTCAAAGTTATGAAATAAACTGCATTCTTTAGACTCCTTACTTATCTTTATATGTTTGGATAATTCAAAAGTATTGTGTAAGTTTGTGGAGAACAGGCATTTTAATGTGGAGTTAATGGACAAGTTTTCCATTGGGGCTTTTTAAAAAGTAATTTCCTTATAAACCACATAAAATTTATATCTATTGACTTAAATTTTTAAAACCAATAGAAGGTAATCATGCTAATAGATTTTATAACACTATGTCCAGTTTGGAATGATGTAATTATTGAACTTGGCAATACTGATGGCAATATAACCCACTGAAAACTATGGCATAGCTATTACACATATATGCAGGAAAGCTGGGTTCTAAAAATTATATTTTAAGCTGTCAACTAACCCTATAATTTTGTTTAAATGAAGTAGAGTTCTTCAGCATATAATTATCTCAAGTATGACAAGCATTTAGATGCTTATCTTTTCTAAATCCATGATTCAAACATTACTACATGATTGATTCAAAACAGAGACTAATACATTCTTTTAAAAAATAGTAAAATACTCATAATCAGACTGTGAAAACAATTTTATTCATTACTATATATTATCTCTCACATTCAAAGGCAATTTTACATGCATATTCACACATTTTAACTTACAGTATTTGAATCTTAAAATGATGTTTTTATGAAAAATAAGTAACCTTTATTATTTTATTTGAAGTATAGAACTATTATGCTGTCTACTATAGATGTTGATGTTAGGTGCCATCAAGTGGGGTCCAACTCATAGCAACCCTATGCACAACAGGACAAAATACTCCCCGACATTGTGCCATGTCTGGCACTGTGTCATCGCTTCTCTGCTATTCATAGGCTTTTTGATGACTGATTGTTTGTATTGGGAGTGGGCTGCCAGGTCCTTCTCTCATTTTTGCAGTGCTAGGGATCACATCTAGGGTCTCAGAGTGCACAGAACAAACACTTTAGCAACTGAGCTAAACCCCAGCCCCATCTAATATAAAGATGACTACTAAATTGTGTGTGGGAAATAATCTGTGACTTTATCCAGGACATTCAAGATGTATTAGACATATCATTGACAGTTGTGTATTGAGTATCTTTTGCATAATGCAAACAAACAATGTTTGGAACCATGCGATTCTGGTTTTTTTTTTTTTTTCTTTTTTTCTTTTTTTCTTTTTTTTTAATAGGGTCTCTCTATGTTTGCCAGGTTGGCTTAAACTCTCCATACAGCTCAGGACGGCTTCAAATTCAAAATCCTCCTGTCTCTGCCTGCTGAGTACTAGAATTATAGGCATGTGTCACCATGACTGCCTGCATGTGATTCTAAAGTAGAAAACATAAAAACTAGAATGATACTCAAGCTAACACTTCACTTGAAATTATTTAAGAACAATTTCTCAATTCCCTTCTCAACAAACATGTTCTGAGTGGCCCATTATCTTTAAACAAATTACAGTCTCTTGCTGGACTGAGGAATGACAGGCACAAAAAAAAGTAATAACAAAAACATTTTAAGCTGACTCATTGGTTCTGGTTTGGATTTTGAATGTCTCCCAAAGGCTCCTGTGTTGCAGGGTTGATCCCCAGCTAATGGTATTATTGAGAGGTGGTGGGACCTTTAGGAGGCGGAGCCTAGTGGAAGGAAGTTACATCATTAGGGGGCGTGCCTTGGGAGGGGACTCCACCCCTTCCTCTCTCTGTGCTTCTAGACAACAGGAAATGAATAGCTTTCTCCACAGAGCCTATGTTCTCCTGAGCCACAGGCCCAACAGCAAAGGAGACAACTCACCACAGCATGGAACTGCAGGCCAACACCAACATTTCCTTCTGTAAATTGATATTCCCAAGTATTTTGACATAGTTGCAGAAAGCTGGATGACAGGAAAACTCATATAAAGCATATTTTTACTTAGGACAAGGATAGTTCCATGAGCTTCAACCTAATATTCTCATAAAGCATATGTATGTCACTATATTTATACCCACATGTACACACACACACACACACACACACACACGCGCGCGCGCACACACACACAAATGCTTAACTGTTAAGGAAAATCAGAGAAAGAGTCTAAGAGGTAGTATTATTTTACCTAGCTGGAAGAATGAATGAGTGCTTGTCATCAGAGATGGACAAATATTCCAGCCAGCAATGCATGTTCAAAGACCCAGAAGAAAAAACCAATGCAGTCAGAGATTTGCAAGTAGATCACAGGCCAGGATACACACAGGGTGAGTGTGGGGAAGGGGTGTGGGTTTTTGGGAGGGTGGGATCATGGGGAAAAGTGTGCCAAGAAGAGTGTGAAAGTAGCAGAATCCAGACTGCAAACTTTATCTTAAGGGAAAGCTCTTAGAAAAAGAACAAACAAAACCCAGTACCTGTAGATGTAATGAAATAATAAAGATCAGAGCAGAAATTAATGAAATGGAGACTGAAAGAATAAAAAGAATTGGTAAAACAAAGAGCTGGTTCTTTGAAAAGATAAGATGGACAAAATTTTAGCCAAACTAACCAAAGGAAAGAGAGAAGATTCAAATAAGAGAATTAAATATGAGAAAGGGAACTTTACAACAGACACCAACAAAATCCAGAGAATCATTAGGGAATACTTTGAAAAACTATATTCCAAATAACTGGCAAACTGAGATGAGACAGATAAATTCCTAGACACATGTGACCTACCAAATTTAAATTAAGAAGATATAAATAACTTAAACAGACCTGTAAGGAGCAGCAAGATCAAAGCAGTAATTAAGAGTCTCCCAACAAAGAAAAGCCCAGACAGGGTAGATTCACTTTTCAATTCTTTAAGACCTTAAAAGAAGAATTAACACCAAGGCCTTTCAAGCTATTTCATAAAATACAAATAGAAGGAACACTACCATACTCATTCTATAAAGTCAGTATTATCCTGATAGCAAAATCAGATACGAATACATCAAAAAAGGAAAACTATAGACCAATTTCCCTAATCTAGATGCAAAAATCCTTAGTAAAACACTTGCAGTTCAACTTCAATACCCCATTAAAAAGACCATGCAGTACGATCAAGTTGGTTTCATTCCAGGGACGCAAGTCTGGTTCAACTTATGCAAGATAATAAATGTAAGATAGCACATAAACAGAAATCACATGATCCTATTTATGAGTCTATCAGTAGATGCAGAAAAGGTCTTCAAAAACATTCAATATCCTTTTATGAAAAAAAGCCTTGAAGAAACTAGGAATTGAAGGAACATACCTCAACATATTAATGGCAACATTTGAAAAAACTACAGCCAATCTGATACTAAAAAAGGAAAAACAAAGCATTTCCCCTAAAATCAGGAACAAGACAAGGGTATCCACTGTCTCCACTGCTATTCTATGTAGTAATTGAACTATTAGCCACAGCAGTAAGACAAGAGAAATAAAAGTGATCTAAACAAAAAGGAAAAAGTCACATTATCCCTATTTGCAGATGGTATTCTATACTTAAAAGACCCTAAAGACTCCACCAGAAAACTCTTAGAGCTGGTAAACACTTTCAGCAAAGTAGCAGGATACAAAAATAACGTACAAAAATCAGCAGCTTTTCTTTATACCAATAACAACCAGGCAGAGAAAGAAACCAAGAAATCAATCCTATTCACAATAGCTTCAAAACAAATAAAATAACTGGGAATAAGCATAACCAAGGAAGTGAAAGATGTCTACACTGAAAACTTTAAAACACTAAAGAAAGAAATTGAAGAAGACACCAAAACTGTAAAGATCTCCCATGCTCGTGGATTAGAAGAATATTGGAGAAATGGCTATATTACAGAATGCAATCAACAGATTTAATGTAGTACCCATCAAAATTCCAATGGCATTCTTCACAGAAATAGAGAAAACAATCCTAGAAATCATATGGGAGCAGAAAAGACCCCAAATTGCCAAAGCAATCCTGAGCAGAAAGAACAAAGCGAGGGTATACACCATTGGGGTATCACCTGATTTCAAATTATACTTCAAAGCCATAGTAACAAAAACTGCATGGTACTGGCACAAAAACAGACATTTAGATGTATGAAACAGAATAGAGGATCCAGAAATAAACCCACGCAGCTATTGTTGTTAGGTGCCGTCCAGTGGAGTCCAACTCATAGTGACCCTATGTACAGCAGATTGAAACACTTCCCGATTCTGTGCCAGGCACACGATCTTATTTATGTTCAAGTCCATTGTTGCAGACATGGTTAAAAATAAACAAGAACTGTCCCTGACACTATAGCATAGAAAAGACATCTTTATAATGTATCAGTTCAGAATTCTTCGGGGTTCTAACTACCATGGCCCAGTTCACAATAGCATAAACAAATGTGAAGTAATTTGTCTCACAGGATAAGAAATCTAGAACTGGGTGGTTGCTAGGTTGGTTTACTCATTATTCAGTAATGCTAACAAGATTTCCAATATTTTTTCTCCAATATCCTACCTAAGTGTAACTTCTGTACTTGTGTTTATTGTTTAATGGTTATAAGGTGGTCACTGTGGCTTTAAATATAGTATTGCAGGTCAAAGTGAGAAAAAGGGGTTACCCCAACCCTGTTTGACCCTTTTATTAGGCATGAGGCAATTCTAACACTTAGGTGGGGAGGTACTACCATTAACCCTTAAAAAATTCCAAATTATGAAGCTCTTTGTTAATTTAGAGGGGGAGCTAAAAGCAAAGTACTTCAAGTAAAACTGTATGTCCATCCCCCTCACCCCCGTCTTTCACGCTGAGGAGCACTAATTTGGGTTCACCCCTGCTGTAGGATCCTGCTAAAAAGCCACAAAAGGTAACCAACACATGACAATACTCGAAATTTTTCCTATCACTTCTCCTAACACTACAACCTTAATAGGCACATAATCTTCCACAGAACAGCAGGTACAGGTTAACCAAATGCTTTGCTATTGCATAATAGATTACAATTTATATAATAAAGGTTACAACTTTCTTTTTTCAAATTATTCTCCCTAAGTCTGCAGGTTGAACAATGCCCCGGACTCTCTCAAACCTCCTCCAAGTCCTTCAACTTGTAGCAACCACATTTTCAGCCTCAAATTTGTCATCTCATGGTTGCAGGATGGCTGCTACCACTCCAGGCTTCACATTTGCATTTAAAGCACTAAGGAAGGGGAAAGAGGAGAGTACTAAGCCTTCTATGTCCTCTTCATCAGGAAAGCAAACTATCTCCCTGAACTCAGGAGGCTTCCTTTCACAATCACTGCAGAGCAAAATGGGACTGTCACTACTGACTTCAACTTGTTGCAGTTTCTTGCTGGGCACACTGCTGCTCTGAGAAAACGAAGGTAAGCAATATGCAATGGGTAGTAGGGACGCCACTAAGCATATCCACCACACCATACTTGTGGTTTTAAGAAGCCAATCTCTATTTGGTAAAACTTCAGCCACTGTAACTGAAGTGTTTCAGTCACTGTAACAGTGTTACAGAATCGTGTTTTAGGTAAAGCGATCCCTACTCAGGAAAACCAATGAGTGTCCTCAAGCATTTCTGCTTTGCAGGCTCTTCCCTTCCTTCAATTCTGAACCCACATATTTTCTAAAATACCCATGTTTATTAACAACTGTTTCTATGGCAGCAGAGCCCTTGGTGGTGGGGCTCTGGGGTAGAGGCTATTTATAAGTTAAAGGATGACAGCTCATGCCAATGGCAGCTATTATTGATGAAATCCTGGGGGATTTCGCAAATAGATAAATATCGTGGGGAGAAAAACAAAACGTATTCAAAGTGCCTGTTGTTTATCAATAAACATCTCAATTATAATTTGTTTTCCCATCTAGGTCCACCAACTAGAATAAAATACACTGGTCAACTTGGTGCAACCAGTTCATGTAACAATTTTTACCTCATTATAAGTTAATAAATTTGCACTCTCTGGCACTATATATAAGGTGCATCAAGTAACATGACTAAATCCTCTCTGGGACGCTACTGACAAGATCGGGGTTTCTGAGACCACAGGACTGACGATTAGATCCTGATAAACTCACTATACCATTCCATGTGTTCTTTTGAATAACAGCAGCTGCCCTGCCATAAGCGATAGTCCTTCATGTCAGTGTATTGGCATGAACCTCTATCTTTAAAATGTTTATTGAATCAATAAAGCAATTTTCATTACATGTAGCAACTCACAAAACTTTTTCATGTAAACTCTGCCACCCAGAAATCTACTCAAGTCACCAACCATTCAATGTGTAATAGTTCCCAAACAACCCTCAATTCACACATTCCTCCCCCTAGGACTGGAGGGTTGAACCCAGGACCTCGCACATGCTAGGCAAGAGCCCCACCACTGGGCTGCAGCACCAGTCCCTTTTTGATTTCTTATTTTGATACAAGGTCTCGCTAAATGGCACAGGCTGCCTCTGGTCTTCAACACACATTCCTCCTGCCTTAGCCTCCTGAGTCGCTAGGATTACAGATGGGCACTACCATGCCAGGCTTCAACTCATATTTTTAATACATAAGAAAGTATGCAGTGTTGTTGTTGTTGTTGTTGTTGTTGTTGTTGTTGCTATTAGGTGCCGTTGAGATGGTGTCCAACTCACAGCGACCCTACATACCACAGATGAAACACTATTGTCAGTGCTTCCCTGCTATTCATAGGGTTTTCAATGGCTGATTGTTTTTTGGGTTGCTGGGTCCTTCTCCCCTATGTAGCATGTTGTTGTTGTTGTTGTTAGGTGCCATGGAGTTGGTATCCGACTCATAGTGATCCTCATAGGGTTTTCAATGGCTGACTGTTTTGGGATTGCCTTGGGAGTGGATTGCCAGGCTGTTCTTCCATTTTTGCAGTGCTGGGAGTTGAACTCGGGACCTCAGAGACTGCAGCGCAGCGCTCTATCAACTGAGCTAAATCCCAGCCCCATATGTAGCATAGATATACAATATTGAGAGCCTGGGCTATGGAGCCAAAAAGCTACAGTGCAAATCTCAGTTCCACAGAGTATCCCACCCTGTAATGGGTGTGAGACACTGGACAAATCGGGCCCAGCTGCTTCATCTATACACAAGGCAGAGAGGGGAGGGGACAAAATAATAGTATAGGCAGAATATCCCTAATGTGAAAATCAAAACATCTAAGATGTCCCAAACGCTGAAACGTTTTCAGCACCATGTTGACACTCAAATTTTGGATGTCAGATCTTGGAGTATTACAGATTTCAAATTTTCAGATAAGGGATACTTTACCAGTAAAGTCTATGCAAACATTGCAAAGTCTGAAAAATTCCAATATCTGCATTCCATATAAGGGATACTCAACTCTGACCTACTTCAAATGGATATATGAGTATAAAATGAATTTACACATGTAAAATGCCTAGATCATAAGACTCAAATGTTAATGATCATCGTTCCTCCTGATTGCAAAATCTAACTTGTGTGTGGTCTACAGCCATACCACCCTGGCATCCAATTTTGTCTGATCTCGGAAGCTAAGCAGGGGAGGACCTGGTTCTTGGATGGCAGATGGCCTGGGAATACCAGGTGCTGTAGGCTTGGGAGAAGGATCTGGCAATGCACTCCTGAAACAATCCTGGAAACAGTTATTGAAAACCCTATGAATAGCAGAGAAATACTGACATAGTGCCAGGCATGGCATAGTGTTGAGTGTTTTGTTCTGTCGTACGTAGGGTCGATATGAGTCAGACCAGAGTCAATGGCACCTAAAAACAACATAATTTGCCAAAGGAAATAATCTCTGTGTGTGGGGGGGGTGGTACTTGGGGGTTGAACCCAGGGCCTTTCACATACTTTGCAAGTACTCTACAACCAAGCTGCACCCTCAAGACCATTTTTTTTTTTGGATTCAGGTCTTGTTAAGTTATACAGGCAATGTCTGGCCTTGAACCTGCAGTCCTCCTGCCTCAGTCTTCCGTGTTGCAGGAATTACAGGCATGCACCACCACACCGACTCAATTCCAGTCTCACAGCATTGTTGATCTCAGCATCTTTGGTGATGCTAAAGTTTCCCCTACTGCTTCTCCCTGTAGTTCTTGGTGAGAAGCAGCACCTTGCTTGGCATGTTGCCATCTCACCTACTTGAAAAGCACTAGTCACCCCCAAGCCTTCAATTTTCTAAGCATGACAACTTGGGTTTTTGTCCAGTCACTTATTCTCCAAAACTTTCTCTAATTCTATTCATATTATTTTTACATCACAAAGACCAGACCTAAATTTAACCACCTTACGGCACTTTTGATGCTTCTGTTGTTATTTTTATAGTAAGCATGTAACTGAACATAGTTCTATACACATGGGCCTCTCAAGTAACAACTAAAAATTACAGTATTTTCCATATTGCAGCAATTACTCTTGTTGTTGTTGTTAGATGCCATTGAGTCGGTGTCCAACTCATAGCGAGTCTATGTACAACAGGCAGAACACATTGTCGGTGCTTCTCTGCTGTTCATAGGGTTTTTAATGGCTAATTGTTGGGAGTGGGTTGCCAGCTCCTTCTCCCAAGCCTGCAGCACTTGGTGTTCCCGGGCGGTCTCCCATCCAAGGACTAACCAGGCCCGACCCTGCTTAGCTTCTGAGATCTGATGGGATCGGATGCCACAGGACTATGGCTGCAGGCCAATTACCCTTATCATCTATTAAATCAAACCGAAGATCTAGGATTGTAGTTAACAAATAATGGCTACACAGATAGCCCTCTGAACATTAAAAAGAATGAACCATTACTTACCTGCTTTATCCTTGGATGAAAGTTTTTTCTTCTACATTGTGGAAAGGTGACTGGCTTTCTCTTTATGTCTCACCTCCACATCTTCTGCCTTAATAAGAATTGTGGCTACTCTAAAACAAAAACACATGTTTATATATAGAGAGAAGGAAAGACTATGTTTACAAATTTCATATGAACATTTTTTACTTAGTGATACCTCAGAGGACTTCATATTAAGCAGTGGCTTCACTTTGTTCATATGTTTTATTACTCCTTTTTCCTTACCATTTTTCTTTTTTTAAAGTCTTAGGAAAACTATTTATTGTTGTTTCCAAAGAGAAAGAAGTTGGGTTTAAAGTGAAATCAAATTTTATTAAAAGATTGGTGGTGTGAGCCCTTACAAAATATACAATGAGGATTTGAGGAAAGGGCAAAGAATTATATATTTTTTATTATGAAAGCTACTCTTTGCATTATGTTTCTGAGAAAATTTTAATGTATTATCATAGATAAAGGCACAATAGGACTGCCATTTCAATGAGGAGGTAGCCTTCATGAGAAGGAAGAGGAAAAAATAGAATATAATATGATCTTACATTTAACAAAATCTGTTTTTCTCAAGAAGCATTTATTTTATATGGCACTAAGACAGAATTGGGAGAAGGACCTGGCAAGCCGCTCCCAATAATCAATCTGCCATTGAAAACCCTATGAACAGCAGAGAAGCACTGACAATAGTGTTTCGCGTGTTGTATGTAGGGTTGCTATGAGTCAGATACCGACTCGACGGCACTTAACAACAAGACAGAATATCGCCTGTAGCTGTAGCCTTGTGGCATCTGATCCCGTCAGATCTCAGAAGCTAAGCAGGGTTGGGCCTGGTTAGTACTTGGATGGGAGACCGCCTGGGAACACCAGGTGCTACAGGCTAGGGAGAAGGACCCACCAACTCACTCCCCAAAAATAATTAGCCATTAAAAACCCTATGAATAGCAGAGAAGCACCAACAATATCGTTTTGCCTGTTGTACATAGGGTCGCTATGAGTTAGACACCGACTCGACGGTACCTAACAACAAGACAGACCATCAAGGCATTGTCTCAGAACACCTTAATTATATGAAAGTGGGAATATATGAATATTTCATATCAAGTCAATTGTTGGAATGCAGCAACCAATTCCTCAGAAGTTCATGATATATCCATAGTCATATAAGTAATGAACTTGATGGATTTAAGCATAGTGCATTTTTCAAACTACAAAACAGCAGAAATTTGTCAACCTTCAAATTCAGTCATGCTGATTATTTTTCTGGTACACTTCTAGGTTATTAAATAAGTGAAAAGTCAATTTTTCTTCTTTACATAAATATAGCCCTATAATCATAAAAATGTGGATGTAGAAACAATTTAGAGAACTTCTGGATGAAATGAGTTCAGTCCTCTCTAAATCAGATTTTCACATAATTATCTTACTGAATAAAGGTTATAGAATGAGTTCAGAGGTGAGATCTTGGAATCCAGAACATTTTTCCCACTATGTAACAATTGTTCAAACTGACTTAGGAACAAATGTGTATATATGTGAGGCAGTGAGGCACTGAGGCAGTAGAGTTGAACTAGAGGTCTCTGGATCTTACTGCCCAGGTCTGAATCTTGGTTCTGCCAAGGTCTTGAGCAAGTTACTTAATCCCTCTGTGCCTCAATTTTCTCATTCCTAAGATGAAGACTGATAATAATTACACATTCCTAGTGGGGTTTTTATGAGAAAAATAATACGTATAAAGCACATAGAATGATATCTGACATAACAATTCAATGGATGTCAGGAATTATTAGGACTCTACCAATAAATGCAAGAAGTTGTTTTTGCTAGGTTTTAACATAGCCTAGCTACAGCATACTAACATTGGAACATTGGCTCTCTTTTTGCATTTTCAAAATACATATTTGTTGATATTCCATTTTGGCACATGAATTATGTAGCCAAAGAGATAGTTTCCTCATAAAGTATGTGCAAGATTCAAAATGTTAAATGTATAATAAAACTCACTTGGTAGTCTTTTGGGCCCAAAGGTGTACTTAGAATACCTGATATTCCTAAGAATATACCCCCTCTTCTATGTAAAAAATCACTTTCAGTAATGATCATGAAATGAAACAAGAGCCAGGAGAGAAACAGTAGAAATTCTTTTATTCAACCCCAATAGTAAACCAGTATAAAATAAACTAAATATTAGACAAAGTGTGATTTAAAAATACAGAGAACATTTAAATTTTTAAAAATATTTTATTCCAGTGAAAGACCACATTGGCATCCTTCTCCCTCAAAATGCTCCCCCTGGTACCAAACACATTTATCCCAACATTTCTCACCATGTTCTGACGCAGTTCTGAAAGTCCTCTTTCATGAGTGTCTTCAGTTTCATCTTCTATCATGACAATGCTCTGTGTCACACATCATTTCTGGTATGGCAATTCCTGACAAATAAAAATATTCTGGTGTGTCCTCATCTACCTTATTCACCAGATCTGGCCTCACGTGACTTCTGGCTCTTCCTCAAAGTCAAAATAACCATGAAAAGTAAATGTTTTGAATCGGCTCAGGACATTAAGGCAGCCATGACAGTGCAATTAAAGACACTCATGAAAGGGGATTTCCAGAACTGCTTCAGAAGCTGGCAAGAATGGTGGGATCAGTGCCGTCAGAGCCAGGAGGAGTATTTTGAGGGGCATGAACGGCATGTGTCTTTTATTACAGTTATTTTTTAAAATATTCACTGTATGTTTTGATCACACCTTATAGTATCAAAAATGTAATGAAACTTTGATAAAAGAAAAAACTCATGCTTATACATTGGTCTGTCATAGTACTAAGTAACATACTTTCTATTTTCTTGATCCAGTCTTTACTGGGGTTTGGTTCAGTTGGTAGAGTGCTGCTCCACACTCTCTGAGGACCTGGATTTGATCCTCAGCACCACAAAAACAGGAGAAGGATGTGGCAATCCACTCCCAAAGCAATTCTGAAAAACAATCAGCCATTGAAAACCCTATGAGGGTCACTATGAGTTGGACCTAACTCGACGGCATCTAACAACAACAATCTTTACTTTTGAAGAAAATATTAACTATTATAAAAGAATAAATTTCAGTTAAATATATTTGGATTCAATTATTCAAAAGAATAATTTCACATGAACAAAACTTTTACTTGCTAACCAAAAATATAATACCTCAAAGCTTTCACTTTTTTTGACTCTTAAATCTTACAAATAAGAACTCTAAGATGTCGCACAGAATGACAACATTGAAGTAACCAGGTACTGTTTTGTCACCCTTATAATCCCTGTGATAGCATCATTTATTAAGAATAAATATTATTAAGCATAGGGCTATGGGCCAAAAAAATGCAGACATGAGCTGCACCTGAAAACTTGTATTGTCCCGAACCTTTTATTGTATCAAAGGGAGTCCTTTAAATTATATCCCATGTGGGATATAAAGTTTATCATAGAAATATTTATATAATATTTTATATAAATATAAAATATTTATATAATTTATATAATTTATAAATATATAATAATTTATATAATATAAAATTATATAAATAATTAAAATGTACTAATGGGGGTGTTAGGAGAAGGACCTGGCAACCCACTCCCCAAAATCAATCTGCCATTGAAAACCCTATGAACAGCAGAGCAGCACTGACAATACTGTTTCGCCTGTGCATAGGGTTGCTATGAGTTGGATGCCAACTCGACGGTACCTAACAACAACAACAACAATGCGGGTGTATGTGCTGAGGATTGAACCTAGGACCTCCCTGAAGACAAAATGTGCTAATTTGAAGTTTACATGTATGTTAACTACACTCAACAGAAACTACAGAAATTGTTTAGAACTGAGACCAACAAGAAGACTTTCAGGGAGGAGGATTTTATCACCAACATCATAGAGAATTACTGATCTATAAAAATTACCAGTAATAAGAAGTAGATTGACTTTCAGTGGTCTTGTAACAGTTTAATTTCTCAGCAGATGATGAGAATTATTGCCTGCACCCCAAGTGATTGCTTTTATTGTACCACTGTTGGTATGTCACTGCTCAAGGAGAAATCTGCCCTTAGGGTACTGCCCTTTAAGATGGGTTTATTGTATTAGGCATCGCTAACCTACCTCTGAGAAAATATTTTACAAGTCATGTTTATTAAAGCCCACGGATTTCATGGTGGTGTGTTTTCTATTGCATCCACACACTGTATGCATATGAATGCTGCTAAGTTCAAGCCAATCATTTATTCATTAAAGTCATCTCATCAGGATTTTTAAAACTTAAAAAAATAATCCTGCTCTGTTTGTAGTTCCTGGTGTACTTACATTTCAAAATAAACATCGCACAAAATTACACATATTCCAAGCTTTTCACTAACTCAGATTGGCTTTCTCCCACTACATTCCAAATAAATGAAGCTATGTTGTACATTACCATTTAGAAGAGCTTTCAAAATATTAACATTTACATAAACATGAACAGTTTAAGGAGTTTGGGCATTCTTCAAGTTTTCACAAATCATGAGACGTCAAATTCATACCTTCTATTGTTTTTAAGCAGCCACCTCAAGAGAACAAAATTTCCACTCTGCTATCAACCTTTCTTAGACATTCACAAGATCAACATAGCCTCCAAACTGCCTTTTCATAGTCTTACAGCTGTGTACATGCACAAACTTTCTGTTTATGATGGTGCTCTTGAAAATATAGTCTTCTTTGTGTGTGTGGCGGAGTCTTGCTGTGTAGCCCAGGCTGGCCTCAATTCCTGATTCTCCTGCTTCAGCCCCGAGTGCTGGGATTACAGGCATGTAACACCATGCTGGCAAAGAGTCTTTTAACTCAAAGACCTGATTTACCTCAAAAGGCATCTTGATATGGGATATCATGCTGATTATAGCCCCCTTAGAAACAGGTATAACTGACAAGAAAGTGACACACAAAAACCAGCTCCTTCACTCACAAAACTCTCTCAATCATCATCTACAATCTACTGAAGTAGCACCTACTCTATAGCTTGAGGATTCCCCACCTTCTCCTGTCAATAAGAATCATGTGGGGCAGTAAAAGTAAAAACCTCCTGGAAATTAGATTTCCATAGGTTTGAGGTAAGGCTCAAAAACCTGACTTTAAACAAGTGTTCCCCATTGATTCTCAAAGGCCAGGCATGTTTAAGAATAACGCGCTAGAGCTAGGTATGAACACCTGTAATTCTACACTCAGGAGGCTGAAGCAGGAGGATCTCAAGTTGGAGCCCAGCATGGGCTACATAGTGAGACCTGCCCTCACAACAAAACAAAACAGCCCCAAAGGTAAGGGAAATCTGCTGTAGATCTTCACAGTTCCAGGATCAGCCTCCAGGGCTCACCCTTTTCTGGGTGTTAGGCTTTAGGGAATATGTAAACAAGAGCAGATCAAGTTTGGAGAAAGCAAAACGTCATCTTGTCTACACCTTGGAGTTAGATTTTTCAACACCTAAAGAACTCATCTGGGCTGGGATTTAACTCAGTTGGTAAAGTGCTGCTCTGCACTCGCTGAGGCTCCAAGCTTGATTCCCAACACTGCAAAAATAGGAGAAAGATGTGGCAATCCACTCCTGAAGCAATCCCAAAACAATCAGCCATTGAAAACACTACTCCATTCAATGGCCCCCTAACAACAAAAAGAAATTTATCAAAGGGGAGGAAGATTTTAGTTTGGGTATGTGTTGTGGAAGTAGAACACCACTAGGGGGGAGCATAGAGCTGACAAATTATAAATGTTTGGGGACTTTTGACTTCGCACTACAATCTAAAATGGGTGTACCTACAATTTCCATGAACTCAGCGTACCCAAAGGAGAAAAAAAAATGCAGCACACCTAAAGGTCATGGGTGCCCGGTGTTAGCATGTGATCTTCACATACATTTCCCTCTCTAGTCTAAAAAGGCTACAACAACCATTGTAGAAAAAATGGTCCCCTAAGGTAGTGTGCACTTGAATTTTTTAAAAATTGTATTAGAATACAAAGATTGCAGTTAAACCAAAGTGGTCTTCACATTTTTCTCTCTGCAGGTTTCCAAATGCTTGTCCTACTTTAATATTTAATTTGCATTGTGACAATGTTTTTCAATGGTTTTAATCAAATCTTGAGTTCTACTAAGAGGGTTAAAAATGAAGTAGGTAACAACTCAGGCAAGCTATGTGAAGGCTTTTCCTATACAAATGTAGTTAAAATCTTGCCGCCACTTATTAGGAAACTATGCTTCCCACCCCACCATGCACCTTTAATTTTTCTTATCCCATCCTCACTTTTTTCTTCTGCCAAGTGTAGAAGAAAATCCTTCTGTCAAACCAGGCAACTTTTACAAGTATCTCCTCCAAGGACTTTTCTTTTCCCCCTTTGAAATTCTACCATCAGAGATCAGAGGTGGGTAAGAAATGTTGGAGGGTGAGGAGGGATGTAAAGAAGAAATTTTACTTTTTCCCCCAGTTAGCTAACTAGCCAGGTAGCTAGATTTTTTCCTTCATCTAGGTATTCCTGTGTCTAAGAAAAGCATGATCCAAGACCCTGGAGCACCTCTATGACCTGAGTTTTGAAGTCTTTGGTTCTAATTTCCATCATTTCACTGGAGAAGCTGAGGTGGTAAGAGGAAGCCAGAAAAAGGGCATTCCTGGGAGGCCAGATGGGCGTGACCAAACAGTGGACACTAGAGACTGAAAAGGGTAAGGCCAACAGGAAGACATTCAGAGGGAATGTAAGGGATTAGGAAAGATGCTTGGGGGCAGGGAAGAAGAGGGAGGTCCTGAGTAGAACCAGGGTGGCTAGGCATGGTACATGCCCAATGAATACATGGATGGAAATATCACAGTGAGCCTCATTAATTTGTAAAAATAGTACATGTTAGAAATGTCAACTAAAAGACTTTAGAAAAACGTCAATAAAAGACTTTAGAAACCAAGGCTGTCTGCTAAGCCTAAGACCATCATGGAATTTAGTGTCCTAGAAAAGAGGGTTTCCAATCTTTCCAAATATTTTAACAATAAAAAGCCCAAGGCCTCATAGGAAAATGGCTACATTTGTAGCATGAATTGACTGAGACCACAAATACCAAAAGCTACTATGAAACCAGAAGCCTCTTAAATGCGCACATCAGCACCTGCAGACACATGAGAAGGAGTTGTACATTTATGCGTAAGGACTTTTCTTTTTCTTTTTTTTAACCTATAGAGACTATTTGTAGGCGCATCCCCTTGCTCAGTGACTCCACTTACCCCACCGAGCAGGAACCGTGGCTCTACAACAAGCATTTTCAATCTGGGCAGGCTATATTGCCTCCAAGGACAACATATATATGTAAAAAGTACTGATACAGGAGCAGTTACACTCTGAATCTGTGCTATTAGAATTTCATGAGGGAACCAGGCGCGGTGACCACGTCTGTAATCCCCGCTACTCAGAAGGCAGAGGCAGGAGGATTCCAAATTCGAGACCAGAGGCAGTCTGTGTAATTTAGCGAGACCCTGTCTCAAAAAGTAAAAAAATGGGCTGGGGGTGCAGCTCAGTGATCCAGTACTTGCAAAAGCATGCAAGCGCGAGGCTCTGGGTTCACCCCCAGTACCCCCAAAAAATTATAGTAGTAATTCATGGTGGCTTTTTAAGGGGGCAATAATGAAGAAGAGGGGGCTGAGAACCTAATGTACCAGGGGTACCGAGCTGAGACCATCAAAGGAAGGGACTGGAATTCGTGTTTTCCACCCACACCAGTAGCCTGCCAGTCAGGGGTCTCTGATTCCGCTACGACCTGGGCTGGAGCGAGGGTGTTCCTTGCGGTGGCCTTAACCCTGGGGGGGCACTGCGTGCCTCCCTTTGCTCCCTCGCGGGGCGCCGTGTGCGGGCAGGCGCTCGGGCAGCTGCAAAGCGCTGCGCCACGGCACCGGGCCTCCCCGGCGGCTGTGCGGGCCCCGGGCGCTCCCCGGCCCCGCGGCGACCCCGGGCCTCCGCACTTGTTGCTACTGCGCCTCCCCTCGGCGACCCTTGCTTCCCCCCGCACGCACCCCCGCGGCCCCCGCGGCCCCGAGCTCCGCCTGGAGATCCCGCCCCGCCCCCGCGGGGCCCCCGGGACGCGCCCGGCCCGCCGAGGCCGCCGTTTCCTAGACAGCCGCGCAGCCGCCCCGGGGCCGCGCGGCCGGCGGGCGGCGAGGGCGCAGGCGCGGGCCCGGGCGCGCGCCCCCGAGCGCGGTGGGCGGAGGGGCGGAGGGAGCCGCTGGGCCGCGAGGGGGCGGGGGGGCGGAGGGGAGCCCCGAGAGCCCGAGCCGGATCCCGGCCCTGGCCGCCGCAGACCCGCGCGAGTCCCGAGCCCGGGCAGCAGGTACGTGTCCCCGTGTCCAAGGTCCTGGGGCCGGGGCGGGCTGGGTAGGGGCGGCTGGAGGTTTGCAGGGTGCACGCCCGGCCGGCCGTGCGGGCTGGGATCTCGCCGCTGACCTTCATCCCCCTGGCCGGGGCAGCCGGGCTGGGGTGCGCGGGGCAGCCCAGATCTTCAGCTCCAGCCCGGCGATCTGCTTTTCTTGTCACATGCTTCTTATTTATTTATTTATTTATTTATTGCAAACTGCCCTGGTTCGGGTCCAGCTGCAGATGCCGTACCTCCCATTCTTTGCCTCTGTGTGCCATCTTGCATTTATTAATAAAGCATGCAAGCTGGGAGTTGGGGGGGAGTTGCTTCTGGGGGGAATCCCATTGCAGGGTAGCAAGCGGGCGCCTCTTTTCGGTTTTCAGACGTGGTATTAAGAGGAGGAAATCCCACACCCTGGGGATTTGTGGTTTGGTGAGTCGTGACCACTTCCTAGTGGGCTTCCCCGGTTGGTCAGAGGTGCCCCCCGCGGCAGGACGGGCTGTCTGGAAAGGACGGTGGGTCTTTACTGTCAGGCCGGAATCCCGCTGGGGCGGGGGGGGGGGGGGGGGGGGGGGGGGGGGGACGGTTGCAAGCTACAGCAGACAGTTTGCTTGCTAACTTGCCAGGGAGGCTTAGACCCAGAAAATTGTCTCCCTTGGTCGCTGAGAGGACCCCATAGACAGAATCCCCGAGACTTGCATACTCAAACTCATGAAGGTTTTGCATCTGAAGATGACTAAAACTAGCCACCTGTTGGCAGTCAGACCCCATGGACGCCCCCATACTCTAGCCTGACAATCCCTGTTTCATAGTCACCAATGTGGAGGTAACGATAAAGCCATATGGGTTCCTTCAATCCTCTTTAGTGTTGCCTGCTTTTGTTTTTCTTTTTCTTTAAGCAAAACCTACCTATGATTTGATGCCTCATATGTTATAGACTGAAATTACATGATTTGTTTATATTCCGTATACCTATAAGATCATCTCCTAAGCACTGAATGCCTCTTCGGTGTATGTTACCTATTTCCGTGCCTTTGAGGAGCAGTCAGAAAAGTGGAGTGTGTGTAACTGCTTACCCCTTCCCTCTCCCCTGAAATAAGGTAGTGAAAAGAACAGTTAAGAGCCAGAAGCATAATATGAAAATGATTATCACAGAACGTTGGCATATGACAGCTGGGCTGTAGTGCCACATCTAATCATGAGACGGATGCTCCTACATACCAAGTACTGAGCTAAAAGCTGTGCATGATCTTGAATCCTCACCACAAACCTGTTATCTCCGTCGTGAAGATAAAGAAGCTGAGACCTAGAAAGGTTAACTGAACTAGCCCAAGGTCACACAGGGAGGGACAGGGTAAAGATACAAACTCATCTGCATTGTATTTGATGACTAAGGGTGGGGTGGGGTGGGAGGTGGGGGGCATCCTTTAACTCTGGGGCGGCTGCTCCCTTTACCTTTCCAGTGAGATCTAGTGTATGCATGAGGACATAGCTCGGATCCAGTTTTCCATTTCATAGATTCCACACCAACTTTGTGGCTTTCCAGCAGGAGAAACTGTTGTTACAGAATGGGTCCATGTGGAATTTTTTGAGGTGACACTGAGCCTATTAAAAATAGGGGGCCCAAGACATCCTTCTGTAAAATTCAGATCATGAGCAGTTAGCTTGAAAAAGTTGTCTCACTCCCGATTTAAACCTCTAAAGTGTCTGAGAATCAGGTAGCATGACTACCCAGGTTTTTCATTGTCTCATCTCACCCTGCCCTTGCTGCTCCACACACCATCTTCTGGTCTCACTGCTAGTCATGACAATATTGTCTATCACACTTTCATGGGAGTGCGGTCATGGGGTGAGGCACTCCATTCCAGCCATGGACCATTGTCTCGTCTCTGTCTGGTTGTAGCAATTATTCATTTGAAGTTCTTGGAATTCATACATTCAGCAATAGACATATATTTCCTCTTTTTTTAGCAAGTGCATGATTATAATGCAGTATTTGATGTTGTGACACAGTCCTAGCACTTTTTATGGATTTAAGAATTGCTGTAGTTGCATCAATGGAAAATCTACCCAGTGGGGCTACTAACTTTAAGCTCAGGTCATACAGTTGGGACAGTGGTGAGAAAAGTATAGATAAACCTAAGAAATTGTTTGAAAACACATCCCAGGGAAATTAGAGCTTATAATTGTCAATTGGTAACTACTATTAAGTAGGAAATATAAAATTCTCTTCCTTGGACAATATGACTGTTTCGAGAGCACCAGGAAGTTATCTTTTTTATTCCACAGTACTGCAGGCTACTGACAGCCAGGTAATCTGTGCAGGCATCTTGGTTCATGGAAGCCACTCAATTTGGGAAGAGTACATTCCCCACTTCTTATGGAAACGCTGAGATGGAATTTTTCTGCCCTGGGGATTTCCAGCCTTTATCCAATAACCTCAAGATGAGTCCTGGCCTTCCGGGGGAGGAAGCAGAAAGCAAAGAAAGGTGTTGCTTGATTTCTGGGGAGAAAATGGGTTTACCCAAATGAGGGGTGGGCTAGTCAGCTACCTTCCACTCAAGCAGGATTTCATTTAATACAGAACTGAACACCCCTCTTGGCTCTTGGTCAAAGGCCAGTTCAGGGAATGGAAAGATGTTTCCTGACTACGTTTTTTTTTTTTTTTTCTTGAAACATACTTAAACTTGGAAAAGTCCTACAGGCAATTATGGATGCTTAGGCATGGTTATTTTTATTCCTCTCACCAGGATTATGTTTTTTTGGAGTAGGGAAAGAGGGCTAAAATGTCCAAGCTATGTAGCTCACATGTCTTGCTGTGACTGGTTATAATGTGCATTTTAATACATTGTTAAGTTAGACGCTGGGAACTGCGGTGTTTCTCTTTCCTTGGCTGACCTTGCAAGCTACTTGATTGTCAAATGTAGTTTTCCTTATAAATATCCCTTAATGTAGTATTCTTTAAAATGGATATCTTTTTCAGTGGCAACAATCTTGAATCGTAGCTAGCTTACTTTGAAGCACTTAATTTTCATCAGCCTCTGTTTCTCTCCTTGGTGGTAGCCATAGCAAGAACTGTCATTTTATTTACAAAGTTCACTTTCTCTCCCCTTTCAAATAATACCAAAAGGAGTTTGTAGACGCTGCCCAAGGATGGTCTCAGGTTTACTTCCTTTCAGGCTCTTATCCTGTGGCCCAGGTCTTACGTGAGAACCCTAGAGCTACTTTTCGCCCTTCCCGTGTTTCATTTCCCATAGAATTCCTAAAGTTGGGTCACACCAGGCTGTCTCGGGCAGGGGGTGGAATGGAGGCTACACAGAGCTGATACAGCTCAGGGCCCAGAAATCAGCTCCCATGCCTCAACACTGGCCTCTGTTAGGACTTGTGCTTGCAAATGTAATCTGTTTCATTGTGGAGTGTTCAAACATTTCAGAAAGGAAGAAGTTTGAAGGTCAAAGATCTTTGGTAATTTTAGCCCTCAGCAGTAACCATAATGTGGTGTGGATCCCTCCAGATTTCTGAACGCGGAAACTAAAATGTCACTGTTTGCCAACAATACTTACTCTACCTAGAAGAATACTCCTTTTAGGTGTGTTCTCTTGTGCGGAGACACTTTCTGTTCTGCCTCAGTGGTAGTGAGATGGGAGGAGCCTTGTGACCAGGGCGAGAGGAGAGGAACTGATGGTCGGTGGGTGGGAGCCTGGCACGTGCTGTGTCCTGTGACAAGCCATTTCACATTCCATGTCCCTTTGTGGTCAGTGGTGTATAGATGAGGAGAGGGGCGCCCGAGATACACAGCCCAGGAGCAGAGATGAGCGTCAAGGCCAGGCCAGTGTGGCCAAGACACTGGGCTCTTCCTCTCTTCCTGCTCCAATTGCAGGGTGATGTTCTCTGCCCTTGTGTCCTGTCCTGTTCCACTGCCTCTGGCCTCCTTGCTGTTCCCCTGCCCCAGGGCCTTAGCAATAGTGAGTGCCTCTCCTGGAACGCTTTTCCGGCAGGTATCTGCATGGTTTGTTCCCTCACTTCCTTGAGACTGGGCTTGAAGTCTAACCTCTCCTTCAAAACTACCTGCCCTCGGCCATTCCCCCCCGCATCCACCCTGATTTTTTTTGTTTACATACCAGCTCCTAGCCTGCAGCCACAGTCCTGTGGCATCCGATCCCTTCAGATCTCGGAAGCTAAGCAGGGTCGGGCCTGGTTAGTACTTGGATGGGAGACTGCCAGGGAACACCAGATACTGTAGGCTTGGGAGAAGGACCTGGCAACCCCCTCCCAAAAATCAATCTGCCATTGAAAACCCTATGGACAGCAGAGAGGCACTGACAATAGTGTTTCCCCCTGTTATACAAAGGGTCGCTATGAGTCGGATACCGACTCGCCGGCACCTAACAACAACAACAACAACAACCAGCTCCTAGCATGCTACACTAAGTCATTCTTAGGTTTACTGCCATTCTCTCCCCTGGAATGAATGCTCTAGAAGACAAAGAGTTTGTCTGCTTTTTTTGCTCCCCTTACCCTGGGCAGTGGAAAATGAACGGACAGGTCACCAGGGCACGCTTGAGTCTCTCCAGCTTCACACACTTCTTGCTTTTCTCTGCTTTGCCATGAAACCCCTGAGAGACGAGGCTTTGTGTGTGGTGTTAGGGAGGTAGTGGTTACTTTTGTGTCACTGTGACAAAACGCCTGACAGAAGTGACTGAAGGGAGGAAAGATTTATTTTAGCTCCCGGTTTCAGAGGGCTCAGTCCATGGTAACTGAGCGCTGTGTGTCTGGGCCTGTTGTGAGGCAGAACCTCATGGCGGGGGAGAGTGTGTGATGGAGAGGCTTCTTCATGGCAGCTGGGAAGCAGAGAAAGAAAGAGGAAGGGGCCAGAGACAAGATCCTCCCAGGGGCACACTCCCAGTGTCTCACTTCCTTCAGCTAGGTCCACATCTTAAAGTTTCCAGAACCTCTAAAAACAGCACCAACCAGCTGGATACCAAGTGTTTAAAACATGAGCCAGGGGAGACATTGCACGTTCAAACCATCAAGGTAAGTGGAGATCTTTCTTACTTTGAGAGCTCTTTCTTACTGTTGGACCAGTGCTGGGGAGAAAGGACTCCCCTGGGCAGAGTTGGACCCTAGGAAGATAGAAAGTTGCTTGGTTGTTGAGGATATGAGAGAGCAGCAAAAGCATGTAGGGAGAAGGCCTGGGCTGGAGAAGAATCCTGTGTGGTTCCCATCTGCTTGGGATAATCTTTTTGAAGACTTCCAAAGGAGATTCGAGACTCCTTCGCCCACCACCCTCTTTCCCAGTAGCCAGAGTCACTAACAAGAAAAAGTAACTCATGGTCACTCACACCTGCTTTTCACCTATGCAAGTCAATCACTGCCCTGCCTCAGTAGCTCCTGGCATTGTTTAAACGTTAACTATCTACTGGTGTCTTCCCTGCTTAAGCTAGGGTGTGAGAGTCACTGTCAAAGCCCTTACTAGGTTCATCTGAGAGGCTTTGGCAGGAAGTGTGCTCCCACACCACAGCCTGAGTTTCTTTTGACCCAAGCAGGCCCAGACTCTTCACATCTATCTTTTGTGCATCTGTAGCTTACAGGAGAATTGTTTGTGCTGTGACAAAATCCTAGGCACTTTGGGGACCCATTCAACCTTAGAGCAGTTTAGAATGGAGCACTCTGGGATGCTGAAGGGTGTTGATCGTCATGGGAAGAAGACATGGCAAAGCTGTTCCTCAGTCACAAAGTGACTCCCTCCTCGTCCTCCTCCTCCTCCTCCTCCTCCTCGTCCTCCTCCTCCTCCTCCTTCTCCTCCTCCTCCTCCTTCTCTTTCCCTTCCTCCTCCTCCTCTTCTTCCTCTACCTTCCTCCTCCTCCTCTTCTTCCTCCTCTTCCTCCACCTCCTCCTCCTCCCCCTCCTCCTCTCCCTCCTCCTCCTCTACATTCTCCTCCTCTTCTTCTTCCCCCTCCTCTACATTCTCCTCCTCCTCTTCTTCCCCCTCCCTGCATCCCAGACTCCCATCCTCCTCCTAGCTCCAAATGCTGCCCTGGAGGGTTTGAATTATCTGCCCCAAGTGGGAATTTCCCACTTCAAAAAACACAAGCTCCCTAAAACTGCTTTTGGTGTGTAATAGGAAGTACCCAGGAGCTAAGACAGAGGCTGGTAACTCCAGTCCTCCCTGCGCGGTAAAACCAAGAATTTTCGTAAGCATGTTTGCGTGTTGCAACCCAGGTTTTTAGATTGGGATTGGGCAGCCGTTTTCCAGATTCAACCACCAGCCATGAAGTGTGTGATGCTTTCAGCTGTTCTCCCTTGGTGCAAAGCAACTCCAGTGGAAGTCATCTCTCCCAGGATTCCCTTACAACAGCCCACTCTAGAGAGGAACTGCCACTGTGTCCAGGTGATGCAGTGTGTAAGGTCTAGAAACCTTGCCCTGAAAGCATCTCTCAAAATAGTGAAGCCCTTGCATTTTATCTGAATGCAAAGCAACATTAAAAAAAAAAAAAAAAAAAAAAAAACCCTCCGTGATGCTTGCTAGGGCTGGGCTTTCTCTCAGTTGGGAGAGTGCTTGCTCTGCATGCTCTGAGGCCCTGGGGTTGATCCCCAGCACCACAAAAATAGGAGAAGGACCTGGCAGCCCACTCCCAAAACAATCAGCCATCGAAAACCCTCTGAATAGCAGAGAAGCACTGACATAATGCCGGGCATGGCGCAGTGTCCGGAGTGTATCATTGTGTTATACATAGGGTTGCTATGAATCGGACTGGGTTGGGATTTAGCTCAGTTGGTAAAGAGCTGCTTTGCAGTCTCTGAGGTCCCAGGTTCGATTCCCAATACTGCAAAAATGGGAGAAGGATGTGGTAGTCCACTCCCAAGGCAATCCCGAAACAATCAGCCTTTGAAAACCCTATGAGGGTCGCTATGAGTCAGACATGACTTGATGGCACCTAACAGCAACAACAACAATGAATTGGACACAACTCAGTGGCACCTGACAACAACAGGATGCTTGCTAATTCTCCCTTGACTATGATTACTAAAATGTGTCATTTTTGTGCATTGAAACAAGAGAAGAGGGTGAAACACGTTGCGATCCTTCTTTAAAAAAAAGAAAAAAGAAAAAGAAAAAAAAACGAAGAAAGTTCCATTGTTTCAGGATAGACTCTCAAAACAAAACCTTGGGAACCTTTCTCTCATCTCCCCTGTCCTTTCCCTGCCAGTTTCTACCCAGGACTCTGCTGACATTCTCCCCTTGAAGCCCCACAAGGAATTTGTTTCTCCACCCCTCTCCTAAAACACAACTCTTAAAGGTTGCTGGTGATTGCCAAATCACAGATCTGATGGCTGATTCTCAGATTTTGTTGCTGTTGGCTCAGCAGCATCCGACCCTGCTGACTTCTGCCACTCCTTGCAATGCCCCCTGTCATGGCTCCTCCCTGACTGCGCCTGCCCAGGTGGGTCTGTCTGTCTCTCCTCTGCCCTCAGACCTTCCTGCTCTATCACAAGGCATGGGGACATGATTACAAGCCTGGGCTCTGCCTGGGATTTGAATCCTGGCCTTTGCACTTGCTAACTGTGTAACTTTAAATAAGTTATTTAACTCTCCTCTGTTCCCCCCACCCCACCCTGTTTCTTCATTAGTAAAATGGGGAGAAGAGGAGGTAAATGGAAGCGTTGTTGGAAAGAGGATGAAATGAGTGTGCCTAATAAAGAGTATTGAGAGAAGGACCCAGCAACCCACAGCCCCTGCCTCCGGCAAAAAAAATAAAAATAAAAATAAAAATAAATTCAGCCATTGAAAGCCCTATGAATAGCAGAGAAGCACTGACAATAGTGTTTTGCCTGTTGTACGTAGGGTTGCTATGAGTCAGACACCTACTCCATGGCACCTAACAATAACAATAAGAGTAAGCACTCATGAACTCCGCCTTTTTAGGACTTCTTGTTTAGATCCCTTGCCTCTTCGAAACAAAACCCTAACTCCTCACTCTGACGATCAAAGCCCCTAAGCTGGAGCACCCATTTCCTTTCCTTCCTACCCTTCCTGGCATGTGAACCCTTCTGAGCCTGGGTGCCTGCAGTCCCCGCCTTTGGCCTTCATCCCTTCCTGCTCTACCCGCCTTTGCGGCCAGAGGGTGAAGGTAACACCTCCGGCTGGGAGGCAGAGCCCAGCCTTGCTGGTAACGGAAGCCATCCTCCCCTGGGCACCCAGCCTATCTCTCCCTGGCAGATCACAAATTACTCAGAGACACCAGCTGTGGTTTATACTTTTCAAAAATATCTTCCCCAGCACTTAGCACTAGACTTTACACATAGTAGGAATGTCCTCTTATCTGCCAAAACATTGTAGTTCTGCTTGGTCCTTCGGAAAGCCCTTTTCCTTCTACATTGAAGCCTGTATCGATCCGTCCTGGAGCTCTGACAAGCTTTATGTGGGAAAATTGAGTCAGCATCACAGAGACAGTGAACCCCTCAGAACCTTTTGGAATGAGGAGGATTGTGTGGAAATAATAACGAAACTCCTGGGAGGACAGGGTGTCATTTAATGCTTTTTAATAGCAGCTTGACTTCCTACCAACCTATGAAGCTGATTTGCAAGTGGAGTTTTCTCTTTCTTTTGTTATGTTTTCCATCTTGATCCTCTGTACCCTCAGAGGAAAATGCCAGAAAGCCTGCAGACCTTGTTATAGGCCGCCTCCAGACCCACTCTGTTCTAGTCTTGCATTCTATCCCCTTCATATACAGGGGAAGAAGACATTGAAGTTGAATGGAAATCAGAGGAGAGGCCCATTTAAAGAAATTAACCCTGTCACTAGTGTCGTGGGGTGGCATGACCGGACAGCCAGTGTTTCCATCAGTGTCTGCTGAGGTCATGAAAGGTTAGATATTTATTTATCTACTTATTCAGAGTCTTGCTGTGTGGCCCAGGATGGCCTCAAACTCATGATCCTCCTGCCTCAGCCTCCAGAGTGCTGAGATTATTGGCGTGTGCCACCATACCAGGCATAAAAGTCAGAATTTTTTAACTACCCCTATCACAGCTTTCTTCCTCTCAGCCTAGAGGCCATTACGAACCATGCTGTCTGCATCCTGAGGTTCTGTAGTGGGATTTTTCAACCTCAGCACTATTGGGATTCGGGGCCACGTAATTCTTTGTTGTGGGACAGCCCCATGCATTGTAAGATATTTAGCAGCATCCCTGGCCCCTACCCACTAGATGCCAGCAATACTATCACAATGCCTTCCCCCAGATATGATAGCCAAAAAATGTCTCCAGGAATTGGTAAGTGTCCCCTAGCATGCAAAATCACCCACTGTTCTGTGGGATCAATACAGAAAACTCATCAACTTCCCAGTTTGTAGACTATAGAACTTGGACAGTGTAGGCCAAATGAAGATTATAACTGAGAAAAAAGAAAAATTTGGTTTTGAAATTACTAGCACAGGGAAAATTTAGTGTCTCTAAGCAGTTGTAGATTATATCATAAATAAGGAGATATAAATAAAGTGGCCACACAAATTCAGACCATCTTAACTCCCAAAGATCTCAAATCTGGAGGCAACAATGTGCTGTGATACTGTTACAGTCTTCCTTTGGGTATGTCTGTTGTTGTTGTTTTTGGTTTGGGGTTTTTGTTTTGTTTTTGTTTTCACATTGAATTTAAGTGCACAAAATACCGTTAGGCTTTTGACAGTAGGTTTAGTAAACCAATGATACTTAATCTTTCTGAAGAAATCTTTGTGGATTATGATCAGAAGAAATTATATTTGACCTGAGGATCCTGGTTCTCCCTCTTGAGTTTGCTTCTGACCATAAAGCTTCTCTAAGCACTTGAGGTGCTTCAGGATGAAGTAGGAATGACAAGGTGGTTTGTGCTTTGGTGAAAGCCCACAATTGCCCAGTAATCTTCATAGCTGTTAGAAAATTTCGCTGTAGGTTTGTGATTTAAATAAAACTCACCTCCGATTGCCAATTGCCATTATGTTCTTTCTAAATACAGTTGCAGAAATCGCATGCCATACCCAAAGACTAAAAGTGACAATTATATACACATTCACTGAAAAACTTTAAGGCTCCAACCTTGGGAGAGATCTGCTTTAGTCAAAGATTACCTTTGGCTTGTCATTGCCCTTGGAAAGGGAAAGTATACATAGAAGCCCCCTAAGGTACTTCCTACCCAATAGCCTAGAAATACACTTGGGCAGTTTCTTGAACCAAGAAGGCGACGTAGAATTACTCATCACACAGACAACAGTAAGCATCTTCCTTGTTCTAGGTTTGAGCTAACAGGTAGAACTCCAAAAATCATGTTCCATGTATGCCCAAATGCATGTGCCCAAGCCCTGACTCCAACATGACTGTAGCTGGAGATAGGCACTTTAGGAGGTAATTTAGGTTAAATGAGGTCGTAAGGGTGGGGCCCCAATGGGATGGTATTCTGGCCTTATAAGAGGAAGAGAGAGCCAGGAGCCATGGCGTGTGCCTGTAATCCCAGCGACTCAGGAGGCTGAGGCTGCAGGATTGTGAATTTGAGGCCAGAGGGAGCCTGTGCAATTTAGTGAGATCCTGACTCATATTAAAAAAGAAATAAAAAGGGGGCTGAGGGTGTAGCTGAGTAGTGGAGCATTTGCCTACTAAGTGTAAGACCCTGGGTTTAAATACCCAGTACTAGGAAAAAGAAGAAAGAGCAGGAGGAGGGGGAGGGAGAGGGGGAGGAGGAGGAGGAAATAGAAATCTTTCTCCCTCCTCCATGTGAGAACAGGGAGGGAGGCCAAGAAGAGAGTCCTTAGCAGAACTCAAAACTGAATCCCACTGCCACTTGGACTTCCAGCTTCCAGAACTGGGAGAGAAGAAACGTCTATTCTTGAAGCCACCTAGTCCACGATATTTTGTTATGGCAGTTCAAACTAATATATCCAACATCCCCGTTGTGCAGATGAGAGAATCAGACCCAGAAAGCTATGCAGCTTTCTCGTAGTCCAGCTGCTTGTTAGTGGCAGAACTGGAACATAGAACCTGTGCTTCTGACTGCTGGTCCAATGCACAGTCCCCTTTCCACACATTCTCTGGTCACATAGTGCTCCTGTGCGTTATCTTTAGAACCCTTGGTCCATCACTTCTGTGACCATCAGAGACTTGCCCTGTTTATCCAGGAGGGTTGTGAGGATCCATGGCACAGTACAGAAAGATTTAACTTTCTAAATGACAAAAATATTTTTTATGTGTGTCACACCCAACTCCAGTTTTGCCCAGTCAGCAGAAATCTATCTGCCTCTGAAAATTACAAGTTGGCTACCTCGTCGTGTTCATAGCTTGTAGGGTAGCGCTAGGCCAGGAAGATTGGTTCTCTACCTGTGGGAATGAAGCTGAGGACGGGGCAGGCGGACAGAGAGGCCCCGGCTCTGTGAGGGACTGTCCCTGGATAAAACTGAGAACAAGGTGATGCTCTTCTTTTTTTGTTGAGTTATAAAAGCTATGGGTGATGTGAGTTTGCATAGTAGCAGAAATATATATTCCTTTTATAAGGACAGAGTGTCAGCACGGGAGACCTTGCAATCCTGTGGGACCAGACTCAATGATAAGCAACAGAAACCCTGATGGACTTGAGCAGTCACAACGCTTTTATAAACTACAAAATATTTTCCCCATGTAAATACCTCTCAACCCAGCTTTTATTGAGTTTATTGAAAAGTGTATCAGAAAGGACTCTGTTTATCTGAGAGGAGCAGAGTATCTGAAAAGCAGTGGCCTAAATAGGCAGAGAACTTCCTTTCACTCTGTGACAACCACACATAGCAGTCCCGGGCCGGTGCTGCTGCTCAGGAATGTCATCAGAGCCTCAGCTTCTGTTCGGCCTTCTTTCTTCCTCATGGTCATCCATGACTGCTTCACCTCCGGGCATTTCATCTGTGTTCCAGTTAGGAAGAAGGAGGAAAGGTGAAAGTGAAGTATTAAAGCCTTTTCCTCTCCAGGTTTTGCTTTCATATTGACAAAAGAACTTACCCCTTTATTTCACTAGCCAGGACTGTATCACATGACCAACTTTTAATGCTAAAGGTGTTGAGAATTTATGTACTTTGCTTTCAGGCCCCTAGAGGGAGACAAGGAAGAAAGGGAGTGAAATGAGGATTCTGAGCCAAGCGGACATATTTATGAGAGAAAACATAGCATTTCTGCAGGATCGTAAGGTTTTGAAGAGGCTGCTCTCAAGATGAGCAGGGTGCTGGGTGCTGTAATCCCAGCACCTTGGGAGGCTGAGGCAGACAGATCTCGAGTTCAAAGGCAGAGGCAGCCTGTACAACATAGCAAGACCCTGTTTCAAAATAAAAACAGTAGAAAGGGGCTAGAGGTGCAGCTCAGTGGTAGAGCTCTTGCCTAGCATGTGCAAGGCCCCTACCCTGCAGAAGAAGAAAAAGAAGGAGGAGGAGGAGGAGGAGAGGAAGGGAGGAAGGGAGGAAGGAGGGGAGGAAGGAAGGAAGGAAGGAAGGAAGGAAGGAAGGAAGGAAAGAAGGAAGAGAAGAAGAGGAGGAGGAGGAGATGAAGATGAAGATGAAGAAGAAGAAGAGGAAGAAGGAGGAGGAGGTCGAGGAGGAGGAGGAAGAAGAAGAAGAAGGAGGAGAAGAAGAAGAGGAGGAAGAGGACGAAGAAGAAAGGAAGGAAGGAAGCAAGCAGCCGCGTGAGGAGGCACAGGTAGAACCCTGGGCCCTGCTGTACTCCTCTGGGCTGAGTGCTCCCAGTCAACATCCACTGCAGGGCCCCTAGATTTCCCACCCACTCCCCTGCAACCAGACCACTGCATTCTTATCAAGGAGTCCAAGTCCTCTGGTGAGCCCAGGCCACATTTCTGTGCTGTAGCTTCATGGCAGGACTAGGCAGAGATCACAAGCTACCACCACCACCACCACCAATAAAGCAGAATGGAGTTTGCAAAAGAGGAGGGGTACTCTGGTACCATTGTTGTTATTGTTAGGTGTCATCGAGTTGGGTCCAACTCATAGTGACCCTTAGAGGGTTTTCACTGGCTGATTGCTTTGGGATTGCTTCTGGAGTGGATTGCCACGTCCTTCTCCCATTTTTGTGGTGCAGGAGATCAAACCCAGGGCCTCAGAGAGCATAGAGTGGCGCTCTGTCCACTGAGCTAAACCCCACCTCACACCAGGGCTAAATGGCCAAAACTGGCAAGTATTCATCATCCCCCTATTGTACAGATGGGAAGCTGGGAGGCAGAAAGCAGAAAGGGCTCAGTTAGTGCCACACAGCAGGTGAAGGGCAGGGCCAGGGTTTTGTCTTATCCAAGCGCACCCAGTCTGGTTGGCCCCTGGGAAGCAGCTACCCTCAGAGTATTTTCCTTGGGGTCCTTGACATTGCACAGGGTGAGGGGTTGTCTTGGAGGCCACCCTCCCTTTCCCAGAAGTTGGAGTATCGATCGATCCCTTTCTTCCCCAGTGTCTCCACACAGCTGCTTCCAGGGTACAAGCCTTCCAGGGTACCAAGTGCCCCTCCCTGCAGACCCTGGGCAGAGTTCCTCCAGCAGCATGTTGAATGGGACACTTTAGGGAGCTGCTAAGTAGTAAATACCCTCCCCTTCTAAAGAGGAACGAGGCACAATCTGCCAAAATCGATGAAAAGGGATTGAACTGATCTGGCCACCATTGTCCATTGGTGGGAAGAAAAGAGTAGACACCCAAGGAAGTATGACTCCTGGGCAGAGTGTGAGGGAGAATATGAGTTCTGTCTCTGCTTATCCCAACTGGGGTGGGGAGAGAGCCCCAAAAAGACCCCTCAGTTTGGTGTCCCACACTCAGACCTATGGAGAGGACATGGGGCCTCTTGAGAGCCCGTAGCTTCATGCCACGGAACACTGAGCATTGGGACACCTGCCACCCAGAGAACACTGTCCACTGAGAGGGAGCCACAGTCAGCTTGGAGACTTGCCCCTTTCCTCCAATCCCTGCCCCACCCCACCCCAGGCCTCCACGACAGTGGCAAACGGGACTGGGGGGAGTGAATCAGGGCCTCACCCACTCCCCACCGCTAGACCCCGGGCTGCAGGGCCGTCTAAGCCGAGATGAACGGAGGAGCTTTGAATGGGATGTGAGGGTGAAGATTTGATTTAGACCAGAGGAGACGTTTGTAACACCTGAAAGTCAGCCTTAAGTCAGGTGCTTCTTGCAATTGTGAGTGGCCAGAAAGTTGTGGGACTGTCAAACTTATCATCGAGGGGCAGGAAAGAGAACCAGCAGCACCAGTTTGAAGACAAAGGATGGAAAAAACCAAAGCTGTGCCTACTGGTAGCTACATTCAGTCTGTGACTAGTTTGTGTTCTTTTCCCAAGATGATAGAAGCGTACCTGGTTTTCTGACTCTTCACAGACACTGTGTTCCTTATCAATCGAAGATCTAGACAACCCTGCAGGGAGCAAATCTATTGCACCATTTTTCCAGCAATTCATGGTCATTAGCTTTTTTTTTTTTTTTTTTTTTTTTTTTTTTTTTTTTTTTTTTTTTTTTTTTTTTTTTTTTTTTTTTTTTTTTTTTTTTTTTTTTTTTTTTTTTTAGCAATACAGTATCTTAAGGTCTGTTTGGGTTATTTTATTACATGTAATGCTATTGAACACCTAGTAGATTACAGTACAGTGTAAACATAAATGACACATAACTTTTTTGGAAACTACAAATTTTATATGACTTGACGTATTGCAATATTCACCTTATCACAAGGTTCTGCAATGGAACCTGCAAATCTCCAAGTTATGCTTGTATTCCAAGCTTTGAAAGGAAACACCAGACTAAGGCATCAGGATTTTTGGAGTCTGGTCTTAGCAATTCCGCAAACTAGGAGTGTATCTTCAGACAAATGACTTGCTTTTTCTGGACCCTGGCATCCTCTCCTGTCCAAAGACAGGATCAGGCTTTGTGGCTTGGGTATCCCAGAATAATTCCTCTGTTCCTCTAAACCAGCAAGACAAAAACAATTCGCACAGTGGGCTGGATTTACAGATTGTACTTTGGTTGTGTTTCTTGGAAAAGCTGAAGGTAGATGAATGGCATTTGGCAGGAGGAAACCTTTGTCTGTCTGAACCCCTTAATTATCCACTACAGGCAGCTTTGTAGCTTGGTCTGTGTCAAAAGATGCCGCATGACTAAATGACATCACAGACATTGTCAGAATTTGCAACAGCTTGTTGATCAGTGACACGATTAGCCTGGATCAGACAGGTCGTGTCTCCATATTCGGCCAAGTCTGCCTGTGAAATCCTGAGCCCTCACATTTAGATGAAAGGCCTCTTGGCCAAAGCTGGGGAGATGAGTCCATTGACACCAGCCATACTCCGAGGGAAGCTTGAGGCCCATAGCTGGTGACATAAGGTTGGCTTCCAGATTTTGTTTGTAGTTGAATAATAGTATCAGACTAGGTCTGAGTTTTATAAACAGCTTCTTACAGATTTTTACTTTATAAGTAATACTTTCAATTACACATAAGTGGTAGATAAGTTAGAAATACTCTTTTGGTAATAAGAAAGATTCTAATTCTACAATCTATAGATCATTATTATCTACTTTTATACCTATTGTTTCAGACTTGTTAAACATATGCACTTATATGAGTGATTTTAATTATTTTTAATTGAGTTAAAATATATATAACATAAATACCATTTTAACCACCTTTAAGTGTGTAGAATAGGGATATTTAGTACATTCACATTGTCTTGTAACCATCACCGCCATCCATGGCCAGAACTCTTTTTCATCTTGCAAAACAAATTCTGTAACCATTAAACACAAAATTCTACTCCTTTATAAGTTTGCATACCCATTTTATGTTATTAATGCCTCAAATCATCTCTCTCTCTCAAATATGTATATATTTGAGTGGTACTGGATGCTGAACCCAGGGCCTCATGCATACTTTTCATATGTACTTTTATCTTGAGACAGAGTCTCAGTAAATTACACAGGCTGCCTCTGGCCTTGAACTTGCGATCCTCCTGCCTGGATCTCACAAGGATTTCTGGGACGCTTTGGAGAGTTGAGGACCCAGGAGTGACATGCTTGAGTTGTTTTCGAAGGGTCACGTGGCTGCTACGTGGAAGCTAACTGCAGGGGTAGAGGGGAAACAGCAGAACAGTCAGGAGATTCAGTAGCCCAGGTGAAATAGGGTGGCTTGGACTGGGGTGCTGTCAGCAGAAGTGGGGCAAGTGGTTGGATTCTGGATATATTTTGAAGGTAGAGCCAATGGGACTTGCCATTGGGTTGGGTATGAGGTGGGAGGGAAAGGGAGGGGTCAAGGCTGACTTCAAGGTTTTTGGTCTGAACAAATGAATGGAAGGATGAAATAATTGCCCTCTGTTGAGGTGGAAATGGAGGAGGGGTAGGTTTTCAGTGAGGAATGAAGTGCTCTCTTTCAACCATGTTACATTTTACCATCTATTCCAGATCTAATGGCAGATGTCAAGTCAGCAGTTGGAAATGAAAGTGTGGAGTTCAGAGGAGGAGATGGGACTGGAGACAGAAATTTTAGAGACACGTGAGGGTGACATTTTAAGCTATGAGACTGAATGAGCTCAGTAGCCCTGGAAGAAAGGATAGATGGAGAGGAGGGGCCAGAGTAGGTATCTCTGGGACATGCCAACCCTGAGAAGTCAAGAGAAAGAGGAAGACACAGAGGAGGACACTAGGAAGGATCATCCAGGGCAGGGAGAGAAGAATCAGACAGGGTGCATCTGAAAGCCAAAGAAATAAAGTGCTTCCAGAGAGCAATGAGAGGAATGAGTGACCAGTGCGTGTAAAGTGGCTAAGAGGTTGAGCAACATGCATCACTGCTTATATTTGAGATGATGCTTCAGATACCAAGGTCAGTGCTGACCTGATGATGTAATAGTTAGGGACGCCTCAATCAGGCACTGTGTCTTCATTTTATTGCTTCAATGTATTGGCTGACACTTAACACTTTCTATGTGGGACTCACACTCTTCTACGAACTGAAAGTGGCCAAAGTGAATCATACCACAGGCCTTGGCCTCTAAACAGATTGGGAATCCGAGATTCCTCTATAGGAATGGCAGAGGTGAATCTTCTGGCTCCTAGTTTCTGTTCTCGTTATTTGCATACATTTTGAAATTGAGGCCATAATTTATCCACACAGATTCCTCACCAAATCCTGTCAGTAAGAAGGTGGATCCTTGAGCCTTCTCACTTTTATTCTTAAAGAACAGTATCTTATTTCTTGATAGAAAACCACCTCTCCTGTTTCTCATCTTACCAGTTATATAAAAAAGAACTTTCCCTTTTAACTGAAAATTAAACACTTCATCCTCCAAGAAGTGATCATCTAATTTTACTTTCTTTTTTCCTTCCTACCTTTCTTTCTTTTTTCTTTTCTTTTCTTTCTTT
>VMDO01001907.1:0-149650 GCA_007922755.1 Pedetes capensis | reverse complement strand
GCTAGCCTCCCCACAACTTGCAATCCTCCTGCCTCAGTCTCCTGAGGGCTGGGAGGTCATCTAATTTCCAAATAAGTTGACCCAAAATACTCTCTTCTCTTGAATCCTCTAAGAAAATGAGTGGTTTTGTCCTGATTAAGCATAAAGAACAGTCTTGTTTTGGTGTAGGCTATGATCTGTGTGTTAACAATCACTAGCTCCCCTTACGTGTGCAGTCAGAGCACCCTAGCATCCGATCCTGTCTGATCTCAGAAGCGAAGCAGGGTCAGCCTGGTTAGTCCTTGGATGGGAGACCACCTGGGAATACCAGGTGCTGCAGGCTAGGGAGAAGGACCTGGCAGCCCACTCCCAAAACAATCTGCCATTGAAACCCCAATGAATAGCAGAGAAGCACTAATAATAGTGTTAGGAGAGTGTTTCATTCTGTTGTACATATAGGGTTGCTATGAGTTAGACCCAACTCAACAGCCCCTAAAAACAACAAGTTCCCCTTATATTCATTAGCCAACAGTTATTTAACAAAATTCCAACAGCATTTTATATTATACACATTGAGTTTTATTTGAGAAAGAAAATCTCCCAGAAGTTTACCAAGTCTCAGGAAGAAATGGCACCCACAGGCAGGGCAAGAAGACCTCAAAGGAAGGTAAGATCATAAGAAAGGGTACCCAAAATGTCATGAAGGGTTCCTGGGAATGTAAGGCATTAGGTGAGCCTCAGATGGTATTAAGGATTTGATAATCAAAAGATACTTGTATAAGATTATTTGATATCCTATTTAAAGATAATGCTAAGTGTGATTACAATTGATACTGACACGTTGGCCTGAAGAGATAGATTCAGGGTCAGAGGTAGTTCTCATTGAACTGCACACACATGAAACCCATTCAGGTCCTTGAGAGGTCTATGGGATAAAAGTTCTGGATTATATTTTTTGTTGTTATTGTTAGGTGCCATTGAATCGGTGTCCGACCCTATGTACAACAGGTGAAACACTATTCTCTGTGCTTCTCTGCTGTTCATAGAGTTTTCAATGGCTGATTGTTTTTTAGAGTGGGTTGCTAGGTCCTTCTCCCAAGCCTATAGCACCTGGTGTTCCCCGGCTGTCTCCCATCCAAATATTAACCAGATCCAACCCTGCTTAGCTTCCAAGATCTGACACATTCTGACACCACAGTGGTACAGCTGCAGGTGGATTATGTTTTAGAGGACTGTTAATAGTGTACAGTGTGGTAAGTGCCTTAGAACTTGGAAATAAGATTATCTTAATCCATCTATTCATTCTCATTCGTGTGTGAGACACCACCGGGGACATATCAAAACAGATAAAGTCTTAGTCCACAAAATCCACAAATAGTGATGTGGTCATTCAAAAATGTGGGTAACACCCCCCCATAAAAAGACATCTTCATCAAGCAAATCTTTAGAATGAGGGTCTTTGCACATGTGATTAAATCAAGGATCTTAAGATCAATGTGAATTATCAGATGGGCTATAAATATCACCTCAAATGTCCTTTTAGGACAGAGGCAGAGAAGGATTTGACACAGATGAGATGGCAGTGTGACCACAGGACAGAGACTGAAATGGTGCCGCCATAGCCGAGGAGCATGGGGAGTGACCAGAAGCTGGGAGAAGCAAGGAATGGATTCTGTCCTAGAGTCTATGAAGGGGGCCTATCCGGCTGACACTTTGATTTTGGTCTTCTGGCTTCTAGAACTCTGAGAAAGTCAAACTCCAAGAGGATGAACCTCGGTAGTGTTAAGCCACCCAATGTGCAGTGATTTTTTACAGCAGCCACAGGAAACTAATGCAGGGGGTATCAGTTCTTACGGGAATATACGCTGTAAGTGGAGAACTGGAAGAACCCAATACCTTAGTCAAGGTGACCTGCTTTGTGATTCTAGGAAGGCGAGTGCAGAACATAATTGTAATCTAGTAGCAGTTATTTAACACCCCTCCTGGAGACAAGCTATGTGGGCGGAAGCAGGGCAGCTGCCCCAGAACACAGAGAAGAGAAGGCAGAGAGCTACAGATTTGTAGTGAGTCCCACAGACTCTGTAAGACCTGAACTTTGCAGCGCTAGGGACAAGTGCTTTACCGTGGCTCTGGGTGAGGGGCTGTCACTGAGCTTCTCCATGGCCTGGATGGAGTTTCTGTACTATCTTGCCCCTGGCTTTCATTCCCTGTAACTTAGAGTCACTGATCAGCTTGTAAGTGTCTGGCCCTGGGCACCTGGTAGTGAACATTAGCATCTTGGACACCAGAAGGGACACTTGTTTGCTTTCTCACGCAAATACAGATGAAAAAACTATATGTGCAGCCTAATTTTTTTTTCTGGTGAATTTGATTGGCTTGACTTAACTAGTTATGCTAAGGTTGACTCAACCTTGAGATTGACCAGAACCAGGGGCCATACCCCAATACTTAGTAAAATTGCCAGGCTAAAGCCACACAATGAGACTTGAACTGTCAGCCTTTGCATCTTCCAGATACAATCTAATGTCACCATTGATCCCTCTGGGATTCCTCAGGGGACATCATGCTTCTCCCTGAAAATCTTTCTAAAATCTCCTTCAAAGTCCAGGGTGTGTATTTATTTGGGAGTTCTTTTTCTCGGCACTTATATATGGGGGTGGACTGAGAAAGTGCTGAGGGCTGGGGACCTCCTTCAAGTGCCCTGTTCAGAAGAAGGACCTCAGCTCCTCTGCTGATCCCCTGTGGCTGCTGTCCCAGAGTCCAGCAGATCATAAACTGGTTGGTAAAACCCCACTGCTTAAAACAACAGCAATTTATTCTCTCCCAGTCCTGGCAAATAGAAGTCAAAAGTCAAGGTGTGAGCCAGGCCACCCTCTTTCCTCCAACATTCTCTGGGGGAGAACCCTTCCTTGCCTTTTTCAGTAAAGCCAGGTGGTCCTTGGCTTGTGAAGCACAACTCCAGCCTCTGCCTCTGCCTTCACGTGGCTTCTCCTCTGTTTTCTATTGCATGTAAGGACATTTGTCATTGGCCTTAGGACTAACCCTGATTGTGCATGACCTGCCTAACTAATTACCTCTGCAAAGATACTGTTTTTAAATAACGTCACACTCTGAGGCTCCTGGATCTTGGAGGGACACAGTTCACCTCACTATAGGTCCCAAAGTTGGAAAAGATGCTGTGACTAGGCAAAATCAATATGAAGTCAACTACAGCACAGACTGAATAGTCCTTAATTTGTAAGTGCAAGAGCTGTGAGACAGCACAAGGAAGCCTGGCAAAAATTGCGAGGCCATCCTACTTGGTGTCGGCAGTGGGAAGTAATATGTCTCCTCTGAAGGTCCCTAAGGGCACAATTCCACACTAGGAGGCTTGACCCGCCTCATGAGCTCTCCTGCCCTCCTCCAACCGAGGTGACTCCGGCAGTACTGCTCTCTGCAGATGGTGCCAGTTCCCATATCACCTGCTGTTCTCTGCTGCCATGGCCACCTGTCTTCCGGCCCAGGACTTCACAGCTTTGTAGCTCTCCTCAGATACTCTGGGGATCATTCCAAAGGCTCTCTTTCTCCTATTAGGACAGATTTCTCTGATAAGGGCTGCCCCACTTAAATCACACTGTTACCACCATGTTACTGTTATCTTGGTATTTGTGTCTTGCACTCAAAGGGTCACAAGAAGGCAGGTCTCCATGTCACTCCTCTGTCATGCCGTTGATTTGCTGCAGACAAGTCTTTGACCTCGTCTTTAGTTAACTGTGATGCACTCCAGCATTGGTTCCTTTCCTTTCCAATAAGAGGGTACAGTTGTCTCCCCTTGTCCTCAGTTTCACTTCCCACAGTCTCAGTTACCCACAGTCAACTATGATCCAAACATATTAGGTGGAATATTCCAGAAAATAAACAATTTGTGACAGTTTATAAGTTGCATGTCGTTCTGAGTAGCATAATGAAATCTCATGCATCCCACTCCATTCCACCCTGGATGCAAGTCATTCCTTTGTCCAGTGTATCTGCACTATATGTGCTACTCACCCATTAGAATCACTTGGTAGCCATTTAGATCATCAATTGTCCTAGTATCACAGTGCTCGTGTTCAAGTAACCCTTATTTTACTTAATAGTTGTCTCAAAGCACAAAAGAAGTGATGCTGGCAATCAGAACATGGCAAAGAGGAGCCAAAAAGTGCTTCCTTTAAGTGAAATAGTGAAAACTTATCATAGGTATTTTTTCCTATGCATAGGAAAAAATAGTAGATAGAGAATTTGGCACTAACCATAGTTTCAGGTACCCACTGGGGGGGCCTTGTAATCTATCCCCCACAAATAAGACAGGACTACTGCAATGTGTTCTATGGCAGAATATTACATTCTATATTCTCAAGCTGCCTTAGTTCTCATTTCACTCACAGGAGATTCTAGGTACCACATTATGCAAATTAAACCCACCCTATAGCCAAAATACCTGGAGCCATACCACTGTGGCATCCAGTCCCATCAGATCTCAGAAACCAAGCATGGTCGGGCTTGGTTAGTACTTATACGGAAGACTGCCTGGGAACACCAGGTACTGTAGGCTTGGGAGAAGGACCCAGCAACCCCCTCCCAAAAGGCAGTCAGCCATTGAAAACCCTGTGAATATCAGAGAAGCAGTGACAATACTGTTTCGCCTGTTGTATGTAAGGTCACTATGAGTCAGATACCGACTTGACGGCACTTAACAACAATGACAAAATAGCCTTTACCACCTTGCCCTGTCCTTCAGCTCACTAAAGGTGACATTCCAGTCATATTAGAGCAAGACACAGAACACAAATGAGAAGGACATGGATGACTAGGCTCCCCAGTTGCCAAAGCTTTTTGCAGCGGAGTCTGGTGGACTTGGGTTCCAATTCCAGGTCAGCCACTCACTGGCAGTGTTGACCCGGGCAGGGTTCTTAACTTCCATGAACCTGACCTACATTGTGCATATCTATAGATTGGGGCTAACACCATACACTTTGAAGAGTTATTGTGAAAATTTAGCAAGATGGTGACTATACATGAAGGGTTCCAACATGGCCGCTTGAATGGCTACTATTCCATAAATCTACCTACAGTGATTATGGATAAAATCCGTGGCACAGCTGAGGAAGAGGGCTGTCTAACAGTACCATGTGGATTCAGGAAAATGCCCTCCGGATGACGTGGCTATAACATCTCTCCCAACAGGAGATGCTTTCCCCATTTTCCACCCTTTTCCTGACCTCAAAGGAAGAATCACTCTTCCTTCTCAAAACTAATCATCTTTGTATCATTGATTTTGTCCCTGTCCACCTATGTCAGAACTGTATGTACAGGTTTTATTTCTTCTTTGTTAGCTGTATTCCTTCAATGATCCCAAGTTTGTACCTTTCCTTAAAAACAATCTTCCTTCAGCTCTGCACTCCAATCAAGATAGTATATGTCACCTTCTTTCCTTTTGCTGCCAAACTTCTTGAACACTTCTAAATTTTATTAGTTAGACTGTATATTATGTGTGATCACTACACTAATAGGTGCAGTGATGTACCCAGAGATTCATCAGTGTTGTGGAAAGAGGACGATACCTCCAGTTCTCCGGCTCCTTGGTTTCCGGCAAGGTGGTGACCAAATCCTTGCGTAGCTCTTGTCCTCACGTGAGACTCCTTAGTCTCTCTTCTCCAGCTTTCCCAGCTGAATTTCACGGATTACATGTCACTTGATTAGCTCCTGTGTCGCCTTTAGATCCCAGTTCAGGCATTGTGTCCTTAGGAGAACCTGTTTTGCCCTCACCCCTACTCCACTTAGGTCACATTGGAAGACTCATCACCCTCTTTGTTCAGGACACTTAACGTGGTTTCTAGCTCTCCATTTATGAGTACTATCACTTGACTGTCTTTTCTACTCTAAACTCTATAAGAGTGGGGACTATGACTGTTTCACCTCACCATCCTGTGCACATCTCCCACCACAGTGTCTGGTGGTGATCTGTCACCAAACAGTCGTAGAAGAAGAGAAGATGACTTCCAAAATCTGGTAGAGAGAAAAAAATGACATATTATAATACTTGGAGCTGGGTATTATGGTGGAGTCCCTGTATGTTTTGGGAGGTCAGAATAGCATTGATTATCTCATAGGGCTGGGGGTGTAGGTGTAACATCATCAGCAAACACATCAGGAAGGTGGTATCAGCTATGCAAATAAGAAAGAACATGGAGTTCCAGCAGAAGGAAGGGCTTGTACAAAGATGTAAAAGAACTTCATGAGTTAGAGAACTGTGTGAGGTGGCATGAGTGGAGAAAAGGGAGCCAGTGGAGAAATAGCAAAGATGAGGCCAAATAAGTTGGGACCCAGATATGGAGCACTTGGCCTATTTCCTGTGGGACTGAAGCATATCTGGAAAGAGCCAGAAAAGTGAGTTTGAAATAGAGAAATAACATGTACAGAGTTGTATTTTTAAAAGACTTTGGGCAACTGGAACTCTCAAAACATGGCAGTGGCATTATAAAATGGCATAACAGCTTTGGAAAGAAAGCTTTTTGGCAGTTTTTTACAAAGTTAGACATAAATGTGATCTACCAAACCAGCAATTCTACCTGGGTATTTACCTAAAAGAATTGAAAACATATATACAAAAGAAGTCATATACAAACATGTTCATGACAACTATTTTATAAGAGCCAAAACTGGAAATAATTGAATTTTCCATAAAGAAGTAAACAGGAAAAAAGAAATTGTGGTACTGTACACCCATGCAATTGGGTACTATTCAACAATGTCAATATCAGGAAGAGCAGTCACCTAGATGAATCTCACTGACGTTATATTGAGCTCAAGGATCCAGACACAAAATAATACCTTCCATATGATTACATAGCCTGCAGCTGCAGCCCTGTGGAATCCGATCCCATCAGATCTTGGAAGCTAAGCAGGGTCAGGCCTGGTTAGTACCTGGATGGGAGACCGCCTGGGAACACCAGAAGCTGTAGGCTTGGGAGAAGGACCTGGCAACCCCCTCCCAAAAATCAATCTGCCATTGAAAACCCTATGAACAGCAGAGAAGCACTGGCAATAGTGTTTCCCCTGTTGGACAGAGGGTCACTATGAGTTGGATACCGACTCAACGGCACCTAACACAACAACATATGGTTACAGTTCAAGAACAAGGAAGACTAACATACAGTGATAGAAAGCAGGATGGCAGTTGCCTCTGGGTATCAAGACAATGACTGCAAAGAGTCACGAGGAAACTCTGGGGTGATGGAAATGTGTTAAATCTTGATTGTTTGGTGGCTCTGTTCATAGCCATCAAACCATACACTTGGAATGAGTGTATTGTTATATGCAAATTATACCTCAATTTTTAGAAAGTACTAGAGAAAAAAGACTTATTTGGAAGCTGTGTGGAGAATGGTGGAAGAGGGGATTGAAAGTAGATTTGGGGAGATTGGAATAGGGCAGCTGAGAAATTTTAGGGCCAGAATTTAGGCAGTAGCAGTGAGGTTGGGAAAAAAGGGGGGGTGGATTTCTGGATAGCTGAGGTGATAGAATTAATAAGACTTCTTGGATGAGAGGAAAGGGTTAAGAAAACTTTGGCAGTATGGGTATAGTTGCTAGTGAAGAAAGTTAGTGGGGGGCAATTTTTGGTGGTGGGAGATGTGTGTCCGAAATGTTGAGGTGGTTGTGCCTTTGGGACATCGACATGTCCACTGGGTAGAACTAACGAAGGGCTCAGGAGGGCCCTGGGCTGGTGATAAGGGCATGAGGCCATTAGGAAAGAAGCATCGTTGACATCATCATGAATGGGAGAGTATGTGGATTAAGCAGAGACAGGAGCTAAAAACAGCATCCTGGAAACCTTGACATTTAAAGGGCAAGAGAGAATAAGGAGCCCTTGAAGGAATCTGAGGAGATGTTAAAATGCCGCGTCATAGAGCCAAACACAGGGAAAGTGATTGGATAACTATGGAGGGGCTGATGTCGAGAGCTGCAGAAACGAGGCCAGAGGAACTGTTCCTTGCTGCCTCCATCTCCCAGGCCTCTCTAGTCTCAAGACTCCCTCCTCATGCACCCGGAATGCTTGACCCCCAGGTGGCCAGATACCTCCAGATGGGCAGCCTATCTATCCACTGCCCATCTTCTCCAACCTCCCTAACACATTCTACTCTCTCTCTTAGACATGGATTCCCCGGGGCCTCTGTGACCCCAGCAATCCTTGTCACCCTCACACCACCTTCTTCAAGGCACCTCTTCCTGCCCCCTAAACATGATCATTCCCCCAAGGCTCTGCCCTCCTTTCTTCCCTCAGCATCTGCTGAAGTGTCTTCCAGTGGTCAGTCCCATGCTAGGTGCTAAGGATACCAATAAGTGAAACACAGGCTTGGCTTCCCAGGTGTTGACAGAGTAGTCTTAGAGAAAGGTGAAAATACATGGCAGCAAAAATACAGTGGGCTAGAAATAGGTTAAAGGGTGCTCTGGGAATTTGGAAGGAGCAACTGGGCCTGAAGAAATTAAGAAGGAAACAGTACTCTAAAGGTATAGGGCTAAGCTGGGCATGGTGGCTCACACCTATAATCCCAGTGACTCAGGAGGCTAAGGCAGGAGGATTGCAAGTTCGAGGCCAGAGGCAGCCAGAGTAACCTAGCAAGACTCTGTCTCCATTTACAGAATAAAAGAGGGGGCACAAGGGGTGTAGCTCAGTGGTGGAACACTTGCAACATATGCACAAAGCCCTGTGTTCAGACCCCCCAGTACTGGAAAAAATAAAGTATAGGACTGTAAAGAGGATAGTGTATTGGGGGACAGGAGATCTTCTAGTTTTTGTGCCTGACGTTGTAGAGTGTGTAGGTTGAAGGTGAAAGAGAGAGTGGGAGATGTAAATGGGGAGGGTATGATACAGAAGAGGTTAAGTGTTCTTCTGTGAGGGAGAGGGAGCCAGCTGGGGCCTTGAGTAGACTAAACGTGTGGTCACAGATTGGAGAGGGGGAGCAGGGTCACTAGCTGCAAAACAGGAGGGACAAGGGCCCAGGGCCCAGTTAGGAAGCTGTTTCTGTCATGGAGTGAGAGATAAGGAGAACCTGAATCAAGGGGGCAGCGAGAATAGAGGACATGAAATGCCAGGGGCATTCCTGTGGCAGGTTTGAGAGGCTCTGCCTGCTGGCTGTGGGACATGAAAGAAGGAAAGGTTGAGGATGATGCCACGATTCTTAAATGACTTCCTGAAGCAAAACAACCACTGCTGCAGTGGAAACGGCCTTTGGATGGAGCTAAGATGATGAATTAAGATGTGGACAGACTAAGTTCAAAATTCTTCTGTGACACTGAGCAAGTGCTCTGTTTCAACACAGACGTGGTGGCTCAAACTGTAGCGCTAGATGAGATATTTCTGGAAGTCCTTGTAGAGAAAGACTGTCAGGGGCAGAGGTGGGACAGCAAAGAGTCTCAGCATTGAAGGGTTGTGAAGAGGAGGCAAAAGGCAAACGAAACAGAAGGACAAAGAGAAAAAGAACAAAGGATGTACAGTGTTCCCAAAGCAAGGAACACAGAGTTTTAAGAATCCCGGGGTAGCCAGGTGCAGTGGCACACACCTGTAATCCCAGAGGCACGGGAGGCAGAGGCAGGAGGATCACAAGTTCGAGACCAGAGGCAGTCTGTGTAGCTTAGCGAGACCCTGTCTCAAAAAAGTAAAAAACAGCCGGGCACGGTGGCACACGCCTGTAATCCCAGCGGCTTGGGAGGCAGAAGCAGGAGGATCGCAAGTTCGAGACCAGAGGCAGTCTGCGTAACTTAGCGAGACCCTGTCTCAAAAAGTAAAAAAAAAAAATGGGCTGGGGGTGCAGCTCAGTGGTCCAGCACTTGCAGAACATGCAAACGTGAGGCCCTTGGTTCAACTCCCAGTACCACAAAAAAAAAAAAAAGAATCCCAGGGTTATCGACAGGGTCAAATTCTATAGAAATGAACAGGATTAAAAGTGTCCCCTGCACTTGGTAATGAGTTCATTAACTCACATACCAAGATCATTTTTATTGGAGGGCAGTGGAAGCCATAGTTGAAGAGGGAGAAAAATTGGAGGAAGCATAACGCAAAATACAGTCACCTTCAGATATGCAAAGAGTCAGAAAATCTCCTTTCCATATAATTTGCTGGAAAAAAAATGACTTGAGGATGCACTCCAGCAAAGAGAAAATGAATCCAAAAAAGATGACATGGGAGCTGAGAAAAAGATGGAACCAGGCCAGGATGACAGTTGAGTAGCAGATCCACAAAGTACTGTGTCTGAATCGACTATTTAACAGGAAAATCAGGGATCTTGATGATCTTTCTATAAGATTAAAAAACATATTTCTACCGTAAGAAGAAAGACAATGAGAAACCCTAAGGGAACAAAGAAAAGAAAAACCCATGGAGGAAATAAGAAACAAATTAAAATGTAGCATGATTTTCAGCAACATGATAGAATTTAAGAAAAAAGGGCACACATGTAATCCCAGCACTTGGGAAACTGAGGCAGGAGGATCACAAGTTTGAGGACAGCCTGGGCTATGTAGTGAGTCTGAGGCCAGTCTGGGTATCTTAGTAAGACCCTGGCTCAAAACATTTTTTAATTCAATAAAATGATAAAGAAAAAAGGAAACAGTTGAACTTTCTCCATCCAGTAACATGGGTTCTTTGTATGATTTAATCACACCACCTTTCTATGACTTAATCACACTATTCTGCAGTGAATATAATCATAATATAAATGCTACTTATTGGTCTTTAGATTTTAGATACAATTTATTAGCAATTTTGCAAAACATGCAAAATTCCATATAGTTTCAGAATCGTCAAAATTATTTAAACTTTGACATTGTGAAGAAGCATTGGTACAACTAATAAAAGTTGGAATGTTGAAAAGGACATTAACAGCATATCAGCTAACCTTCACTGAATCTGGGCTGTGTTCTAGTCACTATTTGAAGTCTTTGACAGGGTATTGAATCATAATAATGCCATGACTTATGTGCTACTTTTACGCCCATTTCCCAGAGAAGCAAGCCTTGGTATCAAGAGATGGAGTAACCTTCCCAGTGTCGTGCAACTAAAAAGTAGAAACTTTGAGATTGGCCTCCTGGTTGTGTGGGCTCGAGAGCCCACGTGTGCCCTCCAGTGTCCTGCCTCCCCAGAGAGACAGAGAGGAGCACAGTCCTGGAGGAGGAGATGTAGCAAGATTAGATGCTAAAAGAAATTTTACAAAGTAGCCCAAGGTGGGTGCCTGTGTGGATTAGCACTAGAGGCAGGAAACTAAGAAGAAACTTTACTTTCTGTCATTTTATGTACTTCAGAACCACTTGAATCATTATTACTGTGTGCATGGATTACTTTCCTAATTTGCAAATCCTCCTCCTCCAAGGCCATGTTCAAAGTTTCCTCCAAAAGCTTCCCCAAAGCCTCTCCTTCCTCTGGACTCCCACAGTGCTTTGTCCTCCCTCCCTAGAACCAACCCACTGCTCTTGATTGTCCTTGAAAAGGCCTTGAGGCTGGAATCTTTGTCATATTTTCTGGCTTCTCTCCACACCTTGGCCTGATGCCCTGCCTGTGGTAGGTCTCAGTCAATGCTGAGTGAGTGAGCTGGATGAGTGGGTTTGGCGAATGCCAGCCTATGTCTATTTCCTTCAATTCAGGGAACTTGGAAGATGTGACTTAGGTATGGCCACGTGTTGAGTCACTTCGCTGCCACTGGTGAAGGAGATGGAGAAAGGCAGAGGTGCTGAGTGGGCACTGCCTGTCCCTCTATTAAGAAAGATTATAGACTATCAACACTGAAATGGATCTGGGACCACTAAGTTCAACCCTATCATTTTATAATACAGATGAGAAAACTGAGGCGAGGGAGGAGGAAAGACTGAAAAGCCTACAACTAAATTTACTGTTCAGCTGTAATAGCTAAATTAGCTTAGGTTTTAAAGTACTTTTTTTTCAAGGTAAGACAAATTTATTTAAGGAGAATAATGTAACTTTCCTTGAAGCAAGAAAAGAAGATAAAAGTAATTGAGCAAAAGTTATGCTGGGTTCCTGGTAAGAAAGATTGAATACTGAAAAATAATAGTTCTACATTAAAATATAGATGTAATGTAATATAGATTAAGAATTCTTTCAGAGTAAAAAATAAACTTCAGATATTCATGGGAATAGTAGTGGTAACAGCAACAGTAATAATAATAACATGAGGAGAAGCTATATATCGCCATTGAAAACCCTACGAATAGCAGAGAAGCACTAATAGTACTGTTTCATCTGTTGTACAGAGGGTTGCTATGAGTTGGACCAAAGCAATATATGTTCATTTCTTATTTTGAGTTTTGGGTTTTTTTTTTCCCCATATTCTCTAGCGTAGTTTTGAACTTTTAGTTTTGTTTTAATGGTCTTTTTATGTGTGTAATAGTGTAAGCTGGCACAAATTCTTTTTGTATACCAGTGGATGATGGGTGGATCAATGACTTTCCCAAGATCACATGGCTGGTCCACAACAGAGTTGGGACTTAGCAGCCATCACAAGCAACTGAAGTGCCTGGTGCAAAAGAGCTTCAGAGTTGTTGGCGTGAGCCATGTACGATGAAATGCATATATGGAAGTGTCATGATAGGCCCGTTATGCTGCACGGTAAAAATTACTAATAAAAAGAAGCACTTCCGAGTTGCCATGACAACCACAGTAATCTTCTAAAGTCCATCCTTGGTGTGAGGATTGGAATCCGAGACTCATTTGCAGACCCAGAGGTGAAGGCCCATGGGAGGAACTGCTTGTGCAGGCTGCTCCAGGAGGGCCCAGCCCACTGGGGCTCAGGAACCAGCAATTTGATGAGACCTAAAGATGGGCCTGATCTGAAAGATGTGCTCAGAGAAATGGACCCAACAAGCACTGTCCCCCAGGCAGCCTCGAGGCATAAAGACAGCCAGGAGGCAGGTCTAGGTGCTAGCTATGGCTCAGGTACTAACCCACTGAATGGCTTTGGGGAGGTCACCACCCATCTCTGGGCCTTGGTTTCTTTACCCATGCAGTGAGGTGGTTGAACCAGCAATGATGTCTGAGTTTCCATGCCCTGTTTTGAATCTGGCTTGACTTTCTTGCAGTTCCCTGTCTATATATTGGTATAGTCACTTTTGAATGATTTTAGCAAAATTTTGTTTGTGTATGATATTAATATAACTGCATGCTTTCCCCATTTGGTTGGAACCCTGTCTTGGGAATAAGCACAAATATGTATCTCTGCCAGTCAGTTGGCCAGGTAGCTTTTTCCAAATTTCTTAGAATAAACGAGTGAGCACCTCCAGTGCAGCATCTGTTTGTTGAAACAGCTCAGGTATTCCATCAACTCCTGGAGCCTTTTGTTTTGCCAAGTCCTTCAAGGCAGCTTCCATTTCTTCCTTCAGTACCATTGGTTCCTGGTCATATGCAGCCTCTTGAAATGGTTGGTCACTTACCAATTCTTTTTGGTATGAGTTTCTGTATTCCTTCCATCTTCTGTTGATGTGTCCTATGTTGTCATTTAATATTTTGACTAAGAATCCCTCACTATTGCCCCTTGAGGCTTAAATTTTTTCTTAAATTCCTTGAACCTGAGGAAAACAGAACATGTTCTTCCCTTTGGTCTTCTATCTCTAGCTCTTTGCACATATCATTATCATATTTGATTTTGTCTTCTCAAGCTGCCCTTTGCCTCTTCATGAGCCATCAGCCCCTCTAACCTCCCCACTCTCCTGTACTCTTCTGCACCATGCTACATTTACTCAACACCATTCCTGAACACCTGTTCTGGGTTCTGAGGGCACAGTGGTAAACAGAGACCTGGACATGAAGCCCTGCTCCTGAGGTACTTACATTCTAGCAGGGCGACAGATACTTAATAAATGACCAATTCTCATACATGTCATGCAGATGATGAGACACGCTGTGTTAGTTAGCTCTTGCATCACTATGACCAAAACACTTGACTGAAGCAACTTGAGGGAGGGAAGATTTATTTGCCTCATGGTTCAGAGGATTTCAGTCCCTAGTGTTGGGGAGCCATGGCCAAAGAGGTGGCAGGAGTGTGTGGCAGAGGAGCTGGGCACATTGCAGCTGATCAGGAGCAGAGAGCCTGGCTGGAACCATGGGCTATAAAACCTTCAAAGGCCTGCCCCCAGTGACCTTCTTCTACAGCTAGGTGCTACCTTCTGAAGTCCCCATAGCCTCCCAAACAGCACCACCAGCTGAGGACCAAGCACTTGAACACATGACCTTTGGGAACGTTTTAGATTCAAGTCATCACACATGCTGTGAAGGTAAAGCAAATCAGATGAAGCAGACAGGAAGTGCAGGCAGGGGTGCTGTGTCAGTTAGGGTAGCAAGTGATGAGGTGACATTTGAGCAAAGACCTGGAGGAGGTGAGAGGATGAGAGCCACAGACACCTGAGAGAAGAGCGTTCTAGGTAGAGAATGGGCCAGGAGAAGGGTGTTGTGCTCAGCATGTTTGAAGAATGGGTCAGTGTGGCTGGAGAAGGGAGCAGAGGGAGAAGGTGGAGAGGGGATGGGGATAGAGTGAAGGACCACAAGCCCATCGCACGTTGTCCAGAATGGAAGCCACTGGGAGGCGGCAAGTAATAGAGTGACTGGTCCAACTTAGGCTTTCAAAGGAATTCTACTGTGTGGAAGATAAGCAAATGAGGACATTTCTCCTGTAGGAATAGGGTGACAGTTGAGGAGTCTGCTGCCACAATGTGACTGAGAGATGATCAGGGCTGTGACCAGGGTGAGAGAGGTGGTAAGAAGGGATACGTGGTAAGATTTGAGATGTATTTTGAAGGTAGAACTGACAGAGTGGCTAACAGACTGGATGTGGGGCACAAGAGGGAAGGGTCAGGGATGACTCCAAGGCCTTTGGCCTGGGTACCTGGAAGGATGCTGGTGACATTTAGTAAGATGGGAAAGGCTTTGGGGACAGATTAGACATCGAGGCAGATATGTCTGGCAGGCAGTTGGATCCACAGTCTGAAGTAAAAGGCAGCAGTTGAGGACAAAATATATATATTTCAGAGTCATTGGCAAGTAGACATTCACTGTCTGATAGAGTAACCACCAGCCACACACAGCTTTGTAAGTTCAAAGTGAATTAAAATTAAATAAAACTTAAAATTTAGTTCCAAAATTACATCTGCCACATTTCAAATACTGCCATGGGCTACCATACTGGACAGAAGAGATGTAGAACATTTCCATCACCCAGGAAGTTCTGTTGGACAGCACTAGTATGTTTGGAGACTAGGTGACATTTCCATGGGGTGATGAAGAAACGTGACCATTTACAAGTTGGGGAGAAGTAGAAGAGTAGCCAGGAGAAGCTGAGGAAAACCCAGGAATGAGTGGTTACTTCATGCAGGTAAAACAAGCATGTTAACGGCAGGGAAGTAGTCACCAGAGCAGATGCTGCTGTTAGGCCAGGGAAATCAATGACGAAGAATTGACCAGAGCTGGGCATGGTGGTGCACACCTATAATCCCAGCAGTTTGGGAGGGGAGGCAGGAGGATCACAAGTTCGAGACTAGAGGCAGTCTGCGTAACTTAGCGAGACTCTGTCTCAAAAAGTAAAAAAAATGGGCTGGGGGATGCAGCTCAGTGGTTCAGCACTTGCAGAGCATGAAAGGTGCAAGGCCCCTGGGTTCAACCCCCAGTACAGAAAAAAAAAAAAAAAAAAAGAATTGACCAGAAGACTTAACAAGGAGGCCACTGAGGACTTCAACAAGAAAGTGGGGCGAAAGCTCAAGTGAAGTCGATTCCAGGAAGGAGAGAAGAGGAATTAGAGGCAGCAGTGTTCACACCTTCTCCAATGACTGTGCTGTGAAGGAGCACAGAAGTTGGGTGGTGCTGGAGGGGCCTGTGCTGAGAAGGGATGTTTTTAGAATAGGAGGAGCGTGGTGGAAGCACTTGGGATGAATCCAATGGATGGGGAGAAATTGATGCAGGACTAAAGAAGGACAGTTGAGAGAGGTAAGTCCTGAAACAGGGAAGGGTACACAGGCTCTAACACCCAAGCAGAAGGCTGGTCCTGGGCTCATCTGCAGAGTGGAGGGGAGGCAGAGTCAGTGACAACTGCAGATAGCAGGGAGCCCATGGTGGGGGCGGGCACGGGAAGGTTTGCTTGTGACTGCCTTGATTTCCCCAGGGGAAAGAGAAGGGGGTCATCAGCTGAGAGTCTGAACGGAGGTGTTGGAGATGTGAAGAGAGAGGAGAAGGTGTAAAGTAGTCATCCGGAACAGAGGGAGAGTGGTGGGAATGGGCTGGAAGCAGGATCGCCGGGCTGCACCAGAGCCAATGTCAGACTTTACCCTGTTTCCCTCTGCGTATTCACATGTGCAACTTTTCCTTGTTGGGGAGTCCTTTTCACTTTCCTACCTGCCTTGTCTGCCCAGTCTCCCCATACTCCTCCAGAACAGAGCTTGGGGTTCCCCATTTTGAGGCTCCCCTGGGACCTCCCTCCCTTTCTTGTCCATACTTTGTACCTCCGTCTCTTGGAGGCCTGATCGTGTCCCATCACCATTCTTTGCCTCCATGTCTATTACTCTAAGAAAGGGGTCAGCAAACGTCTTTGGTAAAGGGACAGATAGTGAATATTTGAGGCTTTGTTAGCCATACAGTCTCACCTGCTACATTATTCAACTTGCTATTAGAGTATAACAGTAGCCAGACAATATGTAAATATGAGGCAGAGCTGTATTCCAACAGAACACTATTTACAAAAACAGATTGTGATGGTTAGTCTTGACAGTTGATGCGATTGGATTAACAAACACCTAGGAGATGTAAACCACACCTCTGAGTGTGTCTATGAGGGCATTACCGGAGATAATTAGATCACAAGGGCTCTGACCTAATCAACATATTAATCCCTCGATGGATTCTAATACACTGACATTATTGAGAGATGATGACATGTAGGTGGTAGGGGCTGGTTGGAGGAAGGAGGCTACTGGAGTGTGTCTCCTTGGGGCTGTGCCTTTCCTGGCCCCTTCCTGTATTCCCCTTTTCTCTGCTTCCTGTCTGCCTTGATGTGGGATGCTCTGCATGATGGACCAAACCCTCTGAAACCGTGAGTCAAAATAAATCTTCCCTTCTTTAAGTCACATTTCTTGGGTATTTGTCACAGTGTTGCAGAAGCCTCACTAATGCACAGGCAGGGGGCTGGATTTGGCCTGTGAACCATAATTTGCCTGCCCCTGCTCCATGGTAAGGCAGGGGTGATATCTCAGTTATCTCTTTAGCCCCCATACTTGGTATGTTTCTGGGCACCAGGCAGGAGCTTGGGAAATGTTTGAATGGATGAGAGATGAATGGATGTGCTGAACAAGTGTCTAGGTCTGCCAAGGAATACATATCACAGACAGGGTTCCCTCCAACATACAAGTTCTGGCATCATTGTCCATGGCAAGTCTTATGACAGTTGCACTGTATATAGGGAAGGTCTGCACATGGGAACATAAGCCCCGGAAATCCAGGAAAGATCAAAGATGGCCTCACTGTTTATTGTATCAATGCTAAACTGCCATCCTCTCCAGCTACCCTCTCTCTTACTGGTTCTCAGATGCATAATCCCCCACTTCCGTGGGACTAGCCTCTGCTCAGACAAACCCTCCGTGTTCACCCTCCCTCTGCATTGTTCCTTTGTTTCCTTTCTGTCCCCCAACTGTAACCCCTGCAAAAAAACAAAGTCATGAGGTACCTGTCAATGCAAGGTGTGATGGGAAAATCATAGGCACATCCTTTAAGAAGCTCAGCGTCTGGTACATCCCACTGGGAATGCCCTCTGCCTACCCATGACTTCCTCCTTAAGACTTTCCATGAACCCCTGACCCACTTGATTTCCCCTTGCTTTCTATTTCTGTTTTTAATTGACAAATAGAAATTATATACATACACATATATATATGGTATACCACATGATGATTTAAAACATGTACATTGTGGAATGACTAAACTAAGCTAATTAACATAGGCATGACCTCATATACTTCTTCTTTTGTGATGTTGTTGTTAGGTGCTGTCGAGTCGGTGTCCAACTCATAGCAACCCTAGGTACAACAGCTGAAACACTATTGTCAGTGCTTCTCTGCTATTCATAGGATTTTCAATGGCAGATTGATTTTTGGGAGTGGCTTACCCAGTCCTTCTCCCATCTTTTGGGATGAGAATACTTAAAATCTACTCTCAGCAATTTTCACCTGTCTAGTACATTATTATTTGGTACACAGTCACCATACTGCCTTCCTTTCACCTTCTTCCCAGGCCTGCTCTCCAGCAGGTTCCCTTGGGTACGAGTTCAAGTTTGGATATTATCTTCCCAAGACATCATATAGTACCAGAGCTCAAGGACAGCAGAAGCATACTCTGCTTTCATTTCTTCTAGGCCAATGGTGTCCAATAGAAATATAAGCCACATAAGCCATTTATAATTTTCTAGTAGCACAATTAACAATATTAAAAGAAATGGATTAATTAATTTTAATATATTTTACTCCATCAATATATCCAGAATATTACCATCTCAATGTGTAATCAATATCAAAGTTATTAATGGGCTACCTTACATTCTTTTATTCATACTAGGTCTTCAATGTCTGGTGTGCATTTTGCAGTTATTGTTGTTGTTGTGTAGGTGCCGTCAAGTCGGGTCCAACTCAGTACATTTCAGTTGGGTGAACAGTTGGGCATTTCAGGTGCCCAGCAGACATGTGGCTTATAGCTCCTGTACTCAATTACATAGCTCACACAGGAAACAAGGTCAATGATGGTATCAGGCACTTCTTACCGGTGATTTACACTTCCTTTCTGATCCTCACAACACCCATCTGTAAAAGGAGCTGTTATTTCCATTTTCTAGATGAGAAAATTGAGATTTCAATTGCTTGCACCCAACTGTTAAGTATAAAAAGCTCACATCTGTAACTCTAGGCCGAGTCCAAAACCTGTCCTTAAAATGGAAGATTTGAGCTAGAAAGTTCTTTAGAAAATTGCCCAGACTGTCAGCTCCATAAATGTCAGTTGTCCCAGCACTTACTCATGTGTTAGGCATGTTCTAGGGGCTCAAAAATACAATTGAACCAATCTGGTCCCACTTCACAGAGGTAGGCACTGAGATCCAGAAAGGGCAGGGGACTGGTCTAGGTCACTCAGAAGAGGGGTGTCCGTACCTGGAGCTGGCATTGCTGGTTCCCACCACACTGCTTTTATTCAGTGTCCTTCTGTCCAACCCAGCAGTTGATCAGACCCAAGAAACCACAGACATTTGACACCTGAAGCTTTCCTCGCCTTCAGGGGAACAGATTTTAGCAGGCACCCCCTTCCCCGTGCCCACAACCTCAGGACGTGCCACAAATCTTCCTGGACAATTCCTTTCCTTCCACCTTCCTCTGGCTGCCCAGCAACATAAGAGGTGGTCAGAGCAACTGAGCCTGGCTGTATGACAAGGAGTCCAGGTCTCTAAGTGAAGCCCACACAGATGAGTAGTGCTCACCCCATGTGGGCGCCACCCCAGCCTCCATCCCCGGGTTGTGCTCCGTCGTGACAACCCAGCTGTTCCCCCTGGCAGGAGGGCAGCACCGCTCTGCAGGAGGGACACGCTGACCAGCAGCCAGTGGCTGCCTGCCACGCAGGGACACCTGGCGCCCTCGAGCTTGCTCAGTACACTACACAGCCACCCAGCCTCCTCCCAGGGACCTCCAAGCAGCATCCACCAGACAGGGTTGCAGTCATGTCAGAGGAGGTCAAAGCCTAAAGCTGAAAGGGAATTTAACGATCATGCATCCCAGCTCTTTCCAAACTGGAGAGCCTTACAGATCCCCTGGGGCTCTGGTTAAGACAGATTTTTGGACTCACTTGCCTGGGATGGGGTCTGAGAGTCTGCATTTCTATTGAGCTCCCAGGCTATGCCAATGCTACTGCTGGTCCAGGGACCTGGCAGCCTTTTGTCATAGGTGAGGAGCTGAGCTGTTGGGGAGGGGAATTAATTAAAGTCACAGTGCAAGGCTCCTATCATCCTAACTATATTTACTACCTGTAGGGTTTGTCAGTACCTATCACAGACTACTGGCACCCACATCCTATTCTAACTAGACGGTCGGACAGGATGTATCTTAGTACCCTGTGGGTCTCCCTTTGATCCCACCCGAGAAGCCACGTTACCTGTGGAAAGTACATTCCCTGGGGCTGGAACACCGAGGAGAGTCTTTAGGCCAGGTGAACACCAAGTTTGAACCAGGTACCAGACCAGAAGGGCAAGGTGAGAATGGAGGCGAAAAAATGAGTAGTGCCGGGGCTACCAAGGAGTCCAGAGGGTTGTGTTGAGTCATTCTGAGCATGATGCATGGGCTGTGAGAGAAGGCAGAAGGCTCGCCTCATGACGTGCGAAAGAAGAGCATGACTGCTTTTGAAGCATGGAGCCAGGCCCAGCCCAGGGTGCCTTTAAGGGCTCCAGCATGGGTTGGATAAATGCACAAAGGTTAAAAAAGACACAGCAGTAATGATAAACATACTAAAAGGCTCCACATGCTCAGCGACAATGGCACACGTCAAAGTGGCAATGGCAGGTTTTTAATTTGAGTTAAAAATTAGTGTTTCCTTTGATGCTCACGAATTGGGTTCTGTTCTGGGCACACACACACAGCCAGGCATAAGCCCATAAATGCGGGCTGCCAAAGAAGGTTGCCCAGTGAAGGCTGGAGGGCAAAGGCAACCCATCTCCCTGTGTGCTGTGGTAGTTATTTTCCCAAAGGTTAAAAAAAAAATGTGATGTAAACACAAGAAGCCACAACCTGAGAGAAAATACTTTCAAAATATAGATCTGATGAGGACATGTGTCCACAAGAAAACGATAAGAAAACAAACAGCCTAATTAAAAAGTGGGGGGAAAATCTGAACAGACACTTCACCAAATTAATATATGGGTATGAAATAATTATTTGAAAAGATGCTCAACATCATGTATTATAAGGGAAATGCAAATCAAAACCACCCTGAGATACTGCTACACACTTACTTGTTGTTTTGGGTCCGACCCATAGAGACCCTCAGGGTTTTCAATGGCTGATTGTTTCGGGATTGCTTTGGGAGTGGGTTACCACATCCTTTCTCCCATTATTAAAATAGTTTAATTCGGGAACATTGACAACACTAGATCCTGTTGAGGATATGGAGCAACAGGAACACTCATTTATTGCTGATGGGAATTCAAAATGGGACAGCCACTTGGAAAGACCGTTTGGCAGTTTCTTGCAAAGCTAAACATGGTCTTACTACCTGATTCAGCGGATTGTACTCCTTAGTATTTACCCAAATGAGTTGAAAACTGTGTCCACACAAAAACCTGCACATAGATGTTTATGGCAGCTTCAATCATAATTGCCAAAAGCTAGCAGTAACCAAAATGGCCTTCAGTCACTGAATGGGTAACTGTGGTACATCCATTCAAAGCAATGTTTATTAGCAATAAAATAACATGAGGTAACAAGGCACGAAGAGATCTGAAGGAGATTCCAGTGTGCATTAGTAAGTGAAAGAAACCAGTCTGAAAAGTCTCCGTACTATATGATTTCAGCGCTGTGACATTCTGGAAAAGGCAAAGGTGTAGAGACAGAAAAAAGATCAGGGACTGCCATACCTTTGGGGGGAGTGCAGGAGGGATAAAAACAGTGGAACGGCTGGGCACAGTGGTGACACCTGTAATCCCAGCAATTTGGGAGGTGGAGGCAAGAGGATTACAAGTTGAAGACAAGAGGCAGTCTGCATAATTTAGCAAAACCCTGTCTCAAAAAAGTAAAAAAATGGGCTGAGGGTGCAGCTCAGTGGTACAGCACAAGGCCCCAGGTTCAACTCCCAGTACAGAAAAAAAAAAAAAAAAAAAAAAAGTAGAGCACAGGGGATTTTTAGAGAAAAATCTCTTAGTTTCTGAATGATGCTGAGATGGTGGACACATGATATTATAGTTCTGTCAAACTCTTAGAACTGAACAACACAATGAACCCTAATGTAAACCATGGAGTTATAATAATGTGTCAGTGTTAATTCATCAATAACTAGTGCACCACTCTAATAGAACATGTTAATAATCAAGGAAAGTGCAGAGGGCAGGGACAAGGATATATGAGAATGTTCTGTACTTTCTAGTTAGTTTTCCTATAAACCTAAAACTTCCACAAAAATAAAGTCCATTAATTTTTGTAAACGTTCCCCTGAATTCCAAGGGAAGATGCTCTGCCCCGTTTTTCCTTAGGCACAAAGATGACCTTGTGCATTTGCTGCTGATGGCTCCTCCACCCAGTTGTCCCCATCGCAGCATCAACTTGGTGAGTTCCTGTCTTCCAAGTTTGATGGATTGTTAGGGAATATCCTTTGAATGCAGAAATGCACTCATAAGGCCATCCGTGGGGGCCTGAGTTATTTTTCTGCCTTTAAAAAGCTGCTGAACTAAATCTGGCAGACAGAAATGTGCCAGAGAATTTGCTTTTTAAGTTTGCTGACTGTGAACTCTGACCTGAAGGAGCATGTAGTGTAGAGTAGATGGTACATGATCGTGAGCCACTATAACGTAGGACAGAAAAGTGATTCGTCCTCAGAGAGAATTGCGTATGAGTTGAAGCGGGCAGGAGAGATGGGAATGATGGCTCCCCCTACTGTCCTGGGTGAAAGTGATGGTTACTGTTAGAGAAAGGTGGATATCAGGGCCTTTTTCCATATCTCCCCTTTGTTGAAATGATCAGGGTCTTAGATTAGATGTATAAATTTAATGACAGTGTGTAAGTCTTTTTCACTGACAAGCTGTCATTAAATTGACTGTTACCCTCTACTGTTGGCTTCTTACAGACAAGAAAACATGGTGACAACAGGAAGAGTTCCTCATGTGCCAGGTCACATGACTCTGCCACATACCAGGATCGAGGGAAATGTGACTGAGTACCTGCAGTGTGCCAGTCAGGTGTCTTCCGTTACCTCTGGCAAAACTGGGCTGTGACTAGGGTTTCCCAGCTTCGCAGCCACCTGGTCTGAGGCCATGTCCACCCCCATCCCCCCTGCAGTCTGTGCTATAATTAAGGAGCCCTGTGGGGTTGGGTCTTAGGGTGGTTTTGCCGGGGTTTTGGAGGTGACTGCAAAGCATGGTGAGAATTTGCTTGCAGTTGGCTTTGGATAATGGACAGGTAAGAAAAGAAGCTGCAGGGATGGACTCGAGTCAAGAACTTCTAGAGATAGAGACGCATTTTCCCAGCAGAGTCAAGCTGAGAATGGCCGTGGGTCCACAAGAGGGCAGGCAGCAGAAGAGACTGGAGTAAGCTGAGGCAGGGGGTGTTTCTGAAGTTGAAGAGACTCTGGCTGTGGTTCTTGGGAGGGGACATGGTATAGGGTGGGACAGTTAGGCCAGTGGTTCTCAGGTGGTCCATCGCCAGGGCTGCTCTAGAAAACTCAATTCCTGGCTTCTCTGGTCAGAATCACCAGGGTGGCCTGGGAATCTGCATTCTACACAGGCTCTCCAGGTGGGTCTCAGACCTGCTGCCTGTAGAGCCTCTGGGGCACCGCTGGTGTGAAGGTGAGAAGGTGGAGCTCCCTTCCTACCCCTGGCCTGGACTGGGTAAATGGCCCAGGATAGGGGGCCTGCCCACCGCACCCATAGGAGGAACCCATCGTTTTAATCACGCAGCCTCCTCTGTCCTCTTATCTCAATCTTGCCACACCTTCCTCTGCACTGCTCAGCTGAATACACCATGAACTGCCAAAACAATCAACAGATCTGTCCTAAAAGAAGTGCAAGCAGAATGCTACTTAGAAGCAAGGATGGCTAGATTGCCTCTTTTGGATGGCTAGACTGCCTCTTTTGGACATGTTGTCAGGAGGGACCAGTCCTTGGAAGAAGGACATCATGTTGGGAGAGTGGCAGGTCAAGGAAACAAAGGAAGACCCTCAGCTAGATGGATTGACACAGTGGCATTAAATATAAAAAAGATCGTGTGCCTGGCACAGAATCAGGAATGTTTCATTCTGTTGTACATAGGGCTGCAGCGAGTTGGACCTGACTCAAGGGCACCTAACAACAACAACAACAACAATCTCCCAGTAGGGCCACCCCAGGGATCAACCCTTTTCAGGACAGTTAAGATCTAAACTCTAGCATCTCCATCAACAGATGAGTAGATAAAGAAAGCATGATATATTTGTACACACACACACACACACACACACACACACACACACACACACACACACACCTCAAATAGAATATTATTCAACCTTGGGAAAAAAAGGAAATCTTGCCATTTGCAACAAGTTAGACTACCCTGGAAAACACTGTGCTGAGTGAAATAAGCCAGATACAAAAAGACAAATACTACATAATCTTACTTATATGTGAAGTCTAACAAAAAGTTGAACTCATAGTAACAGAGATTTTACCCTGCACTGAAGGATGAGGAAAAAGGAGAAATATTGATCAAAGAGTATAAACCTTCAGTTATATAAGAAATAAATCATGGAGCCCTAATGTGTAGCATCTAGGGAGAAGGACCTGGCACCCACTCGCAAAACAGCCATTAAAAACCTTATGAACAGCAGAGAAGCACTGTCAAATACAGTGTCAGAAAATAAGTTCCCCAGGCTGGAAGGCATTCAAGAGACGATTGGGGAAGAGTTGCCTCCTCAAAGTACAGTCAACTTTAATGACAGGAATGGAGTAAAGCCCCGGGATCTCCTTTTGCTGATGTGCTACTACTCGAATGAGAAGAAACATAGTTGCTGCCACATTGGGCTCAAATATAAAAAGTGCATGGCACTGTGGTGGGTAGTGTTTTGTTCTGTTGTACATACGGTCATCATGAGTCAATTCTGACTCAACAGCACCCAACAACAACAAAAAATGTCTAGCATGGTGACCAATAATGGTTAATGATAATATATTATATACTTGAAATTTGCTAAGAAAGTTGATCTCAAATGTTCTCACCACAGCAATAATAATAATGAGAATTATATTGAGGGGACAGAGATGAGAATTAGCTTGACTGTGGTAGTGATGTCACAATATATGCATATATCAAAACATGTTTGATTTTGTGGGGGGGGTCGTTTTTTGTTGTTTGCTTTGTTTTTTTGAGACGAGTCTTACTATGTTGGCTAGGCTGGCCCCCCAACTCCTCTGCTGAAGCAATCCACCTGCCTCAGCCTCCTGAGTAGCTGTTTTCCACCTTAAATATATACAAGTTTTTTCAGTTATGCCTCCATAAAGCTGAGGAGCAGAGAGCATAGGTCCTGGGTGGTTTTGTTGAGCCACAGCTCTCCTAGCATCGTCTTCCTCTAGTCCTCTGAAACGAGAAGAGAACAGCTTCCGTTGCATCTGTCACTTGAGGTGTCCATTACTTGCAAACAAAAGCATTCCAGATGACCCCGTCTCTCTGGTTCAATAGCCTAGCCCCAGCAGATTCTGCAGATAAGCCCACCAGAGGAGATTTACAGCCAGTTAACTTCATCTGCAGAAGAGGGATAGAAATGCTTACCTTACCTCAAGCAAACTTTCCAGTTCAGGAGATCAGAAGGTGGTCTGTGCATCAGCAGAGCAGTCTCCTCAGGAAACGTGTTAGATATGTAAACTTTAGGGCCCCCATCCCAGCCACACTAAATTCGAGATTTTGTGTCTGGACACAGTAATCTGTGTATTAATAAGCCCCCCATGGGAATCTGGTGCATGAGGAGATAGGAGAACCCCTGACCTCAGGGTCAGACAGACACTGCATGTCAGAAACACGTGGGGCCCTTAACCTTCTCACACTCCACCTGCAGACTTCCAGTTGAGCGCTTCTGCAGTGGAGCCTACGGATTTATATTTCCCAAAATCTCTGAATAAAACCAGTGAACTGGGTATGAAAGAAGGTCACGCACTCCGCGGGGCTGTCATTCCAATAAGGGATGAAGGGTGGACCTGGGGCCTCTGGGGACAGGGAAGCTTAACTGTGGCTTTCGTTCACCTGGTAGGTAAGAAAACCTCTACTTGGTCTCAGCCTTTTTCAGCCCTAAAATTCCAGGGATGCCAGCTCAGGAAAGGTAACTTTTGGAGACCTGGCTGTAAAAGCAAATGTCATACCTGTAAATACAGAGACTCATGCAACAGGTGGAGGAAACTGGAATTTTACTCAAGTCTAAAAAGCAGCCTCACCACCCACCCCAGGCAGACTCACTGAATCCAAAACAGGCTCTCTCTTCTCCTTTTACCAGGTTTACGAGGCAGCAGGTTTGCACTTCAGATGCTCATTTATAGAGTGCTAGACAACACCTGCTTCCCGCCAGCCTTGTGCTTTGGGGATGGTTTTGTTTGGGAAATATTATTTTTAAGGAGTATCCAGACTTAGTATTCCCATCATCTTAGGGCACTTTGCCTTCTTCCATGTGCTGCTTTGCTAAGAATCTAAATCTCTAGGTGAAGAGCTGCTTACGATCTGTCCATCTAAACGGCTGACTTGACCCTCTTCTCTGCCTTATCTATGCCCCAGTCCTGATAGGCCAGGCATCTCTTCCTCCCATCCACATCGCCTCTCCAGGAAATTGCTACTACCTTTCCGGGGTCCTGCTCCTCACACAGCCCTCACAGAGTGAGTGTGCAATCCCTGATGCTGCTAAACACCAGCAAACAGCTCTCTGATCACTTTGGAAGATGATGGGATACCATGTCATTGTTTTGAAAACCAATAAATAAAGGGGGGTAGGTGAAAGTGAAGAATTTGTCCTTTCTCTGTGTGAACTGTACTTTCTAATCAAATCGTTGATGAGAGGTTTGTCTTTGTAGAAGCTGATTAACGAAGAATGATAAAACTTAAAATATTATTCTGCAAAATCTAATGAATGGATAGATCCAGAAAAGATCATCAGTGGCTATTAATATCATAAAAAAGAGGGTTAAGAAGATACCATGTGTCACCTAATGGAAGTTATGACACCATCCATAAAGTCTTACAAAAAACATTGAACTTGAATGTAGCTAAAGTCTATAGCCTAATTAAAATTTTGAGGAAATATAGAGGCAGAAGAACATATTAGACACCACTAAAGAGAACCAATGACCACAATACAGACTGTCGGAAACGTTGTGAGACAAATGATCAGTTTCTCCAACATATTACATGGGAAAAATTGGGAGCCTATAGATTCAATGAGACTCAAGAGTCATGTTCGCCTGTCATAATGCAAATTGCTTGGCTCCTGACTGAACAAGTCTTTGAAAAATCACAGGACAAATAGGGAAAAGTGAATGATGCATAGATACTTGATGGTACTAAGAGAATATTCTTGACTTGGGGGAGATGATAGTTTGGTGGCCTGTCTTTCAAAAGGAATCCTCCTTCTCCTTAAAGCTACATGTTGTAACATTAGAGGACAAATAAGATGCTGGGTAGGATTTGTTTCAAAATAATCATGAGGGGTAGGGAATAGTCAGGAATACAAAGAAAAGAAGACTTGACAAGTCAGTAACTATTGAAGCTGGGTGGTAGGAAACTGGAGGTCCATTATACAATTTTTTAAAAATTTTTTTATTGAACATTTTTAATGTACACCTTAATGTGATTCATTCTGACATGCTTTTCATTGTGACATTTCCATATATGCATTTTGATGTACATTATTCATATAGGTTCTCCCTTACCCTCCTGTATGCTTCCCCCCCCCTCCCACCCTCCCCATCTAAGTTTTCTCTATCTTTTACTTGGTAATATTTTTATACAATTCTCTACAATTGCATATATTTGCAATTTTCCTTCCTAAAAGTGATACTAAAATTTTCCCTACTTTTTGCATATATTTTCTGTTGACTGTGATATATTGGTACAATAGTTCATGTTTATTATTTATAAATATAGATTCATCAATTTTTACTTGTTCTTCATAAGTTAGAGTGTGCAAAAAGTTTGGAGTCTTGTACATTTTAAACTTGTCTTCCAAAAGGTCCATGAGCATAAGGACCTTCTTATTAGATCCTCCACAGGGCTAATACCTTGTGTAGTGTAATACCAAGTGTAGACTTGTTTGGGGATACAACTTGTTAAGAAACCATCCTGGAAAGGAGTGTGGCTCACCTGGACTCCCACTTGTGGGTCTCTCTACCCTGACTTCATTGTCAGTTGAGGTGAGGCAATCCATGTGGTCAATCTTAATTCTAGGAAGACTTTGTTAACTTAAGAATTTATAACATAAACAAAAAATCGAGACTGATTAAATCCAAGTTATGGAATGGAGAATTTTGTGATGTTTGCTGTACCATTAATAGATAATCCCAAATAGTGTACAGGAAGGTTCTGTGTCTACTATTTAGACCCTCCCTACTGAGGTATGCTGGGAGAAGGATCTGGCAACCCACTCCCAAAAAATCAATCCGCCACTGAAAGCCATATGAATAGCAGAGAAGCACTGACAATAATAGTGCTTCATCTATTGTACATAGGGTTGCTATGAGTCAAATACCTAGTCGATAGCACCAAACAACACTGAGGTATGCTAAGGCAAAGTGAAACTCTCCCAAGGTATGGCTGTCAGACATCTGTCCAAAGCCTCCTGGTGTCTTCCCTGACCCTTCATCCCATGCTTTTTTGCCCTCCCAACTTGTGGATGGAAATGGTTGGTGACTTCCTGTCTTGAGTTCCTTCCAGCTTTAGAGAGCACTTAGCTCCTATTTCTGGCTGCACTAAATGCAGGCTTTCCCAGGACTTCTCCAGCATCTTCAGTGAGGGCTCTGCCTTTTCTCAGCTACCCTGAGCTTCCAGGAGCTTCTTTGCTGGCCCACTGACCATTCACCCCCTGGTACTTCTCGCCCCGGGAGTGGTGTCCCTTCCTGCCCACTCTGTCTCCCCAGTGGAGCTGCCTCTCTGAGCTGAGCTTCAGACTGGAAGAGTGGGTTTCACCCTGCACCGATTTCCTGTAGGAGCAGCAGTTTGGGGTAGAACTCGACCTACAAAAGCATTGCCCCTGAGGGTCTCGTCCCTAAGTCATCCAGGAGCTGGGTCTGTCTCTCTCTCTGTGTGCTTTGTGCTGGGTTGTGCTGTCTCCCAGAAGACTTCTGGGTGGCACTGTCACGTTGGTTGGTAGAAAAGCATATTCTTTTTACCCAGGCCACGTTTTAGGAGGAAAGTCAGTCATCAAATGCTTTTTTGGAATATCTTCAGCTTCAATAGGCTGTGCGATTTTAATTTGTAAAAATTATAATTACAATAATAAAAGCTACCACATATGTAGTGCTTACTCCATACCAGGTACTGTTCTAAGCGTCTTCCATTCATTGCCTGGTTAGTGCTATTCTTACCCCCATTTTGTGAATGGGGGAGTTGAGGACTGAATGAGGAATGGGAGTGAGGCTCTGGTCCTAGGCCGTCTGGCTCCAGGGTCTGTCCTCTCAGCTGCTCGGCCCTGCTGGCTCTCTTACTGAATACCCAGTTTAGAAGAACAGAGAGGCAGAACTAGAAGTGATGCTGCCTTTTTGGGTTTTTTTTCCCACCACAGTTTAACAGGAAGAGCTATGAATAAGTTAGAAAACCTGGCCGTGTCTCTAACACAGAACAATCACTTTGTTTGTCACTGTGGTCCTGTTTTCTTATCACTAAAAAAGAAAAGAAACCTTATACCTATTGTTACCCCTCTGTAGGGTTATTGTTGTTAGTTGTTGTTGTTGTTGGGTGCTGTTGAGTTGGTATCCGACTCATAGCAACCCTCATAGGGTTTTCAATGGCTGACTGTTTCCGGATTGCCTTGGGAGTGGATTGCCAGGCCCTTCTCCCATTTTTGCGGTGCTGGGAATCGAACTTGGGACCTCAGAGACTGCAGCGCAGTGCTCTACCAATTGAGCTAAATCCCAGCCCGCCATCAAATTGGTATCCGACTCATAGCGACCTTGTGTACAACAGGTAAAACACTATGTCGGTGCTTCTCTGCTGTTCATAGGGTTTTCAGTGGCGGATTGATTTTTGGGAGTGGGTTGCTGGGTCCTTCTCCCAAGCCTGCAGCACCTGGTGTTCCCAAGCAGTCTCCCATCCACGTACTAACCAGACCCGACCCTGCTTAGCTTCCGAGATCTGATAGGACCGGATGCCACAGGGCTATGGCTGCAGGCTGTAGGGTTATTGGAAGAATGTATTAGACATTTCTGTGAAAAGAAAGTGCTATTTGGGAGAAAGTACTAAGCGGTGCCATCTTTAGGTGAGCTTAGGAGGACTTTGGTAATAATTTCCTTTTTTTGTTTTCAGGCGCTATATTTGCATATGTCTTGTACATCCACACTTGGAAATGCTGACAGAAGGCTTCAGGACAGCTGAGCCCCACTAGACATCAAGAAAACCCATGGCTCTGGCTGCATCTTTCAACATGACCAATCCACAGTAAGTACGATGGGGACTGGCTGGATCCAGAACATTGCTGAGTCTCCTTTGAGACCAGGATCTGCTAATTCAGACAACCACTCCACACATTCCCTTTAGCAAGAGGTCACAAAAAAGGCAGGGAAATCTTTCGAAAGCAAGCCTCAAAACAAGATTGTTGTTGTTGTTAGGTGCCGTCAAGTAGGTGTCCAACCCATACTGACCCTACGTACAACAGGCAAAACACTATTGTTAGTGCTTCTCAGCTATTCATAGGGTTTCAATGGCTGATTGTTTTTTGGGAGTGGGTTGCCAGGTCCTTCTTCCAAAAACAAGATTAGGAAGTACTTAAGATGAATTAACAAACTGAGACTTGGAAAGATATTTAGAAATCATGAGGTCTCTGAAAGCAAGCTGTAAGAAACCAGAAACAGAACCCTCAATGGAGAATTGCTTTCAGTTCCCAATGCCATGTGTAAAAGCACCTTAATCTTACGAAGTGCCAACTTGGTAAGTGACCAGGCAGTAGTTTATTTTGTGTTTTTCAACTTGCTGGCAAAAATACCAAGATGAGAATAACTGTCCTCTGTCATATTGCACTATCCTGGCCTCCCTAACTGTGGGCATGGCTCCTTAGTCATCGGGGACAGGACCCATTATCTATGTCTACAGTGGTGCCGTGGGACAACCCGCCTTAGCACAGTACAATAATGAAAGTTGATCACTCACATGTCTGGGGTAATCAACTAGGTGGCTCCGCTGATCTTGCCTGGGATCACCCTTCGATGTGGGGCTGGGCTGACTTCCAGCTGATCCAGGTGAGATTGGACTCTGTCCAACATGTCTTTGATCCTCCAATAGCCCAGACTGGTCATCCTTGAATGGTGACGTTGGAGGTGCAAGAGCACAGGCAGATATTCACAAGGGCCTTTCCATGCTTCTGCTGGTGTCATGCCTGCTGAAGTTCCATTGGCCAAAACAAGTCAGAATCAATTTAGGAGGAGCTGAGGAGTCACATGGCAAAGGGGGTAAGGAGGGGAAGTATTTACTCCTTCAAGGAGAGTAAACAATGGAGCCATTAATAGTACCATACTGTTCTTCATGGGCTGGGGTTTAGCTCAGTAGGTAGAGCACTGTTCCACACTCTCTGAAGACCAGGGTTCAATCCCTAGCACCACAAAAACAGGAGAAGGACGTGGCAATCCACTCCCAAAGGAATCACAAAACAATCAGCCATTGAAAACCCTATGAGGGTCGATAAGAGTCAGATGGCCTCAACAGCACCGAACAACAACTGTTCTTCATAAGCGAGAGCAGGGTGTAGTCTCAATATGGGGCCTTCATTCCCACCAAAGGAGCCTTTGTCTCTCTGCTGAGATAACCTTGAAGGTGGCCAGTGATGGAGCTGGGCCACTAAGACCACTGGCTGGAGGGGACTAGAGGGCAGGAAGGTTAGGAAGGCTGAAGTAATTTGTTCTTTGCTGTTCAGAGATGTAGCTTGTTAGTCTCAGAAGCTCCCTTCGGCCCTCCTGGAACACCCCATTGATCAGCATGTTCTATTCATTCAGTTCAAAAATCCAGAGTTTGCTTGAATAGTTCCTAAGAGAAGAGAATAAATTCAACTCAGCGACTTTTTTGCAAAAATCTTGAGGAACTGGGATTCCCCCATAACACCCACGCTTTTATATCAATTGTTGAAAAACACAGAAGTCGCACATCCTATGACTGTTCCATCTGAAGTTCTTGAGTCATCTTGTAAATGTCACACAGTGATGAGTACAATTACCCGTGCTTGACAGGTAGACAAAAGCAAAGGCTTAAATAAGGCTTACGAAAGGGAATTGGGGCATTGGGAATTGCTTGGTGAACTCGGGTCGTCTAGGCAGCCCACCTATGGCATTCAAATAAGAACCCCACTTTCCCCTCAATTATCTGGATGATCCAAGAAAAGAGAAGTGGGCAGATTCGCCCTGACCTTCCTGGATAACTACTGCTGTTGCTATTCGTTAGGTTTCAATGGTTGTTAGAGACATTTAGAATGTCGAGTTCCCCATCCAAGCAGCAGGGCATTTGACTCCGGAGCCCCTCTGACCGGCTCCAAGTTTTTCATGTCTGTATCAGACCACAGAGTGAGAAGGAAGCCTCTCTGTCACCTCCTCATGTTTTGATTGGAGAAAGTGAGGCCCAGGAGGGGCCCCACTGAGGTGGCACAAGAGCTGGCCCCTGAGCCCAAGAGCAGTCTGCAGCAGACTGGGCTCCCACCTCAGCATTGGCACCGACCCTCAGTGACCCCTCCAATATTTAATTTTTACACCTCACCATTCACACTATTTTCCTTTCTAAGCATTGTTGTTTGGACAGAGGCACAAGACACAGCCCCTCAGGTTCTATAGGATGAGATGGGGTTAGGCGTATGTTGGAGGGGCCAAAGGTGGCGCCCCAGGAAGGGAGAGCAAAATTATCCAGCCCAGTATCTCCCAAGTGGGTTTCTGTCGGTGTTCAGCAGGACAGTGCATAATTGTTAAAACACCTTGCACGATGTGTAACGTCCCCACCCCTACTCAGATGTCAGTAGTGCCCACCAGAAATGCCTCCATAAACTGCCAGATACCCACAGGTGGGTTGGGAGGTGGTACTGGCCCTGGCTAGAGAGTCTCGTGATGCAGTGGAGCTGTGGGTTATTTGCAGTCCCCAAGGCAAACCTGACAGTGACCTAGGAAGAGATGCAGACCCCTCTCCCACTTGATCAGGCGACCCTCATTTCCTATTTCCACTTGTAAAAGGGAGATATGGTGGGAACAGTTCAAACAGGAACAGAGCAACATCCCCAGCCGTCCCTGGTCCTCCTGTCCTCACTAGCCCCAGGCCCACAGGTTCCCTTCTAGTTTCTAAGGGGTCTCCCAGCCACCAGCAGTGTATCCAGTTGTGAAAAAAAAAAAAAAGTCCTTGCTCTATTGGGACACAGATTATAGAAACATTGCAAAAGACCTTTGCAAAGAACCCCACTGAGACAATTGAAAATATATTACACCAGTATAAAGGGCAGTGACAGAATCCTAAAAGCCCAAGGTATGGTTTTGCTGATGGGCAGGGTTACCATCTGGGTCTTTACCTCCCTTGATAAAGGACCTGCCCCCAAAGCTCATGTGTTTAGATTGGAGCAATCCCTCTTTTCATTATCTGATTCATCTCAATCAGTGAGGGAGATGGGCCTGGGCAGGGCGCTGGTCCAGCCTTTGGCTGGCCAAGGGGAAGAAAGACACCCTAGAGCTACCCAGCCCTCCCCCAGCACAGCGTAGCTCTTGGTGCCCCTCTGCCCTCCTGAACAGAGGGATTTTGTCTTAGGGGCTGTCTCCTCCCTGCTGTTCCTGTCCACCTCAGGCCTGCCATTGAAGGAGGGATCTCGGAAGTTGAGATCATCTCCCAGCAAGTAGATGAAGAAACCAAGAGCATTGCTCCCACACAGCTGGTGACCTTTGCCTATCGGGACTTGCCCCTGGCTGCCGTTGACCTGTCCACAGCGGGCTCGCAGCTCCTGTCAAACCTGGATGAAGAATACCAAAGAGAAGGGTAGGTCCTGGCACCGTGAGTCTCTCATGCAGCTCCCTGCATTTCCGTCGGCAACAGCAGGGATGGGAGATACTGAGGAGCAGGAAACCAGACGTGCACATCTGGCCTCGCAGGCTCTTTTCTCCCCAGACATTATTTCCCCAGCAAAAGCCTCTGGCCACAGAAAATACATGTCACTGCTAGATAACCTCTTATGTCCCGTGTGGCATTTGCCGGGAACTCAGAGGATCACAGCATGTGTTTTAGGACTGAAGTGATCCTTAGCAGCCCAGTCCAGCTTCCCTTCTAGACACGTGGGAGACAGACCCACAGGGATTAGGGAAATACCCGAGGTCTCGGCCCATAGGGATGGACTTGGACTACGCTTTCCCTGTATCAAGCAGAGTGCTCTGCACAGGGCACCATGCTTAGGATGTCAGAGAATTAAAGCAGGAGCTTTGCAGACCTTGTTGTTGTTGTTGTTAGGTGCTGTCGAGTCGAATCCGACCCTATGTACAGCAGATTGAAACACTCCCCGATTCTGTGCCAGGTACCAGATCTTATTTATGTTTAAGCCCATGGTTGCAGACACTGTGTCAATCCATCTGGTGGACCTTAGCTCCCGCCCTTTCCGGGGAGGACCCGAGGTGTGCTCCCCTCTGATTCAGAGCCTTGCCCCTTATCTCCTCCTACTTTGCTTGTCAATCGGGTCCCTCGCTTTGTTTCCCAAGTCACTTTCCACGCGCCAGCTCTGTGGTAGAGGCATCGCCTGGGTGAGTGGCAGTCTTCCAGCTGGACAGTGCAGGGAAGGTGCAGTCAGTTTGATGCCCTGCGGGGGGTCTGGAGTGTTGAAAGCCGCAGAATGGCAAGTACTGGGTCCTAGGGTCCTGCTGCAGCTCAGACTTCTGACTGCCTCCAGGGCTTTCCCCAGCCCCACCTTGTGGCTTGGAGACACAGAATTGAAAGCACTGGCCAGGGCCTTAGGAGCCAGCTCTGGGCAGCTCTCCCAGGTGCCTGTAAGCATTTTGGAACATGCTGGCCACTGGGAATACAAAAACAAAGGGCTGCTGGGTATTTTGGAAGCAAAGGAGAAGCCTAAGCTAAAGCTAAGTTTGCAGCCCTTGGATTCCCTGTGCTTGCTTCTTGAAGGGGCGCCCCCTCTGGGATAAATTGCCTAACAATTGGGAAACCATACCGGTTCTGCACAAAGGCTACCCTGTAGCTTTTCCTGAAAATAGTTTTTCCAAGTATTATGCATAGAGGCAGCAGGACACCAGGGATCAAGGGCAGGTGGGGAGGCAGGAGCCCATGGAGGGAGGCCTGCCAGGGGTCGCGCTTTCCCAAATGCTGGCAGCCCCTGTCTGACTCCACGGCCAGCTTCTCCCGAGGCCCACAGGTCCTGAAGGCTAAGTCCTGGAGGCCCCGAACCAGGACCAGCTTCTCTCGTGCATGTGGCCTTGGGGCAGCCTCAGCCAGGGCTCACAAGGGCCCCAACCTGTGGCCTGATGCTCAGCTTCTGCCCTCCTGAAATTCAGTTCACCAGGCCCTGCCACCAGAGAACACGTGGGTCCTTCTCGGGGTGCCCAGCGAGTCACTGAGTGCTGCACTCTCAGCTCAAATGCAGTGGTGCAGGCTCCCAACTTGCCCTTGCCGGTCCTAGGACCCATTTCCTGCCCTAGGCAGATGCAGCTTTGTGTTATTGTTATTGTTAGGTGCCTTCGAGTCGGTATCCGACTCATAGCCTCATAGCGACCCTCATAGGGTTTTCAATGGCTCAGTGCTTCGGGATTGCCTTGGGAGTGGATTGCCAGGCCCTTCTCCCATTTTTGCAGTGCTGGGAATTGAACTCGGGGCCTCAGAGACTGCAGCGCAGCGCTCTATCCACTGAGCTAAATCCCAGCCCGATGCAGCTTTAGGACCTGTTCAAGTTCACAGTGAAATGGCACGGCACACCGACACCGCCAGGGATTGCGGTTTGGGCGATGCCCCTGAAGGTGCTTCTCACCGTGGGTCCACCATGCTGTGGGGGAGCCCCTTGCAGGGGTACCATGGTATGGGGTCCCCCCTCCCTGAACTCCAGGGAGAAGGCTGCCAGAGCCCTCTCGATCCCTGGCAACTTGCTTCCGTTCTGCAAGGTCCCTTCCAATCAGCAGAATGTAAACGAAGCGCTGCGAAGCAGAGGCCCTTGATTTGATTAGACTCCCAGGTGTGCCCCAGAACACTGCTCCAGATAGGTAAATAGGAAGCAGCCCAGGAAGGGACCTGCCTGGCTGTGGCAGCTCTCAGCCGGGGCCCTGTTGGCAGCCGGAGGCTTCCTGGAGGAAGGAAGAGCAGGCCTGGGACGGGAGCCAGGGAATGCGGAGCAGGCACGGCCGGCCGGCAGCGAATGAGCCGGAGCTGCTCTTCTTCTGGGCTCCTGCTGCATTTCCCTGGGGTTTTGCTCACATTTCCTAACCCAGAATGAAAGGTCTCCAGTTAGCCATGTGGGGCCTGGTTTACGTCTCATCAGCAAGGCTGCTCCCTTGAGGCGCTACAGATAAGAAAGGGTTTTGTCTGCAGGAAATGAAGAGCCCTCAGGCACATCCCAGAGACAGTGCCCAGTGGCTCAGCTGCCCTGCCTTCCTGTCCCTGGAGGGCCCTGACATTTCCAGAGGCTGAGACTGTCAGGGCTGGAGGAGACCTTGCAACTCCGAACTTGCGAGAGTCCCAGAAGGACCCCAGGGTCAGAGGGCACAGAGCCTGCTCCAGGTCATGAGGTGACAGAGGGGGACAGCCCCATTTCCTGGCTCCCGACCCAGGCCAGCACCCTGGGCTTCCATTTGTCACCTGTCCCTGACAGTTTCACAACTGCACCTGTGGATAACGTCCACGGCCCACGGACACCACAGCGAGGCTGCCCTGGTGAATGAGCACCTTTAACTCCACGCTGTGATTTTTCTTTCTTTCTTTTTTGCGGTACTGGGGGCTGAACCCAGGGCCTTCCGTATACTTGCCTTATTTAAGGCAAGTGCTGTACCACTGAGCAGCACCCCTAGCCCTCCCCTTTTTTTTTTGGCACTGGGAATTGAATCCAGGGCCTTGCACCTGCGTGCTCTGCAAGTGCTGGACCACTGAGCTGCACCCTCAGCCCACTTTTTAACTTTTTTTTGAGACAGGGACTCGCTAAGTTATGCAGACTGCCTCTAGTCTCGAACTTGCAATCCTCCTGCCTCCGCCTCCCAAGCCACTGGGATTACAGGTGTGCGCCACCGCACCCGGCTCCCTTTTTTATTTTTTAAATTGAGACAGGGTCTTACTAAATTACACAGGTTGCCTCTGGCCTCGAACTCAGGATCCTCCTGCCTCCACCTGCTGAGTCACTGGGATGATAAGCATGTGCCACCACGCCTGGCTCATGCTGTTCTTTCTTTATAAAACTTTTTTTTTTTTTCAAATTGTGGGGTTTTTTTTTTTTGTTTTTGCTTTTGTTCTTGTTTTTATTTTTTTTTTTACAGTACTGGGGGGGTTGAACCCAGAGCCTTGCCGGTACTTTGCAAGTGCTCTTCCACTGGGCTGCATCCCCAGCCCATTTTTTACTCTTTGAGTCAGGGTCTCTCTAAATTGTGCAGGCTGCTTCTGGCCTCAAACTCTCAATCCTCCTGCCTCCCCCTCCCAATTTGCCAGGATTACAGGCGTGAGCCACCCCACGCCGAGCAACCATTTTTCAGGGTGTGTTCTGGTGGCGTGAAGTCTATTCATGTTGTGCAACTCTCACTGCCACCTGTCCCCAAAACTCTTTTCATCTTGCAAAATAGAAACTCAATAACATTAAATAACAACTCCCCATCCCCCCTCCTCCAGCCCCTGGCAACCACTGTTCTACTGCCTTTGAATTTGACTGCTCCAGGTATCTCGTGTAAGTGAACTTATACAGTATCCGCCTTTTTGTGACTAGCTTATGATGTTTTCAGAGTTCAACCACAGTATAGCATACATCAGAATTTCCTTCCTTTTTAAAGCTGAATGATACTCCATTGTCCATATATACCATATTGTGCTTATCTATTCCTCTGTCACTTGGATTCCTTCCACAGTTTGTTGTTGTCATTGTTAGGTGCCATGGAATCAGGTCTGACTCATAGCAACTCTCATAGGGTTTCCAATGGCTGATTGTTTCAGGATTGCTTTGGGAGTGGATGATCACATCCTTCTCCTATTTTTGCTATGCTGGAGATCAAACCCAGCTCAGTTGGTAGAGTACAAAGCAGCACTCTAGAGCTAGAACCCAGCCCTCCATAGTTTAGTTATTATGTGTGATGCTGTTCTGAACATATGTACAAATATCTCTTTGAAACCTTGCTTTCCATTCTTTGAGGTCCATACCCAGAAGGGGAACTGCTGGATCTCATGGTAATTCAATGTTTGATGAGTTGAGGACCTGACATACTATTTTCCATGGTGGCTGTACCATTTCCCATTTCCTCCAGTGGTCCCCAAGTGTTCCATCTCCCCCATCTTCACTACCACTTAGTAGTCTCCATTCTTTGAGTAGCACCATGCTAAAGATGTGTGGGCACAAGGTGATTTGGTGAGCTTGGAAGCCCATTTCCCTTTTGTCCATGGGAGCCTTGTGCCATGAGGAGGGACAATAAATACCTAGGGCAAACCATTTAAAGAGGAAAGGTTTATTTCACTCAGTTTCAGAGATTCAGTCCATGGTCACTTGGCTCTGGTGGTTCTTGGCCAGGGTGAGGCAGAACATCATGGTGGGAGCCTGCAGAAGAACAAAGTTGCTCACCTCACAGCAGCTGGGAAGCAGAGAGCACAGGCCTGGGCTGGGCTGCTCTCTCCTTCCTCCTCTTTTCGTCTCTCTGGGACCCGGCCTGTGGGGTAGTGATGTCCACATTCAGGGTGGGTCAGGGTGGTGATGACCACATCCGGAGTGGGTCCTCCCCCCTTATTTAATCATCTCTGGAGACCCCTGGAGGTGGGCTTTCCTAATCTCCTCTGCACCTCTCAATCCAGTCAGGTTGACGATCAGATTAACCTGGTCACAGAGCCTTCGTCCTTCTGCTGGATGCGCTCTGCCCTGCACAGGACTCTGTGGCTGTCTCTCATCCCTCCCATTCTCCTCAGTCCCCTCCTGCCCTGAGCAGATCACCTCACGTCCCCTTTCCCCCATTAAAGCAGAACAGTCCTGGGCGGGCTGCCCCACACTCCTAGTCTCACCCTTCCTGGCTTCCAGGCCCCCACGGGTCACCTGAGTTCTGTTGCACCTGCTCCCCCCCGCCTCAAGTACCTCCATGAGCAGTAGCCTCACCCTGGCTCATTACACGCTCAAGCCTCTTATGTCCCCCTTGACTCCAAACTCCCATTGGCCACCCTCATTTCTTCTTTGCAGTCAAACTTCTCGCCGGCCTCATCAACACCTGCTGCCTCCCCACCCCTCCCCGCACTCTGCCGTCTACTGCATCCAGCTTTGGCCCCTGCCATGCCATGGAAACTGTCCTAAAGAGCATCGGCACCCCTGGCTGCTGGGATCCTTATATTGTCCTCTATCTGGTCTGAAACTAGCAGCCACTGCCTCCCTCTTGATGTGTCCCCCCATGTGTTCACTCACACACACACACACACACACACACACACACACACACAACCAGCTGAACTACTTCTTCCTCTGATTGTTCCTTCTTCTTTTTTATTTTCTTTTTTTCATACTGGGGGTTGAACCCACGGCCTCACGCTTGCATGCCTTGCAAGTGCTGGACCACTGAGCTGCACCCTCAGCCCATTTTTTTACCTTTTTGAGACAGGGTCTTGCTAAATTATGCAGACTGCCTCTGGTCTCGAACTTGTGATCCTCCTGCCTCCGCCTCCCAAGTCGCCGTGATGACAGGAATGCACCACCGCACCCGGCTCTTCTTCCTTCTTTTAAAAATTGTTTTTCCTTTGCTTGTTCTTTAAGTGTTAGGGTTCTTCATTTTTTGTCTTTGCCAATTTTCCCTTTACTTTTTTGGTACCCCAAGAATTTCACACATTTCTATAACTTAAATTAATATCCTTCAACTGGTAATGTTCAAAGTCATCTCTGGCCTAAATGTCTCTCTCAGACTCCCAGCTCATATCCAGTTACCTCCTAGACATCTACACAAGGACCCTCAAAATGCCTCAGAATCCTGGCAAGCATCTGTGGAGTGATCTATTCTCCTGTCTCTGAGTTGCCTGGGTATTTAAGAGAAGAAATGTTCTTGCCTCCACCTAAGTCATTTCTAAAAATAGGTTTTTCTGTGGTGGTACTCAAATCCAGCCTGAGGAGCCATGACCTGCCCAGCTCAGCCATCTCAAACCCACCATGCCACAGACACGACTGTCTCTTCCCTCTCTTCCTTCTTCCCTTCCTTCCTCCCTTCCTTCTTTCCTCCCTTCCTCTTTTCCTCCCTTCCCTTTCTTTCCTTCCCTCCATCCCTTCCTTCCTTTCTTCCATTCCTTCTTTCCCTCTTTCCTCCCTCCCTTTTACCTCTTCCTTCCTTCCTCCCTTCCTTCCTTTTCTCCATTCCTTCCTTCCTTCCTCCCTTCCTTCTTCCCTCCCTTCCTCTTTTCCTCCCTTCCCTTCTTTCTTTCCTTCCCTCCATCCCTTCCTTCCTTTCTTCCATTCCTTCTTTCCCTCTTTCCTCCCTCCCTTTTACCTCTTCCTTCCTTCCTCCCTTCCTTCCTTTTCTCCATTCCTTCCTTCTTTCCTCCCTCCCTTCTTTCCTTCCTTCCCTCCATCCCTTCCTTCCTTCCTTTCTTCCCCTCCTTCTTTCTCTCTTTCCTCCCTCCCTTTCACTCCTTCCTTCCCTCCTTCCTACATCCTTTCCTTCCTTCCACCTGGTTCCTTCCTTCCTTCCTCCCTCCCTCCCTTCTTTCCTTCCTTACTTCTAGTACTAGGGAGAATTCAGGGCCTCTAGCATACTAGGCAAGTGCTCCACCACCGAGCTGCACCCTCATCCCCCTCCCCCCACACACTTTTTTAAACTTTGAGACCTTGCTGTTGCGCAGTGGACAAGGGTAGTGTGGATATTTGAGAATCACCCACAATGCACCACAGCCTGTAAGAGAGCCAACTCTCCATCCATATCATTCAACCCACAGTTAGATCATAATTTCGTTCATCCTTTCTAGTCATTGCCTGATTTTGGAAAGGTCTGCCTTCTTAGGCTTTCTCTTCAATAACATAGTCATCTTGACTCTTTTACTCTAATGTAGTTTAACCTGGGACACCGTCCTGGTGGGCAATACTGGGACTCTGTGTCTGCAGGGAACCAGAGCTTCTAATTCTTTGCTCTCATTCATTGGCACTGAACATCATTCAAGGGTGGGAAAGCGAGGTGCAGGGCTACTTCTCAGTGAACAAACCATCTGCCTTTGGGAGAGGAATACTGCATTTGCAGGAGGCTAAACCATGGCACAGACTGGAACTTCTTCCTTAACCAACTATGGTATCTTATAGGCATGGTTGGTTTATAGGACCTGGGCAAGACAAGAGGCCACCAAAGACAGAAAATTCAGAGAAGCCTAGAGTTTCCACCTTAAAGAGGCCTGCAGTCCAATAGGAGAGCTGAGGGTGGCAGTATGTGCACAGGAGGTGATGCCAGGCCAGGATTATCGTCCCCATCTTATAAATGAGACTCTGGTGGCATCGTCGCAAAGTGCTCCTATTTTTGGTAAAAAGAAGGTTGCTGAGAGAGTCATGGAAGTTCAGGTGAGATAATCTTGGTTGAAAGAAAAAATAAAGAAATGAAAAATTGCATTTACATTTAATAAGGTAATTCTTTCTATCTTAGGGTTCAGGGATGGATCCCCAGACAGGAGAAGCCTGGAGGAAGGGTGGGTCTCTGGTAGGCATAAAGGGGTGTTAGTGGCTTAGAGATGATACTGATAGCCTATGTCTGCCAGAACTTCAGTCAGAAAAAGAAAACATAATGTGGGCACAGGGGAGTCTTTTTGGATGGCAGGTTAGAAAAATAAGGCAGACCCAATATAGCAAACACCTCTAAATAAGGACTGAAATAATTTTAGATATGACAGCAGGCAATGGCTGGGGGCAAAGAGAAGGGAGGGGTGGTTGCCCACTGAGCCACAGCCCAAAATAGATTTCTCTCTTCCTGGACCAAGTTGAGGACTGCATCCTTCAGAAAGTCTTCTGTCCGCCCACCCACCCGTGGCCTGATGGCTTTTGTTTATACCTGTCCCCACACGCAGGAGCTACACTGGGATCTCCTCTTGTCTCCCCAAGTCTGTCTCCAGTGCTGGAGAAGGAGCTCCCTGAGATCCTTGGAAGAGAGGGAGGGTTGACTGAATGAAGAATGAGGGGTGAATGGGGGGCTGCGTTAAGGTAAGGATTAGGACAGGGAAGGAGATGTCTGGTTCCCTCGGAGAGAGATGGGAGCCTGTCTCCCTGGAGTTGAGGAAGAGCCACAGGGGTGGGAGAGCAACATCAGGCTTCTCGGCCCAGAAGTCAAGGCTGTGGCCTCCGAGGATCCTTGCTTACCCACAGTCCCTCTCTACAATGTCAGTCTAAAAGGAATAAATCAGATTTGCCTCAGACATGCCAACTTCACTTACTAAGAGGTTGTTATTGTTAGGTGCTGTCCAGTTGGTATCCGACTCACAGCGACCCTATGTACAACAGGCAAAACACTATTGTCAGAGCTTCTCTGCTGTTCATAGGGTTTTCAATGGGGGACTGAGTTTTGGGAGTGGGTTGCTGGGTCCGTCTCCCAAGCCTATAGCACCTGGTGTTTCCAGGCAGTCTCCCATCCAAGGACTAACCAGGCCTGATCCTGCTTAGCTTCCGAGATCTGACAAGATCAGATACCACAGGGCTACAGCTGCAGGCACTAAGAGGCTAGCACCCTGTTAGAAGAAGGAAAAGATTTTAAGAGTTTAGGGTTGGGTTCACCAGCTTATGGGTCGCTGTGACAAAATACCAGACAGAAATAACATATGGGAAGAAAGACGTATTGGGGTTCACAACTCAGAGGATTTCCATTCATAGAGGCAAGGCAGGTGCAGAGGCCTGTGGCAGAGGACTTCACAGCACGGTAATCAGGAAGGGGAGAGAGGTTACTGTAACCAAGGGTCCCAGTAAAACCTCCAAAGTCCCACCCCCAAGGACCCACCTCCACAAGTGATCTCCCACCTCCTAAAGTCCCAGACAGGGCCACCACCTAGGGACCAGGTGTTCAAACACATGACCTTTGAAGGACGTTGCAGATTCAAACCATAACAAGGGTTAATAGGCAGACTCATCCCAGCCATGACTCTGCAAGTGTGAAGCCTCAAAGTTCTGCACCCCGTGGGCTGTGAAGTCTTTTTGCATCATTTTCCCCCAAGGAGGTACAGACAGACAGACAGATAGACACAAAGATAAGAGACAGAGAGAAAGGAGCTTCATGAATCCGCTTTCTTGACGCCAGTGAGATCTGGCTACAACTAACCACCCCTCTTCTTCTGTTGTACCAGCTCTCCCTGTCCATAGCTGACTCTGCAAACTCATGACACCTCTGACATTTTTAGAAGACTCAAGCTTCCATGAAGATTCTTGAAGCACCAACTAGGAAATAAAGCTTTAGTTCAGATCAAAGGTTTTTCCTGACAAGCATAGGCTAGCTTTATTTCCTGTAGTACAGGAACCTCCCAAATCTTTATTCATTAAGAAATCAATAAATTCACAGCTATAGTATTTCTCTGCTAAATATCTACCTATCACCAATATGCAGAATGTACAGTCTTAGGTGCCACTAGATGGCGGCAGAGCTCCTCTGACCACCAAGGGTGAGTCACCCATAGCCTGCCCAGAGGGACCGAGGGAGGAAAGTCTTCCTCTAAGACCAGGCGCCCCAGGAAGGCCTGCTGAGTTCATGGTGCCTGGGATGGGACGGGGATCCCAGTCATCTGTTGGAGGCACCTGGGATGCAGACTGTGGCCAAAGAGGAGGAGGGGGCACAGACAACCCAGGACTTGCCAAACTCCAGCCAAGCCAGGGATTGCTGGATGGGGAGAGGAGGCGGTACCCGAAAAGTCCCCAGCTTCTTCACACCAGGTTAGGAGGCCAACCTCCTGCAGCTAGGCCTGCTCACAAGGCATGGCACGGCACAGCACATAGGAGACCCTCTCATTGACGCTAATTCCCAGAATGGAGGATTCTCCAGGTCCGAGGGGGCTGTAGGGCACCCCACTCCCTCCCCCAAGGCCAGCTTGAACCCCTCCTAGGAGTTATGGCACCCCTCCTTGACCACATCCTGTCTACATGGCAGCCTTTCCGAGACCTGCGGGTGATGCCCTTGTTCCTCTAAGCAGGGACAGCCGGTCCTCAGTGTGTGTTGGCCACCATGCTCCCCGCGCCCCGTGCAGCAGCTTGCCAAATGCAGCGACAGCTCCTGCCTCCTGGCCCTGAGCTCTTGCCACCACGCCCCACTGTCTCTCGCAGAGCTGACATTTCTGAAGATGCAAAACACGGGAGGTTTTGTGACAGCAACCGTCAGGCTCTGGGGACCCCAGCTGCACACAGGCCTCCCCTCTCCTGCCCGAGGCGGGCTGGCCAACCTTTATCTCCAACAGCAGAATGGAAGCTGCCAGCCTGCAAACTGCAATTTATTTCATTCTCCAGAGGGCTGGGGAGCCCCCTGTCGCCTCCACCATGAGAGTCTCTTGTGTCACAAAGCACACGTACTGCTCATTATTCTGGGTCTGTGTGTGCTGTGTGGCTTGCCTCTTGGAGTGGGGTACAGGGGGCAAAGGGGAAGCCGGGTGGTACTTTTCCTATTGTTCCGATTCTCCCTGGAAGAGTGAGGAAGACGTGGCACCGCACCTTGCAGACCTTCGGCAGATCATCTGTGTGGGCATCGGGCTGGTGGTTCCCACAGGTCAGGGCTGCACATCTCTTTGGAGAAGTCATGCTGCCGGGAGGGAGCTCGTTTCCGTTTCCCTCTCCTTTGTTTTGCTTTCTAGAGTGGCCCAGGGCTAGGAGGCCAGGGCAAGTCTGAGTTCGCACTGGGCTACAGACTTGGAGGGGTGAAAGCCCTCCATCGCACACGCCCAACACCCCGCACAGTGCCTGGCTCTCACTGGGCACGTAGTGGATAGACAGGGAATGGAATGAACATTCAAACATCCCTGGGTTACAGAACTCTAACCCTTCTCATGCCTGTGAGTCAGAACCATCGCTGATGCAGATCCACAGGGCAGCAATGTGCTAGGCTTTATATATGATATTTTAGGAAAGCAAGCCTCAAAGATTGCACTGTGCTCAGTCAACATGGGGCTGTGATTTGGAGACTGGTTGCACCAAAGCCCAACAGATGGCAAATCTGGTCGTCTCTACCAGGTCAGCAGAGAAGGTTAGAGGACTTGCCTTCTAACCCACCATCCTGGTTAACATTTGAAAGTGGCCAGAACAACTCCTGGTGCATAGCATGTACCATGTAAGTGTGTGTTAAATCAACAAAAGTACAGCCCAGGTCAGTGAGAGCAGTCACATTTCTGTCAGCCTCATGGCCTTCCCTGACAATATTTTAATCATTTGATAAGATATAGTAAAGCCTGCAGCCGTAGCCCTGTGGCCTCCGATCCAGTCAGATCTCAGAAGCTAAGCAGGGTTGGCCTGGTTAGTACTTGGATGGGAGACTGCCTGGGAACACCAGGTGCTGCAGGCTTGGGAGAAGGACCTGGCAACCCCCTCCCCCCCAAAAAATCAGCCATTGAAAACCCTATTAATACCAGAGAAGCACTAACAAAAGTGTTTCGTCTGTTGTATGTAGGGTCACTATGAGTCGGACACCGACTCAATGGCAGCTAACAACAACAACAATAGTAAAGAAAAATAGAATGGGGCCCAGGATGCCCGGCTGACTCTCACAGCCACCACCAACCCCAGCCAGGGTACCCAGGATACAGGTTGTCTGCACCACAGAATCAGAGCATGTTGGGGTGGGGCGCAGGCCATCTAATCCTGGGGTTTAACGTAGAGCCCAGCTCTCCAGCTTCCATGATCCATCTGTGAAATTCAAGGAGTCCAGGCAGCACTCACAATCATGGACATGGTGTTGTGGGTCTGTGCACTTCTCAGGGCACAGGGCCGTGGTTTGCATCACTTGTGGGTGAGCTCCACCCCCAGGGGGCTGCCGAGCTGCTGGTCCAGCAGAGGCTCCCCGAGGTCAGAGGGAAGCCAGGGAAGCCCAGTGCTCCAGACTTCGCCCAGCTATGGTCACCAAACAGCTTCTAGACTCTTTGGGGACTTGGCGGTTTACAGTCTCAGTGTGGAGCTGGCAGGGTCTCCAGGGACATAGGCTTTCCTGTGGCCTTCCCTCCTCCGGGGACACTAGGATTGTCCCCTGCCTGGCGGCACCTTTTAGGAAACTTGAGGGTCTCCACATCCCCATATACTCCAACCACTCCCCCGATTCCACACTGGGAGAATCAGTGCAGCACCCCCCCCCTCCCCACCATGCCTATACCCCTGTCGCTGTCAGCCTGGCAACCCAGAAGCAAGCGGAGCCCTCACCTTCCAGGCCCCACGCTTTACCTTCCAGCATGGGACTCTCTCCATGCTAGGCTTGGGACCACTGCCCGACAGCAGTGACCTGAGCCACCTCCTCCCAAGCCACTGCTGTGGCTTCATCTCCCATAAACGGGCCACCCAAAATTTGCCAAAGTTCATGTACATATTCTAAAACCTGTTCCCTTAAGCGTGTATCCTAGCAGTGAAGATACTCACCGCCCACCCCCCACCCCAGAATTTCTCTGAGGCCTCAGGAGTTCATGGCAGAACCTCACCATGGAGTACTCACCGCCTGCCAGGCAGTGCCATCTGGTTGTTGGCATTTGCAGACTTTGGCAGCCCCCAGAGCTGTCACCTCCCCGTTATGATACCAAGACAGAAACTAGGGAGACATCTGCCCTCTGGTGGCAACTCCCGGGACAACACCAGCCAGCCCCACGGCCTTGACCAGTTGGGTGCTGGAGAAGGAAAGTGAAGCCCTTTTCTCAGGGTCCATGCTGGTTTTCCCTTGGGCCCGTTAAGGCCCTTGAGTCATTAGTTAACCACTCAGCCATTGAAAACCTATGAGGGTCGCTATGAGTCGAACATGACTCGATAGCACCTAACAAGGTGCTCGGCTCCAATTTCAAGTGACGATGAAATGGCATCTGTCTCAGGGCCACCGACGTAGGGCTGTGTTTGGATGAGAGTGTGAGACTACAGCATGGTCTCTCTGGGCCCTGGAAAAAAACAGTGCATGCAATTGGGAGGGGCTCACAGGCAGCTCGGGCAACGAGGGGGCAGAAAACTTCCAGACATGACAGCTTGGAGGCAGGGCACAAACTGGAAGGTGGGAAAGACGCCAATGGGGCCAAGCAAAAGGGCAGGTAGGGACGTCACATTGTGGCAAAAGAACGTGGGGAGCAGGTGAGGCAGGCGGGATGGGTCTGGAGGCGTTAGAGGGCAGTATGACAGTCACAGAGTCTTAATAGTCAGAAGGTTTTTGATACAAAAATGCACCATGATGCTGATGGCTGCCCCTGGCATCCAGGTGGGCACAGGCTGTGCACGAGGGAGGCTCCTCCAGGACAGGTGGCTTTGTCATGGGCTTTCTTTCACCTCGCCCTGGCTTCTTGCTTATGTCTGTATGTTCTGTATGTTAAGATTGATAAATGGTTATTATAACATTTCTATATATGGTAGGGAGAAGGACCTGGCAATACACTCCCAAAAACAACCCGCCATTGAAAACCCAATGAATAGCAGAGAAGCACTAACAACAGAGTCTTCATACATTTCTCTGATCAAATGATAGCCACCCTCCCCAGGCCTTCTTGAGACCTTTGGCGCTGAGTTTAGAGCTGCCAGATTTAGAAGATAAGAATACAGAGTGCCCTGCTAAATTGGAAGGACAATCTTTAGTACAAGTGAGTCCTATGCAATGTTTGCTATGTACTTACACTAGGAAGTTGTTTGGGTTTATCTGAAATTTGAATTTAACAGGATGTCCTGTGTTTCATCTGGAAATTCTGCTGAGCGCCATGTGGTTTCAGTGTGGGGTTTATCTGGTAGCTTCTTGCTTGTGCATTGGCCCCGGAACCTTTAAGAAAGAGGAAAGAAGGGGTCTCTGTGATGCACTTTGAAATACACCTGCAAGGGGCAATGGAAGCCCCATCGATGACCTTCATCCTCTGCCTTCCCCTGGCCTTTCTCCCTGTGCATTACACTTGCCCCTTAATGAGAAGCCCTCTCTTCTGACCTGGCCAGTCTCTTCATCCCTCACCCCATGCTCTCAAGGCATGTGGGAGCTTAGATCAGTTCTTCTCCATCCAAAAGGACCTCCTCAAGCCCCCCTATTGCCTGTTGGAATCCCCCTGATTTTCTTTCTAGGACCAGCTGCCTGAGTCTGGAGACTGCACTCCGTTCTTTGCAGCCCCACTGAGGGAAGGACAGGGCCTGTCATTCCCATGGGTGTTAGAAAACACCCAGAAAGACTTGAGCAAGCCCACATTCTGCCAGGTTTCTTGCAGAGCTATGCTCTCCGTCCTGCAAGCTCTCTCTGGAGGGACTGTGAGGAAGAATCTCCACCTGGAAGTATTCACATCATTCCTTCAGAGAGAAGGGGACACCTCAGAGAAGAGTCATTCTCCCAGGCCAATGACAGCTAGGGATCTTCAGCAAAGACCACTGACCCTCCTAGCGGAAGGCTGCAGGAGATCAGCTCACTCTGGATAGGAAGGACAGGGAGTGACAGCCAAGTAACTGGACCATCAGATATTTTGGCATTTCTATCATCGTCATTGCCTACCGCTGTACCAGAGTGGCGTCAGATCCCGGCAGACCTCAGAATCTAAGCAGGGCTTGGTTAGTACTTGGATGGGAGACTGTCTGGGAACACCAGGTTCTGTAGGCTGGGGAGAAGGACCTGGCAACCCACTCCCACCAAAAAATGATCAGCCATTGAAAACCCTATGAATAGCAGAGAAGCACTGACAATAGTGTTTCTCCTGTTGTATGTAGGGTCACTATGAGACTGACACCGACTCAACGGCACCAAACAACAACGACAATCATCATCATTATCACCATCATCACCACATCACCACCATCCTTATCGTCTCCACCGTCCTCAACATCACCATCATCAACACCATCACTAGTATCATCATCATCATTACAATCACCGTCGTCATCACCACCACCATCACCATCACCACCATCCTCGTCATCACCACCATCCTCAGCATCGCCATAATCATCACCATCATCTCCTTCATCACCATCGTCATCATCACCACAACCATCATCACCATCATCATCATTGCCATCATCATCACCATCATCATCATTGCCATCATCATCACCATCATCATCACTACCACCATCACCATCATCATCACCATCATCACCACCATCATCGAAACCATCACGTCTCATAACCACCACTGTCACCATCATCACCATGATGCCATTTGAGCTACATTGTGCTTAACAGGTCAGATATGTTCTCTCAACCCCTCAACAGCCCTGTGAGTTAAGGAGAAATCCCTCCCTCTACCAGTGGGGAGGCAGAGTGGCAGAGCAGCCAGGTACTGTTGTACATTGTCCCGAGGCAGCAAAGGTAGGGCAAGAAATAAGGACCCCCTGGCTGGCACTGTCTCTGTCTGTTCCAGATACCTAATTCTTCCTCAACAAGGAAAGGCAGGCAGGTCCAGCTTGTAACTAAACTGCCAAGTCGGTGAGGTTTGACCTCAGCACCCCAGCCCCACACACAAGCCCCTCCAAGCCCCTGCCTTGTGTTCCCAAGGGGAGAGGATCAAATGCCCTAAGAGACCCCACATTTATGAGCTTCTGTGACCCCCTTGCACACTTCCAAGCCCCCTCAGGAAAGAGCCTGTCCTCAGTGGCTCATCTCTGCCCCAGAAGGGTCAAGATCATCTAGTTGAGGGATTCCCAAAGGCAGTCCACAGAATGGAGGCCCACCAGGTGCTCTGTGACAAAAGGTCCAAGGTCCAACAAGCTCAGGAAATGCAGATACGGTCATCCTTGTGGAGCATGATGATGCCTAACAGCGTTATCAAAGGCACCAAAGTATCCCACAGAGAAAAATATCCATCTGACTTTGACTCAGGTTTTCCAAAATTTACCCAGCCATGGAAACTTTTTATCGACTAACGATTGACATTCTGTTAAACTAGTATTCTGTGTGATCTCTTTTGAGAAACAGGGGTATAGTTCAAACATTCCTTTTTATAGCTGAAAAATAGAAAATCTAATCACTAATCCTTGAGTGTTTTCATGAAAGGCAACCTGAGGCTCTCTGAAATGCCAAAGCCCAGGCTAGGTTGTGAGAGAAAAAGAAATATAAGAATACTAGCTCATTGTCATGTAGCTTTTGCCACCTGGGCAGGCTCTACTGACCTACAGGGTGTTGATTTCCTACCTATTTTAAGATGGGACCGAAGCACACAGAGGCGCTGTGAGTTGCCAAGGTCAGAGTATGAAGCCAGCTTTGCTCTTTCATGCAATGATTTTGCTCTTTATGATTCTACCCGGCAGGCTCTTAAACAAGATTTTGTTTCATTCTGAAGCCTAGAGTCAAGCAGAGCCAGGGGAGTGTGGTAGTTGGTGTGAGGCAGGGCTGTGAGGGGATGGACTGTCTTGTCCCCTCCCATGCTCAGCCTCCTTCTCCCCACTTTTGTCCCCACAGGTCTAACTGGCTGAAGCCGTGCTGTGGGAAGCGAGCGGCCGTATGGCAGGTATTTTTGCTGAGTGCGAGTCTCAACAGTTTCCTGGTAGCCTGTGTAATATTGGTGGTGATTCTCCTGACTCTGGAACTTCTAATAGATATAAAGCTTCTCCAGTGTGAGTAGCAAGAGAGATGTATATGCAAATACCTATGATGTCAATATTCACTGTGCCTCTGCGTCCATCAGGGGTCCCCAACCAGCAGCCTGGGATCTGCCCCCAGCCCAATGCCACCACCAAGCCGCTGGCCCCAGGGCCCCGGGGGATTACCACTGGCGTGGGAACATGTCTGGCAGCTTCTCTCTGTTTCGCTAGCATCCGTTTGCTGCTCATTGCCCCATGGGGCTTCTTCAGCCCACTCCCCAGCTTTCCATGACAGAAAATGATGAGAAAAAAACGTTGGGGACCCCTGTATGCATTTTTTAAAATTGTTCCCATTTGGGATTTCCAGGTTGGAATTTTCTCTAGCTTAAAGAGAGTTCCCATTGACAGGGGCATCTCACTTTACGTTGTTGTTAGGTGCCGTCGTGTCGGTATCCGACTCATAGCAATCCTCATAGGGTTTTCAATGGCTGTTTCGGGACTGCCTTGGGAGTGGATTGCCAGGCCCTTCTCCCACTTTATAGTAACTAATAGTGACAGCAACCACGATGCTTGGGTATTTGTCCAGCCGGAAGTGAGCCGAATTATTTACACACATCCTGATAGCTTTGAGCACACTTTTCCACACACTGGACCCTACCAGCAACCCAAAGCCATGGGCAAGACTGCTACGATCCCATTTTACAGATAAAGCAAAGTAAGGTTTGGAGGAGTTAGACTTGCCCTAGATCCGAGGTGCTGGAGTGAGGCTTCCAGCCACCTGGCCATTCAACTGATGGACCTGTTTCTTTCCCACCAGACACCTTCTGAGGGTTCATCCCAGCTTCACATTTGTGGGACCTTGATGCACGTGGAATAGGAGGCTTGTCAGTGACCTCTTTTGCTCTGAGTGCCTTGTGGCCACATGGCTGTCAGAGCGGAGGGATCCCTGTCTAGCACCACCTTTGCAGACCCCTCTTTGATGCACCAGAGAGCAGCGGGGCTGAAGGTCAGACTCTTGGCTTTGGATGAGCAAGTGGCTTCTGGCAGTGCTCCCAATTGCCCCCATTTCCTGAGTCAGAAGGTGGATTCAAGAACAAATATAAAAGAGTGAAATCATTGGCCCTACCGAGATTCTTTTCCTGCCCTTAACAAGACCCAGAGCTATAGATTCAGTCACCTCCAAACCCGTTCAGTTGACTTGTGCTTGCTTTCTCAAATGCTCTCAATTCCTTTCCTGGATCCTCTCTGCTCAGGCTCAGTCAAAGCTCCTTCCAAGTCACACTAGCCTCCTTGGCTGTCTCTGAGAGGATGACAGCGAGCACAGAATTGCTTTTGTCTGATAAGTCTCATTGGGTTTTATGCACCTGGTGGCCCCTGGGTTCCACTTAAAGTATCTTCCAGCTTAAAGTGACCAGTATTGGTTTTGCACTCAACCTGTCTTCAATTAAACCATGCTGTAGACAATTCCCTCCCGCTCATCCACCCTGTCTGCTTTTTACGAGATCTGACCATAACGGAGTCTTGCTTTCCCTGTCGCAGACTGTATTCGGGGGCCTGGGCTTCTCAGGTTGTGACAAGGTATTGAGTAGAACTGAGAACCCAGCCGACACTGGAATTTTGCTTAAAATTAAGTATCCGGGAGATTGATTTTGGTGGGAGATCCAATAGCAGCTCATAAAAGGCATCTTAAATTCCATAAAATGCACAATCAGAGATTTATTGCTCTTCTAAAGCAAACCGTAAAAAAAGGTACAGGAATTCATTTGAGAAATAACGGAGAGAGATTTTATGTTTGCGGAATCTTCTGGAGGTCTTTTCAGAGTCACACGAGCCTCTGCCTCTTGGCTCCCACTGGCATTTGTGTGGCTAGAGATGGGGAGGGGTCCTCTGTGTCTCCAGGGCTCATTTTGGCCCAAAGCCAGGGACCCCCAAGTCTCCTCTATGGACTGTGGTGTTGCAGCCTTCTTCTACTTGGATTTTCTCAGTTACCTGGTTTTTATCTACCCCAGGAGTCCTGGAACCTAAAGCTTAGGGAGGACTTGCTCCCCCTTCCACCAGGCCCTGCCTGCTGAAGACAGCTTTGGGCCCAGGGGATCCTGAGCGGGTGCCAAGCAGCTCACCAGGGAGGCAGCACAGAGCCTGTTCTCAGCAGCCTCCCTGCCTCTGCCCCAGGAGGTCCCTATTATTCTTCTCCTGCCTAACTCTGTCGGGGACCCTCCCACTCTCTGTCCACCAAAGCTTACACAACCCTTGTCCTGGGCCCCAGCAGCCTGCCTTTGACCTTGCTGGCTGATACTCTGTGCCCTGCCGGCTACAGAGGCTGGGCATGGCCTCCTGTATTTCCGAAGGAAAATTTCCAGATGGGGCCTAAGCTTCCAGGCTAGCCAGTAGTGGGCAGAGCTGGAACAATGAAGGCTGGCCCCAGCCTCCACTTATGCCCCGGATCGGGATGGCGCCATGCTCTTGGTGGCCCCAGGTCCTGGGCTCTGTGGCTGTCACTTTGCGTCCGGCTTCCCTGACAGCTCTTGTTCCAGCCATGTCTGCCACTTGGGGCTGCCACCCTCTCTGCCACTCGGAGGTCTGAATGGAGAGTCCGATGAACTGGCACCACACTTTGGGGGTGGGGAGAGCTGTGGATTTCTGAAGCTGCCCACACACATCCCCTGCCCTAGTATCATCTTAATCACCTCTGAGGACTCCTCTCGTGGAGTCTGGCCATGGCACAAAGCCCATCAACAAGGGGCAGGGGCCCGGAGAGGGGGCCTGTGGGCAGGGAGAGCAGCCCCTGGGCTGGAGGGAGGAAGAGCAGCAGCCTTGGCCACCGAGCTCCGTCACCTCCACCTCTATCATCTCCACCTCCATCATCTCTACCTCCATCACCTCCACCTTCATCATCTCCACCTCCATCACCTCCTCCTCCATCACCTCCACCTCCATCATCTCCACCTCCATCACCTCCACTTCCATCACCTCCACCTCCTTCACCTCCACCTCCATCATCTCCACCTCCATCCCCTCCACTTCCATCACCTCCACCTCCTTCACCTCCACCTCCATCATCTCCACCTCCATCACCTCCACTTCCATCACCTCCACCTCCTTCACCTCCACCTCCGTCATCTCCACCTCCATCACCTCCACCTGTGTCACCTCCACCTCCATCATCTCCACCTCCCTCACCTCCATGCACTTCCCTCATCTCCACTGCAGACACTAGGTAAAGCTGCCCTGTTCTCTGACCGCTCACACCTGTGCCCCGAGCCCAGCGGGCTGCCTCCTGCCACCAAGCACCTTTACCAGGGCATCTAATTCCTCGCTGCTAAAGTCCGCCCTCGCTCTGCTCCCCGCAGTCTCCAGCGCGTTCCAGTTCGCGGGCGCCATCCACTGGATCAGCCTGGTCATCCTCTCTGTGTTCTTCTCAGAGGTAGGTAAAGCCTCACTCAGGTCCTCCAGACCCCCAGGCTGCTCTTGGGGGCGACTTCTTCCTGGAGAGCCAGAACTCCACTTAGGCCCTCTGCCAGCCCCAGGCTACAGATAGGGTGCCGGGTTCTGCTATAGGAGACGGCAGTGACCCCAGAGGACACACAGGTGTTGGCAGGTGAGGGGTGGGTGATGGCATCTATGAAGGTGACACTGAGTGACAGCTGAGGACAGGTGGTGGGTGTGGCCTGTGAGGAGCAGGCAGGAGATTGGCTGAAGCCTAGGGAGCCCGGGGTAGAAGCAGTCAGGATCCTATGGCCTGGGGCCACTGTAGCCTGAGTCTGGGGCCCGGGCATGCAGAGCGCAGAGGGGTCAGTCACAGGGCAGGGCCGTGGGCTTGACTGGGTCCTGCTGGGGCACAGGATCCAACAGGTTGAGAGCTGCCCATCAGGACTCCATTTCTACAGCGGTGAGGCAGGGGCACAGAGGCCCCTCAGGGTTGCTGGAGTTGGTGACTAGCGGCCATGTCTGCAGAGCTGACTGGAGCTCCTGGCCGCTGGGTTTCCTGTGGGAGCCCACCAGCCCCGTGTGGAGAACAAGATGTTGAGAAACCCAGATTCGAGCACGTCCAAGGGGACGTGTGATGCTTCTTCAACGTAGCTCCCAGGCCATCGCAGTGATGCCTGCATTTGGGAGACCCTGACCTGGAAGCACGGACAGCAAGGCCTCCTGAGGGGACTGAAGAGGCTGGGCTTCGTGTTGTGGGCTGTGGGGTCTCCGAGGACAGGAGAGTTTCCTATGGAAAACCAGATCCTCCTAGCAGAGCCTTGGACTGACCAGGTCGACTGGCCACTGGCCACTCCACATGTGTGTGTCCACACCTGCCACCCCAGGTACACATCAGCCCATACAGACCCCAGTGAGGACTTTCCATGAAAGGCTGATGTGAGTGAGGCACTGCGCTCACTGAGAACGTGCGTGCACGTGCACACTCGCAGCAGAGCAAAGCGTGACCTTGGAGAGAGGAGGGTCGCTGAGGGACAGGAATAACACGGGCCGAGGTACGAGGCAAGAGAAGGTTCCGTGCGTGATCTGGGAACCCAGGGGATCAGGAGTCCCAAGGCTTCTTGTGGGCCCCTCGGGCCTAGATAATAGCTCTCTGTCTCTCTCCCTGAGAATCAGAGGAGATCTGGGCCTCAGGCCTGAGTCTGTGGACTGGCCTGGGCAGCAGGCCTTCCAGGCACAGAACATTCTCTTCCCCAGCTCCCCATGGAGCTGGCCAGCAAACCTGGCCTTTGGCTCAGACCCGGGGAGCACATCCCACCTCTGTACCCCCAGGGATTTCCTGACTAGCTCACTGAGACCATTGCCCTGGGCACGACTTTGCCCCCCCAAAGCAGACTTCTCCCCAGCTTAGTGCCCCCTGGGGGTCCCTGCCCTTTTGGTCCCCCTGTCTCTGTCTCTGGGATTCCCTCCCGCAAATGCATGGGCTGGGGCCAGATGTCTCCTTGATGCAAACCCTGGAAAATGTGCCATGGGTCTGTGACTGCCAACAAAAATGTTTAATCAGTTGCTGCGGTTCATCCCCTCTATCCCTGTGCTTGGGTTTTATTGGCTTTTGCAGGATTTATTACCCGGCGTTAATTTGGCATTCCCTTCCTGTCACTGCCAGAGACAGACCACCTGAAACAGACAGGGCCCTGTGCATAGGACTGGCAGCCTCAGAGACCCCCACACTCACCCCCCCGAGTGGGGAAGGGGCCGGGGCTTCCCATGGGCTTAGCAGGGAGAGCCAGGCCTGCAGGCTGGGGAGAAGGACCGGTGCCTTTTCTTGGACCTTGTGATTAGTGGTGAGGGTGACCTGCAGCAGGGCAAAAATAGCAGAGGACACCAGCTTCCCTAGCACAGCACACACACACACACACACCCCAGCGTGAATGAGGGCCAGTGTGCTGTGATCTGGTATTGGGGCAGCCTCACCAGGAAGTGAGGGCTTCTGTGTTCTCACAGAGCACCCAGGGGACCTCAGTGCTAGCGCAGTCTCACAGAAGTCCCTGGCCCGGAGGCACCGCAGTGACGAGGCACCTCTCCCAGGAGGGGCTGACCCCAGCCTTAGCTCAGGACTGCATGTTTGCCAGCCAAAAACACCAGCATAGGTCTTATAAAAACACTGCAGATACGGAGAGCAGCCTAGGGTGACCGGGCCAGCTGTCGCCTGAACTGGACCCAGGGCTCTGGGCTCCTGACCTGGTCTCCTGCCACTCTGTGGGCCTCCTGCAGGCAGGGTGGGAGGGGACCCGGAACCCAGGAGAAAGATCCGGGCCAGCACCAGGAACAGATCAAGAAACAAGTCTGACCGAGCAAGACCTCTGGGCAAAGGGCCAGGCCGACCCGCCTCATCTGGGAGAAATGACTGTCACCCTTCAGGCCCGGCCCCTTCTTTCCCTGGCACATAACCAGGGGTGCAGCTGAAAGCCTCCTTGGGCTCAGCGAGGGAGCTGTTTTTCACGGGCAAATCCCGAGAAGGTCAGACTCGCAGGGCTCCAGCTGCTCCAGAGCCCTTTCCCTGGTTCTGAGCGAGAGTCTCCCCTTGTCTTCAGTGAGCCTCCGAACAGCCCCGCAGGAGGGCAGGGCATGTTCCAGGGCTGGAGGCGGGTGGGAACTCACCAGGAACTACAGGGGTGACATGGGGGCCCAGACATGGGCAGGCTCTGAGGGCGGCTCCTGGAAGCTGGGCCCCAGAGGCCAGGGCTAGGCCAGAAAGAGAATGAGAAGCTGGTTTGGGGTCAGTCAAGGACATCTGTTCACAGGCCACGCTGCTGGGCCATGATCTATGTCCTTCCAAAGCAGTGAGACTGGGCGCCCTGAGTCAGGCAGGCCGGGAGGGGCTGTCCCTCCAGGGGCCTGTGGTAAGAGGGGTGCCTGTAAGGTTCCTTAGGCCTGCTGTGCTGGGTCAGGCAGGGTCACCACATGCCACGTGGCCCTGCGCGCTGAGGACTAGCAGCGCCTTTGGAATCAGATGGAGGGTTGCGTAAACAGTATTTGCAAAGGGCAGCTCGCCCTTGGCCGAGACCTGGTCCAGCTGGCCACTTGGAACCTGGGAGTCATTGCTCCTCTTCCCAAGATTGCCTGAGCATTCAGGGCCTCCTGGCCGAAGCCAGGCCGCTGTACAGCAGGGCCCAGCACAGGTCACAGGGTATTGGCCCTTTGTCTGGGGTGTGGAAAGGCCCAGGTGGCCCCAGTGCTTTCCCTGGGAGAGGAGCAAGCTGACCCACAGCTGGCCTTCTAGACTGGAGCCTCCGGTGCTGGCCATGGGGGCGGCTGCCGTGGCCGATACTTCTCCTTCCTTTCCTCCCCTCTTCTCCTTCCTGCGTAGAATTCCCATAACCTAACTCTTTTCAGGCGCATAATTCAAAAAGGACAGTGTGGTGACACACCCCTGGGACCCCAGCTCTCTCCCTCTCCCAGTTTCTGAGCAGTGTAGGGAAATTGGGGCTCCAGATCTGCCTCCCCTCTACCCTATCTGCAAAATGAGCAGCGCTGACCCCTCACAGGGTGAGTGGTGGGACTGCGAGGGCGCCGGAGAGGCTCTGTGGGAGCGGGATATGGATCAGGTCCTCCAGAAGTGGGACTTAACTCTCACAGGGTCAGCCTTGTTCTCGAAGGTTCAGTCCTGCCTCTAGACAGAAGCCTGTCCTGGGTGGATGAGGACTGGTGCAGGCCTGCAGTGGCACCTGGCTGAGTTTTTGTCACTGGCAGGAGCAACTCCTTAGCTGGGCTCCCTTGGTGCTTGGGTAGAGATTTAAACACACATACACACACACACACACACACACACACACACACACACACCAGTATGGCTGTGTGAGATCATGCAGACCAGCACTCCTCGGGGTGTTTTGGCACCAGGAACAGGTTTCACACAAGACAGTTTGTCCACAGACAGGTGCAACACAATATTTGAGGTCCTCCTCCAGCTGCCTGGAGTGTTCTACCTACCACAGCATTCTCCAGGAAAATCACACCCTTGCCAACTCTTGGCATCAGAAGCCGGCTGAACCTGTTGTTGGGCCATAGGGTTACATTCAGAAGGGGCTGGGAGGCCACCAAGCCAACAATCTCAGTGACTTCTGTGCCTCAGTTCTGCGAGGGTAAGCCCTGAGATGCCACCTGATTGCTTTGATGTAGAAAAAAGAATCATCTTAACGTTTATAAGAATGATTACACCCATTGCAAAACGTTAAGAAAACCTAGGCAAACCAAACTAAGAAAACAAAAGTCCCCCACCATCTTGTCATTCACAGATAACCACTATCAGTTTCATCTGTGTCCAGTGAGTCTATGCAGATACACACGTTTTCCTTAGGACAGATGGAATCATAGTGGACCAGATAGTCTAGAATTTCCTTTCCTTTTTGTCCAGTTATATTTTATAAATATCTTTCCATGTTATTGTATAATTTTGTAACATATTTGGATTATTCTACCCAGATATTTCTTATAAGGAAATAGTTCATGCACATCAAAAACAGTGAATCGTTTAAAGCACACCTGTGGTCCCACTGCCCCGCTTTGTGAGACCCCAATATCTGGGCTGTCTCCTCCCCCATTTTCCATGGCTCCGTCCATGGTGTGCATGTCCCTAGCTTAGCCCTCGCCTTGGCCTTTTGGGATGCTTCCACATTCCTGTCGTTACAGACGGCACCAGCTCTTAAGGCCCCTTAGCATCTCCCAGCATTGATTTTTATTTCTATTTATTTTTTCCTTAGCATCAATTTAAAAGGAACTTCATAGAAGCAGGAAGGAAAACAGATTCTTAGCCAGACTTACAAGTGTCCCCTCGGCCCCCACCCCAGCCTCTCCCCGGTGGGTCCACCCCACTTGCACCTGTCAGGCCAAAGTTCTCCTCACCCCAGTCTTCACCTGGCACCACTTCCGGTGTGACCTCTCACCCACCTGGCTAGTTCATTCATGTGGACCAGTGGCATGGCAGGAAGGACAGGCTGGGCCTGGGCCTCCTGGCTCAGCCTCTCGCCAGCTGTGTGTCTGGGGGAAGTCACTTCACTTCTCTGAGCATCTGTGAGAAGCTACAAATACCCATCGAGAAGGATTTTTGTGTGGCTGAGAGCAGGCATATGCAGTTCCTCCATTAGTCTGGGCTCTCCAAAGAAATGAAACCTGCAGGAGACAGGAACACATGCAGTTGGGTCACATAGTTATGGAGGCAAAGAGGTCCCAGGAGACCACTCACACAGCTCTCTACAAACTTGAAAACCATTCTTTGGTATTATTGGTATTATCATAATTATAATATTATTAAATAATAATATTGTATATTATTATATAATTGTATAATAATTATATAATATATTATTAATATATATTATAATTATATTATATATTATATATTATAATGTATATAATATATATTATTATAATATTATAATTATAATAACACCAATAATATCAAAGAATGGTAATAATACAGACGGGCTAGAAAATTCATGTAATAGTACTGACAACGTAAAAAGAAAGTTCACTACAGAAAAAGTTTAGATCTTAAACATAATTGGGATCCAAGGATATATAGAAAAACATTACCACAAAAAGATAAGCAAATGGAAGAGAGGTCTTTGGTGGGGGGCTGGGACGGGGGGAGGAAGTGCATAAGAGGGTAAGGGGGAACTTGTCTGTGTAATGTACAACAAAATGCATATATGGAAATGTCACAATGAAATGCATGTCAGAATGAATCACATGAAATTGTACATTAAAAATTTCCAATTAAAAAAAAACTTGAAAACCACCACCCACCATCAGCCCCCAACCTGGTCCACCCCTCCAGCGCCTGTGAGCCCCAGGGCTGTGCTGGGCTCCCTGAGCTCTCCTTGGTGGTTTTGCACTCGGGTTTCACCTTCTTCCACCATGACAAAGCATTTACTGCTTCAACATCTGCTTTTTTTCCTTGCCTACTGAGGCTCAGGGGAAGATTCTTGTTAGGTGCCGTCGAGTCGGGTCTGACTCAGCAACCCCATGTGCAACGGAACAGAACACTCCCCAACACTGTGCCATGCCCAGCCGTATGTCAGTGCTCCTCTGCTATTCATAGGGTTTTCAATGCCAGATTGTCTCATGAGTGGATTGCCAGGTCTTTCTCCCTAGCCTACAGCACCCAGTATTCCCAGGCAGTCTCCCATCCAAGGGCTAACCAGGCCCGACCCTGCTTAGCTTCCGAGATCGGATGGGATGGGACACTGTGTGGTATGGCTGTAAACCAGGGAAGATGCCTGTAGCTTTACCCAAGAGAGACTTTATATTTCTCTTTTATTTTCTCTGCTGCTTTAGACTGATTTTCAAGAAGAGAATGTGGTAGTTTTTATTTCATTGCCTGGCCAGTTGATTTTTTTAAAATAAGATTTTGAAATTTGAGACTTCCAGTATCGGAATAGTCTATAGAATAAAACCTAAATAGAAAGGGTTTTGCTAATGCTTACCACATACTGTTTTTATGTACTTATCCTAAATCAATATAAAAATATACTTGTTGTTGTTGTTGTTGTTAGGTGCCGTCAAGTCGGTATCTGACTCATAGTGACCCTCATAGGGTTTTCAATGGCTGTTTCAGGATTGCCTTGGGAGTGGATTGGTAGGCCCTTCTCCCATTTTTGTGGTGCTGGGAATTGAACTCGGGACCTCAGAGACTGCAAGGCAATGCTCTACCCACTGAGCTAAATCCCAGCCCATAAATATACTTAGCCTATTTTATTGACATTTTTTAAACTTTTTCTTGAAAAATATTTTTATTTTTATTCCAAAAGGCAATATACAGTTTTAGTGTCTTCGTTGTGTCTGACAACAGTGTAGGTGTTTGTTTCTGTCACATAGCAAACAGTGAATCGTGCTATTAGATAAACCAGGAACTAATGTTCACACTGTGGTGTTTTTTGTTTTATTTTGTTTTGTTTTGTTTTTTGGTACTTGGGAGTTGAAACTAGGCCTTGAACTCTACCACTGGTTTGCATCCCAGCCCATTTTTGTTTTTTATTTTGAGACAATGAGACAATTTTTTATTTTGAGACAATTAAGACAATGTCCTGCTAAATTTCGTAGGCTGCCTCTGGCCTCTAACTTGCAGTCCTCCCATCTCAGCCTCCCAAGTTGCTGGTATTACAGGCAGTTGCCACAGTGCCTAGCCTATGCTTTCCTTTTTGTCCTGCTGAGTTATAAAGGGCTGAATTCACTGTGATTTCCTTAGACTGTTTTTAATAAATCAAAGCATTTTGTTAATGAATTTTAGAAGTGACTAGTAAGGAAAACAAGACCATGAACATTAAAATAAAGGAGAGATTCAGAACTGAGGGATAGTTTGTCAATTCACTATTTAACTTACTTATCAGCCACACTACCATGGCGTCAGATCTGTCAGATCTCGGAAGCTAAGCAGGGTCGGGCCTGGTTAGTACTTGGATGGGAGACCACCTGGGAATACCAGGTGCTGTAGGCTGGGGAGAAGGACCCGGCAACCCACTCCCAAAATACAATCAGTCATTGAAAACCCTTTGAATAGCAGAGAAGCACTAACAATTGTGTTTCACCTGTTGCTCATATGGTCTGTATGGGTCAGACACTGATTTAAAGGCACCTAACAACAAAAACAACAACAATGGGTATTTTCCAGGCTGCCAGGAGCCAGATCACTTCCCTGCTATTGGTGAACTTTTAGTCCGTTTAGAGAGTCCAGATTTATACACGTGATACAGTAGACAGTACGGTGTGAAGGGACACACTTCGGTCTCAGTCAGGGACTCCAGAACAGTAACCTTGGAGAGCTGGTGCGAGAGGTGATGCAGGTTTAGGATGGGGACAAACCCTCCAGCCAGCGGGAGTCCCTGGGGCTCTAGGCAGGAGGGGAAATGTCAGAGGACTCACCCAGGCAGGCAGTGCAGGGCCGGGGTGGAGACCAGTTGGGAGGATCAACTCAGCTGGTAGGGGTTAAAGGCTTCAACCAGAAAGGCTGCAGGGGGTGGAGAGAGATTCAGGAGCTAGGTCTGCAGGATTTGGGAATTGATGATGGGCAGGGAGCAAGGGAGCTCACTAGGCCCCAGGGGTCTGTAAGTGGGTGGGGTGCTATTTGCTGAGCCAGAACAGCTGCTTAGGAGAGAAGTCAAGGCCAGAGACGTGGCCTTAGGGGCTTTGGGGCGTCAGTGAAGCAAGGATGAGATTTTCCATGGAAGGGGAGAGTGAAGAGAGGAACCTGTGCCCTGGGAAATGATTTTGATGTGGGCGGAGGACAATAAGGAGGAGGGAGGAGGCCTCGGAGTCCAGGTACACTGGAAAGCAAGGAGGAGCGCATTTGGAGCAAGGCAGTGGGCGGCACCCCAAGCTGCTGCCCTAAGTGGGCTGAACACAGCTGCTGTCCTCTGGGCTGGGCAGCGAGGGGCTCCAGAGACCACAGGGTAGCTGGGGGCGCCTTTGTCTAAGATCTTTCCCCCGGGGAAGGGGGAGCAGTGGCATAATGGGGTCTGGTCAGGGAGGGAGTTTAGGAGCTCGGTTCCTTCGGAAGAGGAATGTTTCTCTACTGTGAGTCTGTCCTGGAACCTTCGGGCACCCTGTGCATTTCGGTCTCTCCTCAGGCCCTGAACCCCTGGCTTTAACGTAGATGGGAATCTGGGGCCCAAATGAGCCCGGTCCAAGGTACAGTGAGGTCAGTTTGACTGTGACAGGTCAGCTGCTGCATCTGGTCAGCAAAGACCGCCCCTGGGAGAAGGCGGTCTCCCTCTCCCTGGTCACCCGCCAGCGCCACCCCCAGGGGGTTGGAGGGTGTGGGGGGCTGAATGGCAGCAGCAGAGCAAGGCGTCCTGACCTTCCCTCCCCGTGCTCCTGTTTTACCCACGCCTCACACCAGAGGGCGCTCTCGGGCCGCCCCTGCCCTCCCCTCCCATGCAGCACTTGTCACCTAATGGGCCTTTTAAGTACTCACCCGTTCAAGACTGGAGCCACCTGAACCTATTTCTGCCCCCTCCAAAGCTCCCGCACCCCTTACTGCTGCCTTGGAGTCAGACCCTGGCATCTGCCCCTTCCTCTTGCTGTTCTGGTTTAAGCCCAGGGAAATTTTGCCCCAAAGCAGGTCTGATTGTTCAGGCGGTCAAGCCACACATCACCAGCTCTGCACCCCACAGGAATGCAGCCTCCTCCTTAGTTGGGGGCCCTGCTTTGGGGAAGGCTCTTCAAGGCACAGGGGTCCAGCCCCATTCTGCTTGGGAAACAGAGAACCAGAGATCATGCCCTGCCGGGAGAAGGGGCGCCTTCTTAAAATTTGCACAGAGCCAACTTCTAGACTAGGGGGTGCTTCTGTCCCCAGCCCCCACGGTCTTTAAACTCTACCAGGAAAAGGCTGATTCCCCTGAAAGGAGGACACAGGCCACAGGGAGGGCAGGAGGCAGAGCCTGAACCAAAGGCGAGGGTCACGGCTTCCGCACTCCCCTCCTGCTGCCTGAAGCCTGAAGCCCTTCCCTCAGAGAAGCTAGCTTTCCTTCCTTGGGAGAGCTGGGGGGAATCTTTCTCACAGCAGAAAGGACAGAGGGGGCCCTGGGGAAGGGAGGGCTTACTCCCCACCTGAACCTCCGTTTCTATATGTGTCAGATGGCACAGAGCGTGGCTCATAGTGAACAGTCCATAAGTTGTGCATCCATGAGGTTTTGCCCTGTGGTGAAAGGCTGAAAACCCCATGGTGCCCCCCAGGGAGGAGAGGTGGCTGGGCTGAGGAGTGCAGTTCCCTGAGCTCCCCCCTCAGAGCTCCTTGCCGTTCTCAGGGGCCAGGCGTGCAAGGCCAGGGTGCTGTGAGGGGTGGGGGACAAAGCAGCCCCTGCTGGTCTCCACCCTGGAGCTTCCCGCTGGAGCTGTGAGTGCCTGGAGCAGCCCTGTGAGAACCCAGGGCCACACACAGTCCCAGTGGCGGAGAGGTCTGGCCGACACCACAGGGCTGATCAGGGCAGGCAGAGCTGGAAGAGGGGCCGCCTCCTGCCCCAGAACCTCGGTCTTCTCCTTGCCTTCCTGGATGCAGTGGTCTCCCGTTACCACCCCTAGCAGAATTGCCTCACATCCCGTGGAACTGTTATCTAAAAAGCATGCCAGGCCTTGAACCCAGAGATTGTGATATCCGGAGTCTCCTTGGAGTCCAGGAATCTGTATTTTAAACAAAAGCCCCAGATGTCGCTGAGGATCAGCACCTCAGTCCATGGCGTGTGGGGTTCTCACAGGTGCGGGGCAAACAAGGCCCGGGGTCTTGGCCCAGGTGTTTAGGGACAGGAAAGATGCAACAGGGGCTAAGCCGGAGGGTAAAGTGTGGCAAAGTTGGGTCCTCACTCTGGCTTTAACCCTGAGTGGGCCGGCCGCCTCCAGGCCACCACTTCCGGAGGCCTATCCGGAGCCCTCTCTGTACCGGCCTTTGCTCCTGCTGACCTGGGGACAGGGACATCATCTGATTGTTGAGCACGGGAAGGGCTCCAGGGCTGAGCTCTGGAATCTTCTTAGCTGGGGGAAGCGCTGGAGACCGCTAACCACTTCTCTCCTCTCTTCAGACTGTCCTGCGGATTGTGGTGCTGGGGATCTGGGATTACATTGAGAACAAAGTCGAGGTAAGGCTCGGTGTCCACCGCCAGCCCTCAGTCCAGACATCCTAGGAACTGGACTATGTCACTGCCCCATCCATCCCAGGGTGGGAGCCAAGGAAAACGCCTGCTGCTTCCCGAATATGACCGAAGGAGCCTCTTCATCTATGCATGGGGTGGGGAGGAGGTGGAGGCTGGGAGGGACGAACTGAGACAGTGTCTAGAAAAGGGATTTTAGAAAGGAAGAGAGAGAGGGAGAGAGGGAGAGAGGGAGCGAGGAGAAAGAGAGAGAGAAAGAAAGAAAGAAAAGAGGCAAGGAAGGAAGGAAGGAAGGGAGGGAGGGAGGGACGAAGGGAGGGAGGGAAAGAAAAATGTCTTCTCAAAATTCTGCAAAATTAAGAAAGTTATTATTGAGTCAATCGAATCAATTTGAAAAGTGTGTCTTAAATAAGGCAAGCCAAGCACTGTGGCCCATGCCTGTAATTCCAGGGACTGGGGATGACTGAGGCAGGAGGATCATGATTTTGAGGCCAGAGGCAGCCTGTGCAACATAGCAACACCCTGTCTCAAAACAAAAAAAATAAAAAACGAGGCTGGAGGTACAGCACACTAGTGGAGCACTTGCCTCCCCTGCATGAGGCCCTGGGCCCAACCTCCAGTAGTGCAAAAAAGAAAATAAACAAGTCTACTATAAAATGGCCCAGGGGTCCGGGGCAGAGCACTGAGCAGGGAGGCTGTGAAAATGTCTCTCAGCCTGGGGTTCCACTCTGCTTCAGGTAGAAGGGTCTGAGGTGTGGGCAGGTGGGCCTGGCTGTCACAGGTAGTTTGTGTACCCAGGCCAAAGCCAGGTGGCCGGTGTCTGCCCCCCTCGCCTTCCCCACCTCTCTGTCTATTTCATCCTCCTCTGGCTCAGTGCTGGGAGCCGACAAAGGATCTGGCCCCTGAAAGTCTGAGACAAGGCCAGGATGGAGCAGGCAAATGGAGAGTTGGGGTCTCCTCCCCTCCTCTCCCTGCACCCCGTGGGTTAGGGACTCTGCATCTGCCTGAGATGGCACATAGGCCCTGGACTCCTCCCACCCAGGAGCCCCCTGCACCTGCCCTCGGCTCCCACAAAGCCAGTGAAGGATCTACCTCATGGGGTACAGGCCCCCACCTGAGAAGGGGCAGCCTGGGCCCTCTACAGTAAAGGAGGACAGAGTTCTTGGGAGCATGCTTGGGTGGGGGACGCTCCCAGGGCTCAGGAGTTTCAGGAGAGGCAGCTGCCGCTGGGTGACCCGACAGGGTGTGGGTCCCCAGAGGAGGCACAAGCCCCAGTGCCTGCCTGGCTGCTCTCTGGTCCCGCCCACCCTATGGCCCCAAGGACTGACATGAGCCTCCTCCTCAGGTGTTTGACGGGGCTGTGATCATCCTGTCCTTGGCCCCCATGGTGGCATCCACCGTGGCCAACGGGCCCAGGAGCCCATGGGACGCCATCAGCCTCATCATCATGCTCCGGATCTGGCGGGTGAAGAGGGTCATTGACGGTGAGTGGCCGGAGGGGTCAGGGAGACCCATGGAGACTGGGGCTGTCAACTGAGAGGGGAGAGGGGACCGGGGATGTGGGGGTAGCCCGGCCAGTGGGGCGTGGAAAGGGAAGCTCAAGCTTCCCCCGAGAGCCAAGGCGTACGTGCCCAGCGATGTTTGGGGGTATGGCCCAGTGGTACAGTGCTTGCCTAGCATGAATGAGACCCTGGGTTTGATCCCCAGCAAAAAAAAAAAAAAAAAAAAAAGACCCAAACAAGGAAATCTAACTTTAAAAAGGTAACCAAGGTTTTTCTTCTCTATCTAATCAGCATTCCAATTTATTTTTAAATTTTCTTATAAAGGTAACTGAAGATTTATGTCAGTTCCTCTTTTTTAAGAAATCTCTCCCAAAGCTTTCAGGGAAGTGGCTATTCCTTATCCTTCAAATCTTCTCGTTCCTTCCCTTCAGATCACAGAATGTCACTTGATGAGCACTCCTCACCTGTGGATGTGGCTCCATCACTTTTCTGCCCCTCCCTGTCAATCCAAACTACCCTTCTGTTTCTGGCAGAGTCTTAGACATTACCTGTGGTTCTACACAGAGACCTCTTATCTTAGCATAGGAATAATACGTGATTGTGAAGCACCATTGCCCTACTAATATGCAATACTGGCTTTTCAAATTATAAATGATTTATTTTAGCTCATTTCAATACATGACATATGAAAATGTAAGATAGAACTTTAAAATACTTGAATAAAATAAATTACCAAATGAAAAAAAAAATGTCACCTGTCCAGGATCCCCTCCCACCCATAAGAGCTTGCAACACGGCCTGCCATTCTGGAAAGAGCAGTCTTTTACATTTTACAGCCCAGCTGTCTTTTTGTTTGTTTGTTTGTTTGTTTGGGGTTTTTTTGGTACTTGGGAGTTGAACCCAGGTCCTTGCATACACTTTGCAGGTGCTCTCACTGAGCTGCAACCCCAGCCCATGTTTCATTGTTTCATCTTGAGTCAGGGTCTTGCCAAGTTGCACAGACTGCCTCTGGCCTCCACTCGTGATCCTCCTGCCTCCGCCTCCTGAGTTGCTGGGATAGAGACTGCACCACCATGCTGGCTCAGTCTGCATCTGAATGCATGCGTGCTCAGGCCTTCCAGAGCCCCGCAGACTGACTGCTCCTCTGCCAGCCAACTGGCCAAAGCCCTGCTCCTGAGTCTGTCCCACCTGTGTCCACCAAAGCAGGGGGGCCCCGAGGCTGTGGCTGTGCAAACAACCTGGGCCGGCTTGGCCTGAGCTTTACTCAGGGGCCACACCTGCTCCAGCTCTGGGTCTCCAGCCTGGGTGAGGGGGACCTGCTCCTGTTGCAGGCAGAGGCTGCCCCCATCCTACCTAGAGAGCCATGCCCAGACCTGTGTAGCCCATCCATTTCCAGAAGAGGAGGAAAGCCTGCAGTGGGTGGCAGGGTGGGGGGACTGCAAACCTCCACCCTGGAGAACAGTGGTGGGGGGAACCCAGAGGACAGTAATGCAGGGAGGGGCACTGACATCATCTCAGGGAGAAGGGAGGCCTCTCCTGTCCCCAGGGGTACTCAGAAGACTCCTGGAGCGACGCTCAGAACCACCAGAGAAAATGTGTAGGTCTTTTTCAGCCGCGAATTTTGACTGCAAATGAGAGTAGCTGGCCCTAGGAGGGCTCCAACAGCATTTAACTGACAGGCGCAAAGCAGGCAGGATGAGTGTATTTCCTCAGGTGAAAAGGCTGCAGGTAGTGATGTGGCCCTCGCCCTCTGTAATCAGGATCCTGAGCTCCTTCTATTTTGTTGTTCTTTTGAACACAGCCTACTTTTCAAAGTCACCTCATGATCTGAGATGGCTGCTCCAGCACCAGCCATCACATCCTCATGATAGCCAGGCAGAAGGAGGAGGGAAGAAGATGATAAAGAAGCAAAAGGAAGGTCCCAACTGCCATCCCTGGGGGTGTAGAGCCTCTCCCTATCCCCACATCTACGTCCCACTTGTGAACACTGGGTGTAGGTCATGGTTTCTGAGCTGAGATCCCCTCAAACAGCATTGTCATGAAACTGGAATGTGCTGGTGCCCAGCTTTGGCAGGCTGGGAGCCTTGGGGAGAGCATCCAGCATTCCCTTCATTTGACAGGTGGGGAAACTGAGGGAGGAGGGATGAGGGTCCCACCGTGAATCTGACGCAGACCCACAGGTGGAACCCAGGGCCTGTGGTATCTCCCAGTGCTCTTTTGGCTGTTTGCTCCGCCCCATCCACTCGGGGACCTGTTCTTGGCTCTGACCCTGAGAACATCTGCTCCCTCGGGGCAGGAACAAGACCTCCGGGCCACCGCTGCCAGCTGTGGACAGCTGCACACCCTCACACTCAGGGGTCCCACAGCCCTCAGGGGAACACTCTAACCAGCCACCCCCTTTAGTGGCCCCTCGCCATGGTGATGAGCTGGTGAGTGGGTGGGAGTTGATTTGGTCCTCTTGCCCCCATGAGAACTGGCTTCAGCAGGAGATGAGGAGGTGGCTTGGGGTTGCTCTGGGCCTGGACACTGGCACCTGAGGGAATAAAGGGGGGCTTGGCAAGTGGAGGTGGAGAGGGATCCAAATTCAGGGCCAAGAAAGGATGAGACCAAGGTTTCTGAAGAACCAGGAAGGGCTGGCTTTGGAGAGGTGTGAGCAGGGTATGAAAGGCAGAGACACGGTCACGTTCAGGAGCTGCTCCTGAGTCTCCCAAGGAGCCCAGAGCTGCTAAGCCCAGAGAACCACCAAGGGGGTGGGGGTGCATGGGGCTCTGCTAGCTGAGAAATCATGGGGCCCTTGTGCTCTGAGTCCAGGCTTTCTCCTGTGGATCTCATTCTGTGCGTCCATTAGAAATAAGACCATCTGTAGCAGAGATGTAGGGCAACAGTGACTTCAGACAGAAGCATATTTCTCTGTCATGAAAGTCTGCAGGTAGTGATATGGCCCTCACTCTCTGTAGTCAAGATTCTAGGCACTATTTTGTTGCTGTGCTACAAAAAGCCAACTTTTCAAAGTTACCTCATGGTCTAAGATGGCTGCACCAGTGCCAGCCTTTACATTCTTATAATAGCTAGGAGGGGGCTGGGGGTCAGCTCAGTTGGTAGAGTGCCTTGCTGCACTCTGTGAGGCCATGGGTTCGATTCCCAGCACTACAAAAATGGGAGCAAGGCCTGACAAACCACTTGCAAAGCAATCCAGAGAAAACAATCAGCCATTGAAAACCCTATGAGGGTCTCTATGAGTCAGACCCAGCTCAATGGCACCTGACAACAACCACAACAATAGCTAGGAGGAAGAAGCAGGGAGGAAGGAGATAAAGAAGCAAAAGGAAGGCCCCAACTGCCATTTATCTACCTATCTATGAAAATAGCTTTTATTGAGCCGGGCGGGTGTGGTGGCACACACCTGTAATCCTAGTGACTCTGGAGGCAGAGATAGGAGGATCACAAGTTCGAGACCAGAGGCAGTCTGTGTAACTTAGTGAGACCCTGTCTCAAAAAGTAAAAAAGTGGGCTGGGGATACAGCTCAGTGGTACAGCACTTGCAAAGCATGCAAGCGTGAGGCCCTGGGTTCAACCCCCAGTACCGCAAAAAAAAAAAAAAAAAAAGGAAGAAAGAAAATAGCTTTTATTGACAGGTTGTCTCCACAAGCCAAAAAGGCTGTGTCCACCTTTTCAGTCACCCCCTGTGCCTGTGGGATGTCAAGTAACTCCCTGGGGAGGGAATAAAAAGTGCCTCTTCGTTTTCTAAGGCTGTGTTTCCCTGAGTGGGAAACCTCATTTAGAAACTCAGTAGCAGTGGGGTCTCTCCCCCCACCCCCTGCAAATGTCTGCCTCAGCTACTTAGTAACACCTGGGGTGGGGATGAGCCTGAAGGTAACTCCCAGGAGAAGCACCAGCCCCCAAAGGCCCCTCTGCCCTGTCCCGCTGGCTGGATTCCTCCTCGGGGTTCCTCTTTGTGCTAGATCAGGGCAGGGAATTCCCCTGCCAGTCCCAGGTCCAGCCCGGGAGCTGCGAGTGAGGCTGTCCACACCTGGGCACGGTCCTGGCCCACAGAGGTTTGAAGCAATGGGCCAGGCACCCTTTGCTGTCTTTCCGTCCAGCTCAGGGACTGCGAGCTCTAGAGCAGCGGTGAGATGGGGCTGGGACGGCCTTCCTAGAAGCCAAACTCAGACTGGATGAGGGAGGAGGCGGGCCAGTATTTTCCAGACGGGACTCCCTTCCCGTTTGGGCTCCAGTCGGAACCAGTCATCGTCTACACAGTGCTCTCCACGTGCTGGATAAGGGACCAATGTCCCCTCCCAGTCTTGGGGTCCCAAGTGGCCTTGCCTGCTGTCTTGGACCAGGGTGCGAGCTGCCTTTTCTGCTTAAACATCTCTATTGAGGTTTGATCCACATGCCATCCAAGGCCTCCAGAAGCTTCTGCGTGCCCCTCTGTAGGCACCCCTTGTCTAGAATATGTCTTATGACCTCCTGTAGCTGCACAAGAGGCTGGAGAGCAGTCAGTACTCCAGGCAGCTGGCCACACAGCCAAATCTTAGGGGCTCTGTGACTGTGGAGGAGGAAGAACCCAACCTCCCGGGCACCAGGATTCAGGCTGTGGCCCTCCTAGGCTTTGAGGGGGCACCCAGTCCCCTCCACAGAGACCTGAGCCCGGATCTTGGAGCCCCTGCTGGCCCTGCCCCTCCCAGCCTGGTCCTCACGGCCCCGTGTCTTCCAGCCTACGTCCTGCCCGTGAAGGTGGAGCTAGAGATGGTCGTCCAGCAATACGAGAAGGCCAAGGTCATCCAAGACGAGCAGCTGGAGAGGCTGACGCAGATCTGCCAGGAGCAAGGGGTAACGCACCCTACTTTCTGTTCTGTCCACTTCTGTCACCTTACGGGGAGCACTAGTGTGAGGGGCAGAGCTCAGGGGCTCCAGAGGGCAGGGAGCTCCTTTGGCCCTTGTTGCACTGGTGGAGAGCCTGAGGCTGGGGGAGGGGAACCTGTCTGCTCATCAGTCTTCTCTCCAGGCCAGGGTCCTGGTCACTCCACCATGGTGACCCTTTGGGTCCCTAACCTGAGCTGCCAAGTCACCGACTCCACTCAGCAGAGTGATCTCAGAGGAGCAGGGGCCCAGTTCCATCTGCTGAGGGCTGCTGGGCACTGCTCTGTGCTGGTCAGCACCCAGGACCTTCAGACGACCCATGAGGGTGTCAGCCTGCTCTCTGCCTGCTGGAGCCCTGAGAAAGGTCCCTTGAGGATGTGCCGGCGCAGCCAAGGAGAGCAGGCGGTGGGGCCGGGGTGGGTCCAGAGGGACACCCGCCATCCCTCTCCCAGGACTATAGCCGGATCCCACCACCTCCCTGGCCTGTCTGTAGAGGGTCGGCTTCCAGCAAGGCCACAGAGCAGGGCCCCTCCCTAGCCCACAGCCCACAGTGTCGCCCTCACACACTGGGCACACACCGCCACGGCCAGGGATCTGCACACCAGGCAGCTTCCCCACGGAACTGGATGTTCCCAGGGCTGCCCGGCCAGCTCCCTCCAGCCCCAGCCCAGCGCCCCGCAACCACGACCTCCCAGTGCCGATGGGGTGGGAAGTTTATGGAGCGCCAACCCCAAGTGCTCCTGGGAAATGTCCCCACAGGCACACGCACATGAGGTCTTCAGAATCATCCCCTGGAATGTCTGTCTGGGAACCAAATTTTTTTTATATATTTTGGGAACACCATGGCCTCTCATCTGGGCACAGAGTTTTTCTGTGTGGCAAGAGCTGCCACCAGGGACCCAGCCCTCAGGAGCACGTTGTCCAAGAGCCCCTCGCAGTTGGCATCGCTCCATTTGTTCTCTCACAGTGCATTCCTCGGGCTTGAGGGCCTGCTCTGTGCTAGACATGTGCTGGGGACTGGGGACGCTGCCCGGCTGGGACATGGCCCCCCCTCACGGGGCAGCCCAGACCCAGGCAGTGCCAGTCTGGGGCCATGCAGAGCAGGGTGTGGAGGGTCTGTAGGGGAGCCAATCTTGGGGATGGGCAGCAAGTGGGGCACAGGGCATCTGGGCTTCATCTTGGGCAGGAGAGGGCTGGAGTGGGCGAGGAAGAGAGAGTAAAGCCCACAGCGAACCCCTGGGAGAGGGAAGGGCCAGGCTGGGGCAGACAGCACAGAGGAGGAGAGGATGGCTGGGGTGTCACTCAGAAACTACAGAAGTGGACCAGGCGGTTCTCAGTCCGCAGTCCAGTAGGAAAACTACGCTGGACTCTGCTGTGGTTGACAACCCAGAAGACACCACAGCAGGGCGGTGTCCACCCCTAGTAAATTCCCAGCTGCCCAGCCCAGCAGAGACCGTGCCACATGCCTCCCATCAGCCACATGTGGGCCACGTGGCTGGGAGGAAACCCTATGGCGAACTCACCTCCCACAGCTTCCACCATGAGCACCATTCTGGGGCCCCCCAGGACCCCAGGCTTCTGCGGTGCTGGTTCAAGTCACTACTCACACATGGCCTCCTTCCCCACGGGTTGGATGCTTCACAGGAAAGAGCCAATAAATAAAGACAGATTCCCACTAGGTAGGGACATCTGGAAAAGAGATGAACAGAAACAAGCCATTTTAATCTAAAAAGCACCTGAAGCCTGGCGAGGGCCAGACGGCCTGGAATCCCTGCAGGCCCCAGCGGGGGAGGGAGGGGGCCCAGCCGGAGCAGCAGAGCAGCGCTCAGCTTCTGCAGGACAAGCGCAGGGCTGGGGCTGCTCTCCAGAGCTGGGGCCTCTCCCAGGGGCTGTGGGACCCCGCCTTTGCGGCAGTATTTTGAGCAGATGTTCAAGACTTGACTGGAGGCAGATACCTGTGTATACCCACGTTGGCCTGCAGAATGTCAGGGATGGCCAGGCCTCTATCGAGACCAAGGCATGGAATAGTTAGGGCCAGATGTGAGGGACAGACCTGGGTTCCAAGCCAGTGCTGCCACTTTCTGGCTTTGTGCCTTCGGGCACTGATGGGACCTCTGTGGGCCTTGGTTTGGCTAATGTGAAAAATGGGGATAGAAATAAGATCCTTAGAGGATGGTTGTGAGATTGAAATAGTGATTATGGGAGCTCGCCCACGTAGCCCCCACCACCCGCATCCATTTTAGAAATAAGAAAGCTGAGGGTGGCTGGCTTGCCCAAGAGCAGGGGGCTCGTCTGGGGCACCTGGCGCTAGGGACAGAGGCAGGTGTCCATCCGTAGTGCTTTTCTCTCCCAGTCCCCTTTGCTAAGGGCCATTGTCTACCCCATGTTTTCACTCAAGTCAGCGCTCAGTGCAAGTGCTGCTGAGACCTGGCATGGGGGTGGCCCCTTCGTGGAGCAGGCCCGCTACCCGCCGTCTCCACTAGGCGGCCCGAGTCTCTCTGGTCTGCTGCCCACCCAGCCCTAACATTCCAGGTCATTCTGGCCTTTCCCACAAACCCTTGTTCTCTCTCCCTGCTAGAATTTATCTCTTGGAATTTATCTAATAAAGCCATTTCCAGACTGAATTCACACACAGCACACAAAGAGGGACTGACATGTACCAAACTTCCGTTGAAATGTATAGGGTCCCGGTTTGTTATTTAATTTATTATTCTGAGGCAGGGTCTTGCTAAGTTGCGCAGGATGCCTCTGTCTCCTAACTTGTGATCCTCCTGCCTCTGCCTCCCAAGTGCTACAATTACAGGTGTGTGCCACTGTGCCCTGTAAAGGGTCCCAATTTAAATACAGAGCCCACTGTGCTCTCTCCCTAGAATATATTTTTAGAAAGACCTGCCATGACTTTACCCATCTGAGCCTTTACCTTTTTTTTAATAAATTTGATTTTAGAGAAGAGTTTTATATCTATAGAAGACAATAGAGCTCCCACAGACCCTGTGCCCCATGATTAACCTCTCACATTAATATCACCATTTCTCACAATAAATGAACCAATGTCGATATGCTATTAAAATTTCATTCATTCTTACATATTCCTTATCAACTCTGGGATCCCACCTTACCTTTAGTCATTATGACCTTTGGCCCCTCCTGGCTGTGATAGTTTCTGAGTGGTTCTTTGTTCTTTGTTCCTTTTTTTGGGGGGAGGTACTGAGGGTTGAGCCCAGGGCCTCACGCTTGCATGTTTTGCAAGTGCTGGACCACTGAGCTGCACCCCAGCCCATTTTTTTACTTTTTGTGACAGGGTCTCGCTAAGTTACGCAGACTGCCTCTGGTCTGGAACTTTTGATCTCCTGCCTCCACCTCCTGAGCCGCTGGGATTACAGGCGTGCGCCAACACGCCCCGCACTTCGTTCTTTGTTCTTGATGACCCCAGTGCAGATTTCTGTACTGTAAATCAATTGCTCTTTCCATCTCTCCCTCCTCTCTCTCTCTCTCTCTCTCTCTCTCTCTCTCTCTCTCTCCTCTCCCTCTTCACATTTCAGAAAGATTAAACTGCTTCTTGCCCTGTCCCTGTGGAGGTTCCCAGGTGACATGGTTTGCCAGATGGTGTGAAGACTCGTGTACATTCCATCTTTGGTGCCACATGGTGGCTCTGTTCTTACCACAGGCCACCTCCAGGGTTCCCTGGAACCCCTTATACCATCCATCAAAGGCATCTGGCCCCATCCAGGATTTGACAGATGGATCTGAGGCCCAGAGAGGAGGAGAAGTGTGCCCAACATGGCACAGCAGTTGGACAATTAGGATGGAAATGGGAGTCTCTTGTGGCTCATTCTAGGACTTTCCACCGGGGCCACACTGGCCTTCTGGTCTGGATGGGAATTTGCCACTTCCCTCACCCCCATGATCCCTTCTGACCACTGAGCATCCTTCATCCCTAATATTCCTGCCTGGAAAGGGGATCCCAGAGCATGGAGGGAGGAGAGGACACCCCGTGGATCTGTTGTACCTTTTCTAATCGCTGGCCAGCTCTCTGCAGTCTGCAGCCAGACTGCCCACGGCTGTGATGGAGCCTATCACCTCGGAACCCCAAATCCAACACTCCCTCACCTGGAGGGTCCTTCTGCTCACTTTTTTTGGTTTTTGTGTGGATCTTGGCCACAGTTTTCCTAAGCAGGGCAGGCCTGGGTAGTGCTTGGATGGGAGACCACCTGGGAATACCAAGTGCTATAGGCTTGGGAGAAGGACCCAGCAGGCCACTCCCAAAACAATCCGCCATTGAAAACCCTATGAATAGCAGAGAAGCACTGACAATAGTGTTAAGCATAGGGCAGTGTCAGATAGTGTTTTGTTCTGTTGTACATAGGGTCACTATGAGTGAACACATTAAATCACATTAAATCGAGAAATATATATACGAAGCCTCCCACTAAGTATGCATGAGAGAGAATACCCAGTGTTACTAAATTGATTTGCACAAAGCGGATCCTTGACGAATGCACTGTCATATACGTTGGCTCATTTTGAGGCCCAGGTCAAGGTTGGTTGGCTGGGGTTCTGTTAATCCCTTTACAGGTGAAAAGGCTGCGGCACTGAGAGACCGCTCCTTGCCTGGATGCACTTTGTCATGGAGGGGCTGGAGTGGAGCTCACACTTCCAGGTGCTTCCCTAGGCTGACTTACGGCGTCTGTGTGAGATGCTGTGTGTTAGGGTGAACACTGCTAGCAGCAACCAGTCCAGCAACCAAAATCCAGAGCTCTCGTGGCCCGATGCAGGAAGCGTGCATTTGTTGCTCCATCACAGCCTGTGCCAGCTATGGTGGGAACCCTCCGTCCCACTGTCAGTCTGGTCCCCAGGCTCTTTCTGTGTGTGGCTCCTTCCTCCCCCCGAATCCTCTGGGACCTCTCCAGCCAGCCAGCGCATGAGAACGGGGAGTGGAGAGTTAATCAGCTACCGCGGGTCTTTCTTGGCCAAGCTGGATGTGATGCTGCTGCTTCTGCTCCTGTGTTGTCAGCAAGGCTGAGTGCCATGGTCCCACCCAAAGACACCAGCTGCTGACAGGAGTGGTCTGTGTGCCCAAGAAGAGAGAAAGTCATCCACACCATCGCTTAACCTAGAAAAGGAGGTGGATGTGCCCATGACATTCCCACATAGCAGGAGGCACAGCCTCGCTTACCAACGCGGAAAGCTTGTCCCCGGCCTGTTTCCTGCTTGAACAAAGTGAGACTCTGACCCAAGCTCCAGCCATTTCTTATGAAGGAAGGGGAGCAGGGGTGGACATCATGTGCTCCCCTCCGTGCTGGCGTGCCGCAGTCTGAGCAGGCTTGGTAGGTGCAGGGAGGCCTGATTGGGAACTGGGGTCCACCTCCCCATCCTGGCCTCACTCCAGACCTAGGGCTGAGCACCCAGAGAGAAGCCCAGGGCTCTGCACAGATCGCTGGACGCAGCGCTAGGAGAAGGGGCTGAAGGGTGGGAACAGCAGGAGTCAGCAGGAAAGGGGCTCTGCACTGGCTCCAGGGATGGGGCTCAACACTCGCTCCTTCTGGAGAGTTCCTTCTTTTCCTGTAGAGGTTTCAAGCCCCCAGCTTAGCACAATAGCCTTTGTTACCTGGATTATTCAAGATCTCCACTGTGGGGAGTGAGGTGTTTTTTTTTTTTAACATGGAAGTGATTTGTAAAACAGCCGATAGCTTTAATGACAAGCCTATTTAGCTGATAAAATTAGCCATCAGAGGAATAACTTATGTTATCCTTTTGCCATAATTTAAATTTACGGCCATCCACCAGTCATCTCCACAGTAGATGGAAAGGGGCCAAGGTCAATCTCAGCTTCCCCCTGCTCCTAAATCATTAGTTTGTAACTGTCTCCTGATTTTTATTGTTACCAACAATGGCGAAAGTAATGGAAATAAACATTGGATGCCATCCCAACAGCAGATGGGTTTGAAGGCAAGGCGGCCTGTGCAGACAGCACTAATAGGATGGAGCAAAATTATTGCTTTTGCATTAGATGTCATCGAGCTTCTGGCCAAAGTGTGCATTGATCAGGCCGAGGCCTGTGTCAATTGGACTCAGCCCATTAAAGGCAGAGATGCTCCGGGTGTGGCCATCCCCCCCCGCCCCCCCCCGCCACCGTGTCCCGGTGGGTCTGGCCCCACCTGGGCACGCATTAAAAACCCAGCCCGTGGAAGGGCTGATTCACTCTAGTAATGCACACTTCGGGTTTCCCTGTGGGTCCCAGCCTCTCGGTCAGGTTTTCTGATTAGAAATACTTAGCTCATACTGTGCCTTAAGTGGGGCTATGATAGCACTTTAATTCCTTCCTGGTCTGGGGAGGGGCTTTTTTTTTTTTTTTTTTGCCACAGACCAGTTTGGCAATGGAAGATTTGCTTTATTTTGTCATCACAGCCACCCACAGCCACCGTGCACCTTCTCTGTCAGAGTCCAGGCCCCCATGAGCCCTTAGGAGGCTGAATGCTTTCAGCACGTTGACTCCAAGGTGGCCATGTGTGGGTTTGGGGTATTTATCTTGCTAACGAAAAATATCAGTGCAGCCTAGTCGAGAAACTCAGACTAGGCTCCACTGATATTTTTCATTAGATTTGTAAAGTGTGGGGCCATGATTTCATTGTTTCTTTTCTTTTTCTTTGGGAGGGGGGTGCTAGACATTGAACCCAGGGCCTCAAACATGCCAAACACATGCTATACCACGGAGCTGTGTCCTCCTCCCCAGTGGCTTCTTCATTTATTGCTTCTGTCCCATTCTTTCATTACTTCTCCTTCTGGGGCTCTGTGTATGTTTGAGTGACTTAGTATGTCTCATGTTGCTCTCTTACACCCTATTCTATTCCCCCATATTCATTCTCTCTCTCTCTCTCTCTCTCTCTCTCTCTCTCTCTCTCTCTCTCTCCTCTCTCTCTCCCACCCTACTCTTTTCTTGCTGTAAGTTTTGGTATTTTTATAGATATATCTGCAAGTTCAAAACCTCTGTCTTCTACTACATGCAGTCTGCTGTTACACCCATCCAACAAAGTATTCAATTTCAGATATTGTGTGGTGGTGTTGTTAGGCAACGTTGAGTCGCATAGGTGCTGTTGCAACTCATAGTGACCCTGTGTACAACAGATGAAACACTCCCCAACACTACGCCATGCCTAGCACCATATCAGTCCTTCTCTGCTATTCACAAGGTTTTCAATGGCTGATTTTTTTGGGGGGAGTGGGTTGCCAGATCCTTCTCCCAGATATTGTATAGTAAGGCTCTAAAAGTTCGATTTGATTCCACATCTCTGTTGGAATGAGGTTTTCTTTCTCTCTTCTTTTCTTTTTCTTTCTTTCTTTCTTTCTTTCTTTCTTTCTTTCTTTCTTTTTCTTTCTCTTTCTTTCCTTTCTCTCCCCCCTTTTTATTTCTTCTCTTTTCACTCATTTTTTGAGACGGGTGTCTCACTATATAGCCCAGGCTGACCTCAAACTCAAGATCCTCCTCCCTCAGTCTACTGAATGCTGGGGTTACAGGCGTGTGCCACCATGCCAAGCTCATTTTCTTTAACATATCTCTCACAGTCATTCTGAAGCCCTTATCTTTTTTATTCTTTTTGAAGTCCTTCCTTATCTGTTAACTAAAATATCTGCATAAATTAACTTCTATTAACTGCTTCATGTCTCAGTAATTGATTACTTTTCCTGGCTTATCTGTGTGGCTAGTAATTCTTATTGTATCCTACACGTTGTCAGTGATGCATTTTAGAGGTTCTGGAATATGTGATTTTTCCCTAAAGAGTCATTCCTCCAGGGAAGGCACATTTCAGCGGGAGCAGGGATGGCCTTCATGAAAATACCAAGAGTTAACTGGCCCTATACTTTATTCCCGCCCAGCTAGAATCCCAGACTCAGAATTCAGCTAGCCCATTCACCTTATTGGACATAAAGTGAAAGGAGGCCCAGAGAAGAGAAGTCAGAGCAAGGGAGAAGAATGGACCAGGGGCTCAGCCTCCTGCCTCCAGCCCTTGCTGTTTCGCTGTCGTTGCCCTGGGAACAGCCTGCTTTTCCGATCCCTGCCACCATCCATCTGACCTGTATTCTGTTTGGCTGAATCACTCCCATCTTGCCTACAAGGCTACAAGTTCCCTGACACAGGCCATGGGGGCTGCAAGCCAGAGCGTGGGCTCCGGCCCCTGCTTTGCTTCTGATGCACCGTGTAACCTGGCCTTTCCCCCAGCTCCTTCCCACCTGTAGGCCTCCATTCACTCTGACTAATGAGGCCCTGACACCCTCAGCCCCCTGACAATCCTTTGTTAAATATAGGAAGAGTCAGGAGCCAGGTTCTGAGGGTGTCTCTGGGGCACCCTGACAAGCCCCTGGGCTATCTCAGCCAGTGGCCAGAGCTGACAGCCATTTGGCGGAGTCACTCAGGGTGAGACTGGAGAGCATCCAGCCACCTCACACCCTGGCAGCACAAACTTGTAAACATCTGTCCCTGCAGCAAGCTGCTCTCCCTCACCCCCACTCCAGCCCCGTCCTGTGCTACTGCTCTTACTTTCTAAGTCCTTCTCTTAGCCTTCCTCTTACCTCCTTCTCCACCAGCTCCATCCTAGTCCACATCTGGTGAGCTCTGGGCTGGACGGCGGCAGGGGCCTTCCAGTGGATGTTCCCAGATCTCTCCCACCGCCATTCAGTCCCATCCCCGCTCTGCCACAAGAGCACTGTCCTTTCAAGTCGCTCCTCTGGATCACTGCACCACCACCTCTACCACTCTGCACTTCTGGGGGAAGGATTGCAATGGTTTCCTGCGCTGCTCTTTAAATAAAGGCTGAAACCCTTAAAATATCTTCCTGTGACTACCCAGTAAACTATCCTTAAAATACCCTAAAATATCCTTAAAACATCCTAAAATCCTCAAAATATCTTACTGTGGCTGGCTGATGTGGCCCCTGATTCCCCCAGCCCCACTCTTCTCCTGATCTCCTGTTGCTAGCACACACCATGCCTCCTCTTGCCACAAGTACCAGCCTGGGGCGAGCCCTTGTGACCCTCAGGGGAGACTTGTCCCCTGCAGTGCCACAGACTACCTCCTGCGGGATCCACCTTCAAGCTAGGGCAGGGATTTCCATTCCAAAACAGGTAACAGAATTGCAGCTTGGGTGCTTTACCTAACTTCTGAATGAATGAATGAATGAATGAATGAACGAATGAATGCACGGGAGAACCACCACATACTTGTAGTTCACGTCTTTAGCTCCCTGTGTGTGCTTCTCCTGCACATGTGGGCGTGGGGCTGGGCAGGCCCTGGCCTCCAGCTGTCTGGCATGAATTCCAGTGGGACTCTCTAGGGCAGCTCCATATCAATTACAAGCCATCAATAATGCATCCCTTCAGAGTGGCCTCGGAAGCCATTAGCTGGGCCTTGCAGGCCCAGCTGCGTGGCCTTGGAGAAAGAGGGCTGGCTGGGCCCTTGGGAAGTTCCCATCAGCCTGGGCAGGAGGGCTCCGGCCTCAGCAGAGCTCAGGAGGGTTGCCTCACGGGCCCTCTAGGACCTCTGAGTCCTTGCTGCTAGAGGGGTGGGTCACACACTCTGCCCTTGCACAAAAGGCCACCCTCTAATAAGCCAGCCATGTTTTCTTGCCCTCTGAGACAGCCAAGCCCATTTGAGTGCTGGGTGATTGCGTTCCAGAGTCTGAGCCCAGTCTGAGACCATGTCCGGGATGAAGTCTCAGTTTCTGATGTGGTTCAGGGCTCAGCGTGTGACCAGAGGCAGAGATCTGTGTGTTGGGGCTTAGTCTTTGTCTCAGCTTTGGCTAAAGTTGGGGCTCGGTCTGTGTCTGGAGTTAGGCTCAGTCTGAAACCACAGAACTGAATGAGTTTCGTTCATCCATTCGTTTATTCAATGCTATCTATCTACTGAGTGCCTCCTGTGCACAGGCAACTCTATAGGCAAGGTCCCTATGGTTGTGCAGATTATATTCTATTGGGGGTGAAGGGTATAGCTGGTGTGCTGGGCTTTTTCTGGCTTCTGAGAACCAACTGTGCACATTTATGCTCAATGCCCCACAATATCGTGTCATTGTTGCTGTTGTTGTTGTTATTGTTGTTGTTGTTATTAGGTGCCATCAAGTCCGTGTCTGACTCATAGCAACTCTACGTACAACAGGCAAAACACTATTGTCAGTGTTTCTCTGCTATTCATAGGGTTTTCCATGGCAGATTGATTTTTGGGAGTGGGTTACCAGGGCTGTCTCCCAAGCCTACAGCACCAGGTGTTCCCAGGTGGTCTCCCATCCAAGTACTAACCAGGACCAGCCCTCCTTAGCTTCTGAGATCTGATGGGATCGGAAGCCACAGGGCTACGGCTGCAGGCCAACATTGTGTTTGTAGTTTGAAATCAGCCATGAAGGAGTGCATGCACTGCGAAGATTAGCATTCTTTACCAATCTGGCAGTTTTGGTTTTTATTTATTTTTTTACCCAGCACACCACTGGGGGTGCAAGAGAGGTAAACTGATAGGGTGAAGGAAGCACACATAGTTTTCTGACCTCCTTCCCAAATACCATTAAAATGATAGGAAAGGCAAAACGGCATAGGAATTAAGAAACTCTTTTGTAGGTCTGGGGCCTGGGATTTAGCTCAGTTGGTAGAGCGCTGCGCTGCAGTCTCTGAGGTCCCGAGTTCAATTCCCAGCACCACAAAAATGGGAGAAGGGCCTGGCAACCCACTCCCAAGGCAATCCAGAAACAGTCAGCCATTGAAAACCCTATGAGGGTTGCTATGAGTTGGATACCAACTGGACGGCACATAACAACAACAACATTTGTAGGTCAGGACAAAGAGGATAAAAATTTCAGGGGATTTGGGGAAAACAGAGACTAGATGAGAGAAAGTGGTAGCTGATCTAGCAGAAGGGAGAATTTATAATTAACATGCCTGTAGAGGACCGTGAGAGAAAAGGCGTAGCTCCTACCTCAGAACCCCAGAAAGCCTGGGAAGGGGATGTGGTGCAAAGCAGACACTGGGGCACAATGGTGGCCCCTCCCAGGTCCTGCATGGCCAGGAGACCACATCCTACCCTGAAAGAGTGCAGGGGTTTGTCCTCTGGAGAGACCGAACCAAAGGCTCTGCACGTGCTGTGTGCAGACACTGGCTTGGGCACAGGCTTGGAGAAGGCACGGAGCAGAACATATCCTTCCCCCAGTGGCGGACCCTCTACCCCAGGCCCTGCCCTGCTTCTGGCCCAGACAACCAGGGCTGTATCCTGGGAAGGAGGCTGAAGGACTCTCTGGAAACCTGAGTGGGCCCAGACACAAAACCCTCAAATACTCACATTGGGAAGGCGTCCCATGTCAGCTTGCCACCTGGCCCCCCAGTGTTAGTGAATGCCCTCAGGTGTGTGAAAAGTAATTAGCAATTAAAATAAATACATAAAAACATCACAATGTAAACTGGGCGTGATGGTGCATGCCTGTAATCCCAGCAGCTCAGGAGGTGGAGGCAGGAGGATTGCAAGTTCGAGACCAGAAGCAGTCTGCGTGATTTAGCGAGACCCTGTCTCACAAAAGTAAAAATATGGGCTGGGGGTGCAGCTCAGTGGTTCAGCACTTGCAAAGCATGCAAGCACGAGGCCCTGGGTTCAAACCCCAGTACCACACACACAAAAAAAATCAGAATGTGGTAAATGCAGAGAACTCAAATAGGCTGATGTGATTGCCCACCTGGGTGCCCATCTTAGGTGGGGGTTTGGGGAAATCCCATTGGAGGAAGCACTGGCCATGTGACCTGCGATGGAGGGAGCAGCCGAGGAAGTGGCCCTGAGACCTATGCTTGGTGTCTTTCTTGATCAGTCCCTTGTGTCATGAGGCAGGAAGGAGGAAAGGAAGATGAGGGGCAGGTGGCCGAGTGGGCAGGGACAGACTGTGCCCACGCTTTGTAAGCCAAGGTAAGGGGTTTGGGCTTCCTCCCAAGAGAGGTGTAAACCCTTGAGGCTCATGCACAGGGGTTCAGGATTGGAGTTCGGCTTTCCGGAGTCCCTGCGACTCCCGTTGGAGAATGGTAGTGGTGAGGAACAGACGCTGTGCCCAGCCAGGTGAGTGGCAGCAGTGGAGAGAAGTGGACAGCCTGGGAGAGCGCTCGGAGGTGGAGGCGGACTAGGGGAGCATATTGGACATCGGGGTGAGAGAAAGAAAGGAAGCGAAGGCAGGGATTCTGTTTTGGCTCCAGCTAGAAGAAAGACCTCATGAGGAAGTCCAGGGAGACCAAGGAGCGCTGTTTGACCAGATTCAGTTTGCAACTCCAGCCAACTGACTACACAGTGTTGTCATGTAGGCAGTGGGAGGTGTGAGCCTGACATTCCAGGGGAGGGCGAGGACTGGAAATAACGCTTTGGGGCATCACAGGCAAACAGGTAACTTTGGAGAGAAGCCTTGCTGTGTGCGTCCTCTCTGGGCAGACAGGCGATGTAATATGTTCTCAGAACACTAGGTGGCAGTAAAGACTGTCCTCACCTACCCCACCGCTGGCCTTCGCCCAGATGTCCTGTGAGTGCCAGGAGCTGTTAGCAGCCATCCCAGCCACAAACTCAAGGTGTTTGGAAGCCTTTCGAAGATGTTGCCCCCTTCCAGAAATAAACCAAAATAAAAAAATGTGTAGTTAATTTACCAAGTCCTCAGGAAACAATCCAAGCAACCCAAGTCCTCAAAGCGGTGAAAACCCCATTTTACAGACAGGGAAACTGAGGTGGAGGATGGTGAAGGGACCTGCCCAAGGTTCCATAGCCAGTCAACCGCAGGGCTGGGAGGAAAGCCCAATCCTGTCTGGTTAGGACCTCCCTCCACTCCTGGAACACAAAGGCGCCAGTGGCTGGAGCAGTGCAGACAACTCCGGGATAGGCTCCGCAGCTGGTTTCTGGGGCCCTACGTGTTCCAGGATCTCTTGTCCTTCCCTGTTGTTAGGTGCCATTGAGTCTGACTCATAGCAACCCTACATATAGCAGGCGAAAGAATATTGTCAGTGTTTCTCTGCTATTCATAGGATTTTCAATAGCTGATTGGTTTTTGGGAGTGGGCTGCCAGGTCCTTCTCCCAAGCCTACAGCACCTGGTGTTCCCAGGTGGTCTCCCATCCAAGTACTAACCAGGCCTGACCCTGCCTAGCTTCCAAGATGACAGGACTGGAGGCCACAGCAGTACAGCTGTAGGCGCCCTCCCCTAAGCACCAGTGTAAGGCACCTGAATCCGGCTTCATTTCATCAAGCACCCTTGGATCACACAAGTAGCCATAACCAGATTCAAATCCAGATTTCTTTACTCCATGCAATGAGTTGGCTTCCCCCAAACCACAGGCCACCTCGCCCTCCCAGCAGGAGTGGCCGACGTGCTGTCTGAAGCAGTAGATCCCACCTTATTGCTTGGAAACGTCCCCATGAACGTAAGATGCTCTTGCCATGAGTGGTATAGGGAGCTTTCTAAGGAGCACAGCATCCAGCCTTCTTCTCCCCTCACCCCAGCTGCCCATCTGGGAGCAAAGCCCTGGGGGCCCCGCCAGCCTACCCACTCCAGCCCTTCTGCCTCCTGTAGTTTGAGATCCGGCAGCTGCGCGCCCACCTGGCGCAACAGGACTTGGACCTGGCGGCGGAGCGCGAGGCAGCGCTGCAGGCACCGCACGTGCTCAGCCAGCCCCGCAGCCGCTACAAGGTGGTGGAGGCTGGCACGTGGGACGAAGAGACGGCGGCTGAGAGTGTCGTGGAGGAGCTGAGGCCCTCGCAAGGTGAGCCCACGGTCCCCAGGGCACCCCCTCCCTCACCCCCGGGCTCTCCGGCTCCCTGCAGGACTGTGCCCTCTGCTGCACCCGGAATGGGAGGGTCCCCTGGGGTCAGGACTGCCCTCAGCGCCCACAGGACAGTAGTCAGGCCACCCAGACCCGAGCTGAAAATCGCCTTGGTGACTTGTACTCCTGTAACGCGTGAGCGTCATGGTCGGGCTTAGCGTGCGCCACCTCCCGTGTTACTGCGCTGGTGGAGGAGGCGGGACTTTGTTTCCTGTGGAGGAGCCTGAGACCCAGGAGGGCTGTCCCAGGGCACATCAGGAAGAAATGGTAGAGCCAGGCTTCCAGGGGGAGCCCTGGGACTTTCCTGCTGGGCTGCTGCCTACCAAAGTCCCCATAAGACATCCAGGCCTGGGCCAGAACAGCCCAGAACCTAAGCTCTGCAGTGGGGAGCAAGCAGATGACCGCAGTGTGAGTGGTGATGGCGACGCCATACTGTATCAAAGCAAAGTGGCTCCAGATCCAAATCCCAGTCCTTCTGTCAACTGGTTGTGTGATCCTGGACAGGGGATTTTGCCTTTCGGGCCCTAGTTTTGACAGCTGGGCCCAGCTTTCCTCCCGGGGTGGTTATAAGACCTGCACAGGGACAGTCAGGAGGTGATGGGGGTGGGCCTAGAACTCAGCCAGCAGGGACCCCAAACCCAAGCTTGATCCAGGGATAACTTTCACCTTGATGAGCTGCCACCCCCTTCCCAGGGCAGTGAAGACAGACCAGGCAGGCTGAGTGGGTTAGGAAGATGGCACCGCCTAGCCTGTGACTGAGGCTTCTGTGTGGCCTCTGTGGCCTCAGCTCCAGCTCTGTCAGCCTCACAGGAAGCATGAGGAACTGGGGGGTGGGGGAGAATTTGCGGACCACATCTTAGCATTCCCTCACTGACCACATACCTGAGATGCAGGAGCTTAAAGGCAGAAAGGTTTCTTCTGGGCCACAGTTTGAGAGGTTTCGCCCTGCAGTCGCTTGGCTCCATCCCTTTGAGCCTTTGGCGAGGCAGAGCATCATGGGGAGGAGTGTGTGGTGGGAAAGAGCTGCTCACCTCCTGGCTGCTGGGAAGCAGAGAAAGAGGAAGGGGCCAAGGGCCAGCATCCCTTCAAAGGCTTGCCCATGGTGACCTATCTCCTCCAAATAAGCCCCACCTCCCAAAGTCCCCACTCCATCTAAGAATCCATAAATGGATTAATTCTTTGACAGGGTCAGACCCTCCCAAAGGCTCCACCTCTAAACACTGCTGCATTGGGGCGGGGGGAGGGGTGGCAAGCCTTCAATACAGAAGCTTTGGGGGACCATTTAAGATCCAAACTATAACAGACTATCAGCTACAGTGTACAGGCATCAGGGAATGTTGTTAGGTGCCGTCAAGTTGGGTCCAACTCATAGCAACCTTCATAGGGTTTTCAATATTAGGATGTTTTGAGAAATCTTCACATCTTGTTGTTGTTAGGTGCCATTGAGTCAGTATCTGACTCATAGCAACCCTATGTACAACAGGTGAAACACTATTGTCAGTGCTTCTCTGCTATTCATAGGGTTTTCAATGGCAGGGTGTCTTTTTGGGAGTGGGTTGCTGGGTACGTCTTCCAAGCCTACAGCACCTGGTATTCCCAGGTGGTCTCCCATCCAAGTGCTAACCAGGCCCGACCCTGCTTAGCTTCTGAGATCTGACAGGATCCGATGCCACAGGGCTATGGGATGGGATTTAGCTCAGTTGGTAGAGCACTGTTCTGCGGTCTCAGATCTTTGAACCATAGAATTTGGAGGCCAGAAGGGTCTGCTGAGCCCAGCCCTTTAGCTGATGGGAGGAAGCCATGGGTATCTCCCTGCTGGGAGGTCTTGAGGCCTCTCTCACCCTCCCCAACAGCCCCCACCTTCGAATGGCTCTGCCTCCAAGGCTCTGGCTTGGTGGGAGCGAAGCTGAAGCTGCCCCCCCTCACCGCTTCCTCGACTGGGCTGCAGCTTTTAGGCGCAGGTGAGTGGTCTCGCGAGTGCCACACCCTCTCAGAAATGGAGCATTTTCTTCTCCGGGGCCTGTCACTCACTGTCCCACAGCCAGTCCTGGGGTGATTCTCTGGTGCTATGGTCCAACTGAATACAGTTCTTAAGGCGCTGAAAGTCCAGGGTAGAGTGCCACATGGCCCTTGCTGCCACCCAGGACACCCCCGCCCCCATGCAGTTGGAAGACTCCTGAGCGGTGGCCACATGATCTCAGCTCCTGGCTGACCCAGGCCTCACATTGTTGCCACGCAGCCCTGGGTCCCCACAGCCCATCCTTGGGCAGTTGGCTTTTTTCCTCGCATGCAGAGCTCCACGTGCAATGTGTTTAGCTGTAGCTTGTTGGAGACCTGCGTTTCCTCCTGCACTTGGAACATCCTGATTCACAGCACATCACCAGTTCCTATTGCTTCCCTTCCTACAGAGATGTTAGAGGAGTCCTTTTCTCCGTCATTGTTCAGCCTTCATTATTTCTGGACCTTGCCAGGCTCCCTGACCTCAGCTTTGCCCTCGTGGGGACCTTCCTTTGTCACGATCGCCCCACTATCCCATAACTTTCCAAAATCCTCCATGTCACTTCCTCACTTCATGCCTTTAACTGATTCCCTGTGTCTCTTAGGAAAGACCCAGATCTTTAGAGCACTGGTTTCATTGGCTGGGGTTCCTGTAACAAAGTGCCACAAGCTGGGTGGCTTCTTGTGAGGTGCCAAGTTGCTTCCGATTCATAGTGACCTTATAGAGTTTTCGATGGCTGATTGTTTGGGGATTGCTTCGGGGGTGGGCTGCCACATCCTTCTCCCATTTCCATGGTCCTGGGGATCAAACCCAGGGTCTCGGAGAGTGAGGAGCAGTACTCCACTAACTGAGCTAAACCCTAGCCCTACTGAGTGGCTTAAGCCACAGAAATTGCCTCACAGTTCTAAATGCTGGAAGTCTGAGGTCGAGGTGTTGTCAGAGATGGCCCCTGCAGAGCACTGCTTCCTGGCCCTCCCCTGGCCTCCAGGGGCTGCTGACAATCCTCAGCACCCATTGCCTTCATCCCACAGCATCTCTCTGTGTGTCTGTGTCCAAATTCCCCCCTTTTATAAGGGTTCCAGTCACAGTAGACTAGCGCCTACCCTAGTATGACTTCACCTTGACTAATTACCTCTGTCTCCACCTTATTTCCAAACAAGATAATGTCTGGTACTAGGGATTAAGACTTCAACGTAATGATTTTGGGAGGGACACAGTTATTCGGCCCTGCTGATCTTGTGCCCTCCTGCCCCCCAAACCTCCCTCCACCCCATCTTGGTGGGAGCAGACAGCTTAGGAGCTGCCACCTGCCTGCAGCAGCCCCCCTCGCCAGGCCCCCAGCTGGCTGCTCACCTGGGGCTTCTGGCTCTGAGCACTTCTGCACCTCCCTGCCTCTTTCACCAGGGTCCTTGGCTCTGGAACGGAACAAGCATTTTTGTTCTCAGCCACTAACCCACAGAATCTGGGACCACATGGTACATTTGGACCTTGGAGAGCCAATACCTGCGCTTGGGGGTCCACAAACCAAGCCTTTCAAGTAATCCTGCACCCTCTGTGGGCTGTGAAGCTTTGAGCCCCCTGCCTGGCGTCCTTTTCCTCCCTAGGCTGCCCCTCAGTGGGTAGCTTCTTGGAAGAGGAGCGGGGCAGGGGCAGAAAGGAGAAAGCTGGGGCAGAGTGGAAGCCCATGCATGGGAAACTAGCCAGGTGGCATGAGGTCCGTGCCAACCCTCTTACCATTCTGGGAAAGGTGGGGGGGTGTTGTTGTTAGGTGGTGGGGGCAGGGATCCCTAAATAAGGCAGGCCCAGGCCTCCCCTCAGAGAGGTGCCAGACATGCACCCCCAGGAGCCATTGCAAATGGCTCTCCTGCCCGGCCCTGTCACCTCCTCTGGGACATCCCTGAGTACCTACCACTGTGGATGTACACCTGCCCTGTGCCTAGGCAGCCACCACCCCGGCACAGTACCTTCTTCCAGCTGCCACTTTCCAGCCACGCCCAGAGCCCTGGAAGGCACAGCCGGCACCTCCCAGGCAGAGGGCGGACCTTGATTCACAGCCCCAAGTGATCCCTCAGTTCAGGGCAGCCCCCAGCTGATCTCTCTCTAACCCGGAGCTGCGTCCAGGGAGGAATTTCCGTGACATCAGAAATTACGGTCAGAGCACTCAGGGCCACTCTGGAGATTAAGAAAGGGCGGCATGTGCTGCTAGCACGACCTTCAGGCCAGCCAGGCTCTGCGGCCCTCTGCGTGCCCAGGAGGACGCAGGCAATCCGGGCTTTAACCTGCAGACACAGCAGTGCATCACAGGAGCCTGGGGAGGCCCAGCGTCACCCTGCGTGGCTGTGGCTCCCTGGGTGGGGGAGGGCAGCGTGCCAACCCCAGCCCCAGTCCTGTGGGGAGGAAGCAGCTCCCACGGTCCCAGCAGCTGGCAGGTCACAGTCAGACACCGCCGAGCAGCTTCTGTTTAGACTTGCTCCGGCACAAATCATTTTTAAAACCTGGGCTTCAGAGTTCCAGGCTTTGGGGCCTGCCAAGTTCACTGTGCCCCTATGTAGTCATTAATACTTCTCTCCCAAATTTATTAGTCATGAGGCTCGCCCATAACTTATGAATTACAGCCCCTGGTAGGAGTGCCACAGATTTCCCCATATATCACAGCAAACCCTGGCATCCCTCACGCCACGCCAGCGTCCGGAGAAACCACCGCAGAGGTGCCCCTGGCCAGCCGGCGCCGGGCCTTTCCTCTGCCAAGCAGCAGGGGCAAGGGAGCTGAGCTGGCCCCAGGGCTTGCCTTTGGAGGGGACAGGGCCGGTATAGTCCTGGGGGCAAGGTGCTTCTGCTGGTCCCAAGTGTGTGGGCCTGATGGGGTGCTGGGGACCCCAGGAGACCCAGAGGTAAAAGAAGGACCAGGCCTGGAAAGCCCCATACAGAGTAGCATTTGAAGGTGGCCACGTGGGTTCAGGACTCGGGTCTGGGTTTGAATCTCAACTTGGCTTTGAACAAGTTAACCCTGCTGAGCAAGGCTGGCTTCCTGGCCACGTGACCTACACGGTCCCATGGGGTCCCAGCTTGGTTCAGTGCTCGGAGGCCGCCCTTTTGAAATTCTTGATCCTCTCCGAATAAGTGGCCTATAAATTACACAGCCGGTCCTGTCTCAGGGCCCCGGTGTGTCCAGAATGAGCACAGCAGCAGGGGTCCCCCTGAAGGGGGCGCCCAGCCTCGCGCTCCGCTCCCATGCCTGGCATACAGTAGGCGCTCAGGGAGTATCGGCGTCCTCTCTTTGCATGGGCTGCCCAGCCATAGAGCAGCAAGTGGGAGTGTGGAAGCAAGAGCCCCAAACCAGGAATGAGGGCATCCCCCTGGGCTTTGGGGCGGCACTGGGCACCCCTGCTGCTTGGCCACACAGAGCAGAGCACGTGGAGCCCTGCATCACGCCACCTCCGGAGGACCTGGCCCATGCAGCTGCCACACTTCCTCTCCACCCCTGCCTTCACGGGCAGGGCAGGGACTCCACCTAAGGGGTAAAACCCACATAATGCGCGTTGCCACCTCCGCAGTCGCTGGGCTTCGGAGGATTAGCCGGGGTGAGTTAGCAAAGTGCTCCCACCCCAGGGGGAGAGGCACTGGGTAGCACAGGACATCTGCCACAGAAGCTCCCCAAGACCTTGGGGCCTGCAGTGAGTGCTGTGGGCCCAGGGGTTCCAGAAGCAGAGGGACACCTGGGGTTAGGCATTCATCATCTCAGAGGATCTGCGAAGCCCACCAGCACTTAGGAGCTTGTTCTCCCATTTCATGGCTGAAGAAGTTGAAGCCCAGAGTGGCTGAGGGATTTGCCTGAGGCCACACAGCAAGCACTCTGCGGAGCTGGGTGGGCACCTGCGTCTGCTTTGTTCTGCAGCCTGTTTGAACCTCCTCCTCTTCCTTGTGCCTCCAAGGTCTGCCCAGCTCCGGCCCTGGGTGTCAGTTCCTACTATCCCTGGGCTCCTCAGTGCTGAATCCAAACAAACCCTGGGCTGGAGCTTGCTCTCAGTGGGCAGGTGGGCAGTGCTGTGTGAAGGTGCCAGTGGGGTTTGTTCTCAGCCACAAGTTTCTGCACCTGCGCCCACCCCATCCCAGAGCACCCAGACCCCACCGGTCACTGGCCTCTGGGTCAGAGGTGCCAGGGGGAAGGGCGAGCTGCAGGCTGATGGGGCAGGCAGCTCATGTGGTGGCCGGGGGGCTCTCGGTTTGGGGATTCTGCAGGCCTCTCATCTGGCCACAGTGTTCTGTCCAGACCCCACTCCTGGCACAGCCCAACCCCCTGGGGGAGACCGAGGAAAAGGCTGCTTCTGCCCCTCAGGCTCTGAGACCCCTGTATGGGTGGGACCAGGACCTGGGCACAGCAGGCCAGTATCAGCCCTAGGGACGTCTCTCACTCATGGAGGTCTGGAGCAGAGGGAGCAGGGCAAGGGCGCAGAGGCACGTGGGCCAGAACTCCAGCAGCCGCCTGGGGACTCAGGCTCAGTGTCCAATGCACACAGGGAGCCAGGATCCCACCCATCAAACCCACAGGCAGGACAAGAGCCCCGAGGGAAAGCTTGAGTGAGGCTCTGCCCAAAGCTGGACACAGGGCTGTGGCAGCGGGGTCACGGTCCCAGACTGTCACAGACAGGTGGGCGGAGCGTTGGTCAGGAAAGCACAGAGGCGGGCTCAGCCTGAGAGAGGGGATCGGTCACCAAGGTGGAGGCTGCCTCGGGGGTGGGAGGGAGAAACCGAGTTCTATTTTGGACTTGTGGAGTCACAGGGAGCTGGAGGTCATCCAGGAGAGGCTGCCTGGGGACGGGTGGCCAGCCCGGCTCTGGCTCAGGAGACAGGTCTGGCCTGAAGGTCACCTGGCCAAGGTTATTTTTATCCACAGCTTGGGTGAGGCTCTGAGCGGTCTCTGGGATGAGGGTACCACAGAGCCTGCAGAGGGTGCACGCGCCTCGGTGGGCTGCATCAAAACCCAGAATGCTTTCGGCAGGCTGCACCTCTGGGCTGGCACCCGGGAGCCCAAGCGGGCCCAGGGTTACGAAGGAGAAGCCCCTGGGGTTTGCATGAGCGCTGCGGGTGAAGGCCGGGGCTGTGTTCCTACAGAGGGGAGCTGGGCGCCTGCGCTGGCCAGCGGCTGACAGAAGTCAGCTGCACGCATTTGCTACCCACACTGGGTGGACATCAGGCTGCCTTAGGGGGGCACTGCACCAATCTTAGAAGCACCTGGCCAGTAAATAAACGCCGCCTCTGCCCCACCTGGAGCCCATGGCACAGGCTTCCATGTGGAAAGGCTGGGGAAAGAGAAGGGAAGCGGGGCCGCGGCAGAGACTGCTTAGGAGGCCACCAGAAGGCCTGTTGTGGGGGCTGTGGGGCGAGCGGGCTTCTCCCTGGCACTCGCTGGGAGAGCAGGCACAGGACTGGCCCCGGGCAGGCATTTCCTGAGTCAGGGCAACTGGCTGCCCCACAGAGGTGATGAGGGCTCCAAGGGCGGCTCCCTGGAAGCCTGGACTCCTGGCAGCCATCCTGGCCCAGGGGTAGGCGCACCGGGCCCCACTGAGCACAGCGGAATGGAAGCTGCCCAGCAGCCGATCACCAGAGCTGCTCAGCAGAGGGGCAGCTCCTTCCCCAGAGGGGGTGGCTGGGTGAGAGGCCGGCAGGCAGGCATGGAGGAGATGCAGGCGGGGATGGCCAGATCCCTCCTGGCTAATCCCTCTGCTGCCACCTCTTGGAGTTTCAGAGCCATCTAGCCAGGCACATCCCAGGTGTAAGGGCCTCACCAGGGCCCTCGAGGTGTGGATGGGGAAACTGAGTCCCAGGGAGGGGGTGTGACCTGCTCAAACTCCCACGCAGGCCGGAGCAGTCCCGGGACACAACCCAAATGGGTGAGAGGATCCTCCTGCCTAGTTCCATTGCCTGGTGGCGCTGAACCACCGTTTCTTGCTGGGAGCAGCCACGTCCAGCTTCCCAGGGCAGCCAGCAGGGCTCAGGGGCATTTACAGCCCGCGTCCTGGACAGCCACAGAGGCGTGCTGCTGACTACCACAGGAACGGGGCCGAGCCAGCATGACCCCGCCCGCAGCCCCAGCATTTGCACGCCTCTGACTGCAGGCCTTCCGAAGAGGCCAAAAAAGCTTTTAAGAGTCAGGGCACTTCGCGGGCCTCCTCCTGCATGAGGGCCAATGGGCTTCTGCAGCTATCCCAGATGTTCTTGGGACAGTGGCCTCAGAGAGCATCACATCTGTCATCCTCAGACATAGAGCACCAGGGTGCAGACCGGCTCTGGGCCTGGCCTGGGGTGGCTTCCCCAGCCTTCCCTGGGGGTGCATGATGGCCTACTGTGTGTCTGACCCCGCTGTAGGAGTCTGACATTGTCCTCTAACCTCCATAACAACTAGGGACAGTTGCTGTCACTGTCCCCATTTTATAGACAAGAAGCTCAGAGAGGGCCACTTAGCTAAGACATGACAAGCTGTCACATGCACCCTTCTCTGTCCCCACTCCCGTAGAAGCCACGGTGAAAGACGACATGAACAGCTACATCAGTCAGTACTACAATGGGCCCAGCAGCGGTGAGTCTGGGTCGAGCCTGGTCTGCATGCACCTGGACCTTTATGTAACCCTTGCTCCCGAGGACAGGCACAGCCCGGCGTGGCTTGGGAGATCAAGGCCTGCCCGCCTGGCTTCTGGGTGCTATAACCATAGGCAGCGCTCTAGACTAAAATATCTGCAGCTTCAGCCCCCAGCAAACTCCAGCACTGGAGCTGGAGTTCCCTGGGGTGGGTACCCTGGGGCCAGCCTGTGGGGGCTCTGTGATCACTCACCCATGAGAGCAGCATGTGGCACCCTGCAGTGGAAAGGAGGCTATAATCCCAAACTCAGGGGCCCTCTGTCCCTGACCTGAGACCTTCTCAGGTGAGCCTGACAGAGGATGAGCTCACATAGCACATCTGGCTTGAGAGCTGGCAGGTCTCGGGACGGGGGAGAGGGGTCATGGCTTCACCCATGCTTCCTTCCTACCTTTGAAAAAGCCTCAGGGAAGCTTAGTGGTTCTTATGGGAAAGACTGAGTTTTAAAATAATGCCCAGCCTTGTTTCTCTGTGGCCAATGTCTTAAGCCTTGAGTTTGGATTTCACAGCCCTTAAAATTCTTGCACACTCCATTGTAAGGATAGAATATTCTGTTGTGCAATGTGGAATGCACCTGAATTTTTTCCTTTCCACTGTTTCTCCCGCTAAGGCCTGTTCCCTCTTCTCTACTTTCTCCAAGCCTCATCCAATCTGCTGGTTTCAAATCCCACCTTCTGCAGCCCAGAATCCCTCCCAGATCCCTCCCCAACAACTCTGGGGCCACCCCTCCCCACCTGCACCACTGCAGTCCAGCCCTGATGCAGCACACTCAGACAGCAGAGCTGCCCCTGGACCAGCCTAAGCGGCTTGTCAGTCTCCCCAAGGCCAGCTCTGATCAGGCCCATTTAAAACTGACAATGACTCCTCAGACGATGAAACCCATGTCCCCTGCCCCAGTGCAGTGGGCTTTCCGAGTTGGTGGGATGGGCTGGGTTAGGCTGCTGGGGCAAATAAGCCGGCCTCTTGGCTTAAATAAAGAAGGAAAGGCCACACAGGTTGACTGGGCCTCTGCTCTGGGTCGCCTCACCCCAGCACCCCACAGACAGAGCAGCCACCACTGACTCTAGCAGTCTAAACCCCTGCCCTGGCTTCCTCCTAACACCTCCACTGAGAAGTACCACAGGCCACTCCTCATGGACGAGTGGCCAAAGCATGTCACATGAGCTCCAGAGGGGGCGGCAGCATCCCCTCAGGGCCAGTGGTGAACAGAGACCTGGCACTGAGTCTCAGAGGCCTCCTGCCATGGCCTCCATGTCCAATGCCCAGCCCCACACCTGCTCTGCCCAGCAGTGCCCTCCCCAGGGTCCAGCCAGGCCTGGCCGGAGGCGGGGTGTGACCAGCACGGCCTCTTTTCTTGCAGACAGCGGGGTCCCAGAGCCTGTGTGTGTGGTCACCACGGCTGCCATAGATGTCCACCAGCCCAACATCTCCTCAGACCTCTTCTCCATCGACGCGCCCCTAAAGCTCAGCGGCAACGGCACGGGCGCCAGCGCCACCTCGGAGAGCGTGTCCCGCTCCGCCTGCAGCTCCGTCACCCTGGCCCAGAGCAACAGCAACCAGACTCTGGGCTCCTCCACGGACTGCAGCCTCACCCACGAGGTGCCGTCCTCCGAGGCTGGCCCCCACCCCCGGCCACTGCTGCCACCCCCACAGCAGCAGATGGCGGAGGCCGCAGCCCAGAACCTGTGGTCCTCCCTGTCGGAGGACCCCTGTCCGCCCCAGAGGCCCTTGGACCCAGCAGCCCCTCTCGCCCAGCCCAGCCCCGAACTGGAGCACAGGGGGAGTCTCTTCAACCAGAAGAACCAGGAGGGGCCCCCAGTCCTACAGCTCAGACCCGCGATCCACTTCCGGCCCGCCACGCCCACGCTGGAGGAGAAGCTCAGATCTTTGGAATCCAAAGAGCAGAAGCTGCACAGGGTCCCGGAGGCCTAGGGGCTGCGGCTTCCCCGGTTGGGACCAGGGGAGACAGCCATCCCGAAGCTCTCTTGGGACCCCGGAGGCCACCAAGGGCCACACGTAGGGCCCAGGATCCCGCCTGGCCTCCCTCAGGGTGCTGCCCGCCTCCAGGGAGGGGACGCCAGGCCAGGAGGCCACCCGCCTCAGACCTCAAGGCCCCGGGCTGGCGCCTCCTCTCGCCCTGCGCAGGGGAGGGTGGTGCTCATGGCTGGGGTTTTTTAAACCATTTTTACAGAAACCAGCCTGTGGCCCAGCTTCAGCAGGGTAGAGCGCGGGGCCAGCTCGGCCTCTTGTTGCCTTTGTTCCTGATGCCCACCCCAGACCCTTGGGAACAGCACTGTGAGCGGGGGCTGCCCAGCCCGGCCCAAGCCGCCTTTTCCAGGAATCCTGGGTGGAGCCGACCCAGTCACACAGAGACCACCATCTGAGCCTCGTCCATCGCCCCCACCCTCTCACTTCGGCATGAGCCTCTCAGTCTTTTCATGACAAATCTAGTTGTCACCTCACACAACATGAAGGGATGGATCTGGGGGAGGGTCAAGGGGGGCGGGGACAGCCATTTGCCGACCTTGGCTTTAATAATTAAAACCAGCTGCACTGAGGCTTCCAGGTGGTAGAGGGTTTCCTTTGGCTGCCAGCCAAGGGGAAGTGTGTCCAGGGGCTCGCGGGGGCCAGGGTCGGCCTGGGGTAACCCCATCATCATACCTCCCACCCCTCACCTCGGGCTCAGGCAGCCCCAGCGCCTCTCTGGTAGCCGAGGCCGTTACAGTGGAAGGAGACCTGGCCCTGCCTGGCTGTGTGCCCCTGGGCTGGGCCCTGCCCTCCCTCCCCTCCCCGACAAGATACAGCTCACCACTTCCTTGCTATGGCCCTCCCAGGCCAGCCTTCCGACCCAGGGCTCCCCCCCAGGGACATGGACACAGCAGGTGAAAGCTGAGGTCAGCGTCCTGCCGGCAGCCTCCAGGTCCTGTTGGATTCCTAGCCCTGGTCCCACCATCTGCCCCGTTGCGGACATGCTTAGCGTCACTGGCTCTCATACCCTAGGAGCAGGCTTGGGTCCTGGCCGTACCCCTTGCCAGATTCCTGTCCCCAGCCCCTGTCACCGCCTTGCTAAGGGCTGGCCCACAGCAGGCCTCTCACCACCCCACCCACCCTGGCTGCTAAGGCTCACGGCCTGCTAAAAAGCCTGGAAGAGCTTCGTGCTATGAGCGCCGTGGTGTTTTCTTTTTATACATGGGGAGGCGGGGCTTTATTTTTTCAGGGCTCCCATCACCCCCATTCTACGGATGAAGAACTCAAGGCTCAAAAAGGTTGGGGAAACTCCCTGAGGTCAACACCAGCAAGAGAGGCACTACAAGGGGAGCCCAGTTCTGCGAGGCACTGGGCTAGGCCCCACAGTTTCCAGATTCAGAGCTCTTACAGGTGGCCTGGCCACTCTGGGCTTTTGCCACGTTGATAGGCTGGAGGGCGTCCATGATTTGTGATCTGTGGGACAGGAGCCAGCAGGGGCAGTCACTAGGGATCTACACCCTTTGGCCCAGAAGCAGCCACCCTGCTAGGCCAGGATCCCCTTGCTGGGCGGTGACGCCCTCTGGGTTGTGCCCCCACTGTCCCAGCTTTAGACGCAGTGCCACTACCCAGCAGGCCAGGGAGCTGGGCGTGGGCCAGGTGAGGCTGCAAGCCCCGCAACTGGCCAGTGCTCACCTCTGCCGTGGACCACTCCTCCAGGGAGGAACCACGGGACGGGAACAGAGGCATGGAAAGTGGCTCCTGTCCTCTGCCTCAGTGTCCCCATCCAAAATACAGGTCTCTAGAATAGCTACACTTTTTTCCTCTTCTTCTTCCTGTTTTCTGTTTGTCATGTTTGGTTAGAAGGTCACCACTTTTCAAAGCTGAGTTCCAAGCCAGGTATGGCGGCACATGACTGTAATCTCAGCACTTGGGAGGCAGAGGCAGGAGGATCCCAAGTTCTAGGCCAGCCTGGTTTATATAATGAGGTCCTGGGGTGGGGGGCGGGGAGATTTGTTGGACCGTTTGCAGATTGCTAAGAGAAAATGCTGCTTGTGTGCTCACAACTCCTGTGTGAGGAGATAAGGACTCAGGACAGAGAGGGGAGGTGGTCCCTGCCTGAATCCAGAGTCTGTAGCGGTCACAGAGCAAGAGGGGCGCACAGACAGAGAAGCTAATGTGCCTGTGGACTGCCAAAGGCCTCTCGGTGGAGGAGACCCCTGAAGCGGGATTTTAAAAGAATAAGCAGACCCGAATCAGCTCGTCTAGTTATGTGATTTAGGAGGGCACTTTCTATGGAGTACTTTCAACATGGAGCTGCAGAACTGAAAACCATAGGGAACCCTGGACTGTCTCCCTGACTTAAGGCCAGTGGTTAAAGCCATGAAGACAAATGGGGTGTCAGGTGGAGGTGGTGGGAAGCAGGAAAAGCGGAGGAGGAGCAGGGTGCTCAGGAGGCCTGCCTGGGAGAAGTCTGGTGTTGGGAAGAGGGTGGCCCAGGAGGGAGGGGAAGGAGGCGCAAGGGGGAAGACCGGAAAGGGACGACAAGTGGAACAGGTCACGTTGGCCTCTCAGCCAGGCTGAGCCCGACCACACCAGAGCCCAGTGCCTGCAGAAGCGTGACCAGAGGCAGGGCCAGAGCAGGGCAGGTGGCCGAGGAGAGGCCTAAGGGCCTGAGATGCTGTGGGACCCCACAGGGCCTGGCAGCCTTGCATGGGGACTGATTGGGATGGAGAAGCAGAGGAAGCAGCCACCCAGGCCAGTCTGAGACACCGGATGCCATGAAGGTTGCACCGGGGGCATATAGGACACCGGGCAGAAGGCGCGGTGGGTCTTTCTGCGGACTTGCTGCCTTCCATCTGGGCTGAGGGCAAAGAGGAGGCCAGGCCTCAGGCACACCCCATCCCACAGGTCCTGGCTGAGTCCTGAGGCCTGGAGGCAGGAGATGGAGGTAAAAGCTCTGGCTTTCATGGCTCCCCTGAGTGCTGTAGCCCAGAGTTATGGCCGGCGGCAGCTGGGGCCCATGGAGCTGGGGCCATGGCTCCCCGGAGGCTCACAGCTCTGGGAAGTGGCTCCCCATCCCTTTTAAGGAGCCCACTGGGCCCCAGGGGAGCCGTCTGGGCTCTCCCAGAGGGAGGAGGGCTTGGGGAGCAGTGGCAGTTGCTGGGGGAGCAGGGGGTAACAACTCATTTCCTGTGGTGACAGGCGCTCCACAGCTCTGCAGACTGGGCACCGTTTTCCCTGCTTTACAGGGGAGAAACGAGAGGCACAGAATGGTTACCTAAACAACTGGCTCAAGGGCACACAGCTAACTCGTAACTAATGGCAGGACTCCAAGCCAGTCTGCCCTGGGAATACGCGGCGCTGGACATGGCACCATCGGGAAGGCTCTGGAGATAATCGGGATCCAGCCCCCTCGACTCTGCAGCCCCCCTGCTCAGCCTTGGCACTGGAGCCTTGGGAGCCGGCCCTATGGCCAGGTTGGCACCCTGACATATTGAAACTGAAAGCGAGAATGCAGGGCTCAGAGCCTCTGGGCCCTGCAGCCAGGCCTGAAGCCCCCCTAGAGTAGGGGCTGTGGGGTCTTTCCCTGCCCTGGACAATGCCTTGGACCCAAAGCTTGGCTTTCCAGGTCAAGTCACAGAGGTGGAGCGGGAGGGTGCTCGCAGCCCCTGTGTAGTAGTAGCTGGTGTGGTGGGTGTTCGTTCCATCTGATCTTCAACTCCGGACCCCCTTTCTCACTCAAACACAGCTCTTGCCTGGAGCCAGAGTCAAGAGACCAAGGCTCCTATCCTGGTGCTATTTAGTTGCTGGTCTCTAAAGAGAGACCAAAGAGCTGGGGCTTCTCTGTCTGGCAGGTGCTGAGAGCCCCAACTCCACAGAAAAACGCCGTGTGCCACCCAACACGAGCATGAAGTTGCTTACCAAGGACCCCCGCAGCTCTGCGGGCTGAGCCAACCAAACTGGGTTTTTCATGGCCATCTAGGGCCAGAAAGACGTCTGGTCATGTCCCTCCCCGGACCCCAGGTGCTGCTGTACCTCGCCCAGGTGTATCACAGCTGGGGCGCCCGGAGCCCCGGCCCAGCCCTGTTTCTGGCATGCTCTGTGGCTCCCAGCAAATCCTCAGGGCTTCTTCCTTCTCCTACACAACAGGACTAATAACTCCTGTGAGCGCCACCCGAGTGTTGCTGGGATAACTAATGACAAAATGGAAGGGAAAGCCCTGTGAGGAGTAGCAGGGAGACACAGACGGAGCATCCTCATTCATAATAGATGCCTGGCGTGCGGTGCTGCCAGCGCACGCTCAGCACTTCTGGGGCAGGTGCCCAGGAGATGTGCGGTAACTTCCTGTGTTGCTCCTGGTCATTTAGTGCCGGCAGAGTGGTGGTGGGATATGTGGGTGCCCTGCTCCGGCCCCAACAGCCAGCTCCTGAGCTCATCTCACCCACACATCCCTCTTTGTTCCCCTATAAACACTGTCTTGGAGTCACCCACAGTTAGACCAGAGAGCACTATTGCTTCCTCGAAGCAGGCCCCCGATCTGTCTTCTTCCCTCTTCTCCAATACCAAAACCTACATCTCCCCCACATTAAATGAGGAAATCATAACTCTTCAGGATTTTTTTTCCCTCTACTGCTGAAAAGTTTGGTATTATCTCCTGGTGAATAGTTAATTTAATTATCCAAAGAAAATGATGGAACACTTGCTGCTAATTTATTGCAAGCTACCAAAGAGACAGTGCTGACATAATTTTATGCAGAGCCCCAGGCTGCAGCTTAGGGGAGCAAGCTGGCTATTCATCCTGAAACAAGCAAATGAAATTGACTACCCCAGAGATCAATCAGGACATTAAACACTGTGATGGATGTGGCAGAATTCCTCAGTGCCCAAGATTTACAGGGCACCTTTCACCGGGTGCTCCAGGAGCCTCCTCAACATCAATTAGGCCTCATAACCAAGAGGACTCACCTCCGCCTCCACTGCCTCAAGACGGAGCGTGGGGTTCTGGAATCAAGCTGTGCTCAGTGCCACAAGAAGCCAGTGTACAGAATGGACCTGCACTGCAGTACAAAGAGCCCTGCTTCCCAAATAGCAGAAGGATGCCAGGCTAGAAGATGTGGGAATTACGACCCAGCCCTGCATGTTCCAGAGAAAGAAACCGAGCTGGTCATGATGTTGGGCGCTTCTGCACTTTGTCTGCACTGGGCCTTCCGCCTTGGACGCCAAGTCCTCATCCAGTTGATCCTTGGGTAGGCTGCCACAAGCTAGCTCCCCTCCACTGTAGCCCACCCCAGCTGGGCTGAGCTAGGAAGGCCTCTGTGTTCCCATAGAGGGACTCAGGATATGACCTGTGTCTGGCCACAGACTTTGGCCCAGGGCCACCAGTTAGCGGCAGGTGGTGTTGGCTCCACAGAGTACGGGTTAACACTGCACCTTGTAAGTTCATGAAATTTAAATGAGATCATGTATACAAAGGGCTCAGCTCAGCATCTTGGGCATAAAAGGCCCTCAAAATGGTTATTATTCTCCATCTACCCACATTGTATGGGACCTGCGTACACATTCACAGACTAAAGCTTCAAGACACCCTAGTTCAAGCCACCACTTTACAGATGACAAAAGTGAAATCTAAAAGGAGAAGGAAGGAGGACAAGAGCTTCAGAGGCAGTACCAGAAGCAGGCTGAGAACCCAAGGGTCCTGGTAACCAGCACAAACATTCCCCAGGTGTCCCCACATTGGGAAAGGAGCCTAAGTTCATGAAGAGCCCACGAAAGGGCAGCAGCAACCTGCCCCGGCCCATGGGACCACTTGTGGGAGGTAAAGAAGGTGACATCCTGTAGGTCAAGCCTCCCACGGCCTCCCTGTCACCAATGCAGATGCCACAGAAAGCAAGTGCCAGCCTTCTCCCCCAGGAACCCCTAATTCTACCACTGCTCCTGACCCCTCAGGCCATGCTTGTGGCTCAGAGGCAATGCCCACTAGAAAGCAGAGTCTGGGAGAAGCGGGGTGTAGGAGGCATCCCAGACAGTGGAAAGGCTGCACCCCCTGAGCTGGAGTCCAGGTGGGCCCCACATCTCACTGCCCACCTCTCTGGTCATTAGCGCTCAGCCCATGGCTCCATTCAGAAAGCAGGGGCAGCGATCCCCACGTTGGAGACCTTGTATTAGGGAAGGGTATGGAACAAACCCGAGACATGGTGAAGTCTTAGTAACATCCGCCAAGAATTCTGCTTTGTGTCCCAGTTCTCACATGCGCTTTGTGACCCGGGACAAATTTCTGAGCGTTTGATGCCTTGGGTATTTCCTGCTCTTTCCCCCGCTGATGGGATGATGGGCATGGAGGTGCTTTATAAGCCAAGATTATCAGAAACTCTTCTTGGGCTCCCGCAAGGATTCAACAAAACCTAGGGCTACGTGAAATTGTGGCAGTATATCACCCTGTATGGTCTTTACAAGGTTGTCAGTCAGGCCTCCAGCTAACCACATCCATCTGTTATAATCAAGAGTTCTCTGGGTTTCTCAGCCTTGTAAGCCCACTTTTCTGTAAACCAAACAAAAGTCCTAGTCACTGACAGTGTGGAATGCAATGAAGCTAGCATCCCTCTCGGAGTGAAGGCAAAAGGGGCATTTACGGCTGGGGTTTCCAGCCCTCGAGCCCAGCGCAGGCACACCCAGGCTCTGGCGGCAGCGCGGCTCCCCCTGCTATCCCAGGAGGAAGAGCCTCACTCTCTGCCAGCCTCACCCACAGCTCTGGACCCATTTCCACAGTCTCTTGGGGCCCATTCCACCGCCAAAGAGCTTTCAGCCAAACCCACCCCAGGCATAAGGCCAGAGGGCTCCTGCAACAGCCTCCTAAGCACGTCCATCTTCCCTCCTCCCTCGATCATTCTGAATACACTGCCCAGTTAGTCCTCTAGGTTAGATTGCCGGACTTGCTCAAAAACTGTCAATGGCTCCCCATTGCCAGGGTTGCTTCTTAAGATTTGATCTAGTGGCAAGGCTTCAGGAAGTCAAGCAGCTTTTTGTGTGACACTCAATGTCCTCAGTTGGGCTGGGATTTAGCTCAGTTGGTGGAGTGCTGCGCTGCAGTCTCTGAGGTCCCGAGTTCGATTCCCAGCACCGCAAAAATGGGAGAAGGGCCTGGCAATCCACTCCCAAGGCAACCCCGAAACAGTCAGCCATTGAAAACCCCATGAGGGTCGCTATGAGTTGGATACCGACTCAATGGCACCTAACAACAACAACGTCCTCACACATCTGATTCTAACACACAAACAAGGAACGGCTACCAACGAGCAGAAGGTATTTTTAAATATTCAACAAAATTAGCCGGGCATGGTGGCACACGCCTGTAATCCCAGTGACTTCGGAGATGGAGGCAGGAGGATTGCAGGTTTGAGACCAGAGGCAGCCTGCGGAACTAAGTGAAACCCTATCTCAATGTTACAAGATAAAGAAGGGGTTGGGGATTCAGTTCAGTGGCAGAGCACTTACAGAGTATGCTCCATGCCCTGGGTCCAACCTCCCCATACCCCCACCCAAACAATATTCAACAAAATCACTCCGTATGTCTGTAAAACAATGCAAAAGCTGCAGAGGGTCAGTGGCTACTGGCCTCCTTTAATACCCACCTGCTCCTTGTCCATTCACTTGGGAATCTGCTCACATTTCCAAGAAGAGGGAGCAGGAACCCCGGTTTTAGGAAAACAGATACAAGAGGGACTTAACGTTGGTAACTTTCTGTTGATTAGCTCTCCCTGAAAAGGAGAGAAAGATGTTGCTGTGGACTTGCAGGGTTGCATCACTGGTCCAGCTGAAATGCAGTTTTCCAGGAGGGCAAGTCTGAGAACCACTGGTCTGTGAGGGAAGAGGCTTCCTCAGCATGTCTCCTACAAACTGGCCTCGGCTAACTCCCCCACATTTCTGCCCCTCACTGTCTGTAGCCATGAGCTCTGAGCTCAGTGTCAGCTTCTGCCCCACATGCTAATCACAGAGGCTCCGCAGCCAAGGAATAGCCACGACTGCCCACCAGCAGCTTCTCTGTGTGCTGTCCAGGCCAAGTGCTGCTCTCCACTTTTATCCGTGTCCTGTCTCATTTTTCCATTAGCTGCAAAACCCTGAGAGCAGAAGCTATGCCTCCAACAGCCTGTGATCTTGAAGCCCGGCACCATATTGTCCCCACTGTCAAGACCAACGCTACTTTGGGGCAAGGGTTTTTCTGGGCATTTGCTCCAGTGTCCCACACAGCACCACTGGGGAGGCAGAGAACCTAGTAAGGACCTCTCCCTACAATACAGCTGAGAGCACGTGGACCTGGGGCAGATCTCAACTACCGAGGAGCTGGGGGCAGGGCCCTCGCTGGTCTCAGGCCATCTGCAAGTGGGGGAGCACCTAGCTTGACCCAGATTGCGGGGCTCTAGGACCTCCTGAGCCTGTTTCTGCTCTCTCAGGGATTCTGTCCTGCAAGGCAACCAGGCCACCGAGCTCCCAGAGGCTGTGGGAGGCTCACCAAAGACCTCAAAACCCCCAAGGAAACAGGGAACACAGTAAAGCAAGCTGCCCGTTGCCCCTCACCCCGTTCCCCCACTGCTTCCAGCGTCCTAAGGCCAGGGGCAGGTGCAGGGTCAAGAGGAGCTGAGAGCTTGATTTCAATAAAACACACTTGTGGCATGAGTCTCCCCTCCTCCCACGACCGTCTTCTGGAGATGCTCTCCACGTGGGCCCCTGGAGAGACTTCTGAGCCGCCTGTAATCCCACTGGAGAGACCACCCCGGAACACTGCCTCCTGCCCACCAGGTCCTAAGCGCCCTACCCACCGGCACAAATCACCTGTTGCTCTTTGATGTGAGGCTGGTCACCGTGCAGCAAGCCTCCTTGTCCTTGAGCTGAGGTGAGGGAGAAGCACACCCTAGTGGACTCCCTGCTCTGGAGGCAGTCGGCCCGATTTCAAATCCTGCCTTTCACTCACCCGCTGTCTCAATTTAGGTGAGTTATAAGGCCTCTTGGTGTCCCAGCTTCCTCATCTATGAACCAGGGGTAATAATAGCATCTTACTTACAGACTGTTGTGAGGACCAACTGGGGTTTAACATATAGAAAGTGCTACAACAGTGCCTGGCACACCGCAAGTGCTATATAGTCCTGGACTACCTAACGACCGTGGGCATCGATGGACCAAAGTCCCATAGGACCACAAGGGAGCCGAAAAATCCCTATCACACAGCAGGGTCACAGTGCAACACACTGCTCACATTTGTGGCGATGTTATTGTAAGCAGACCTACTGTGCACCCAGGTGTGGAAAATTACACATGCACAGTGGTGTACACTCGGGTGCAGGCGGGGCCGGCCAGCTTTGTGTAAGTGCTCTGAGTGATCAATGTGCAGCGATGACACCAACAGCACACTCCTCAGCACCACCCCATCATGAAGTGACACGCTGCTGCTTAATACTGTGACGATGACGACGATGACGACGAGGCGTGCCCGTAAACGCTGGCTAACTGAACAGGGGCCCAGAGCAGGGGCGAGGCATCCATGACAGGAGGGAGCAGAAGGGAGAAGGGCTGGCTAGTTCAACTGGGAGGCCAGGAGCCCCAGAGCACGCCAAGACCCCCTTCCTGAACCAGCATGCTTTACTGGGGCTGCCTCAGCTCCCCACCTCTGTCTGCCATCTCTTCTGCTCAAGTGGCGGCATCTGGTAGGGATGAGCCCTGAGCCAAGCCAAGAAGACACTGGGGTTTCATGAGGGTGACATGGTCAAGTTCTGCCATCGTTTTCACTTCTCTGTGCCCCAGTTTCCCTATCTATACAGGGAGCCAGCAAGATGATCACTCAGCTCTGACACCCTAGGATTCCAGGTCTAACACGGCCTGGAACAGCCATTGCCTGTTCCTCTCAGCTCACCAAAACAAGGCTGGCACGCCAGGAACACTTTGCTCCTGTGTTTCATAGCAAGAGACCTGACTGGTTAGCAGAGGAAGGGCCCCAGGCTGGCCACAGACGGACTGGCTGCCCCTCCCCGCATTTATCCCCCATCTCTTCCCATCCCTTCCTTGCTGTCTGCCTGTCTGGGCCACCACCCCAGCCTCTGAAGACCTACTTCAGAAGGCATTTCTCCTCAGCCCACTTGCTGGCTGACTCCTCCGGCCCCACAGACCAGGTCTTCCTGCAGGCCCGGCCAAAGCCTCCCCTGCCTGTGTGTGTGGACCTAACTCACACTCGCTCACGCCCCTGGTGACACGCTGTGCCCCAGGGCAACAGAGTGAGTGCCAGAGGAAGTCATGTGAGCAGCTAACTCCTGGGCTTGGCTTTGCTCAGATGGCAGAGCAAGCCGCCAGGAGGGCCAGGGAAAGCCAGAGCATTCTCCGAGTAGGATCTTGAACATTTATAATAATATCAGCTATTTATGCAATACCTGCTTGCATAAAAGGCCACACTGTCTCAAAGCAGCCTCTCCTTCTCTACTCCCCTCCTCCATGGACACAAAGCCCAATAAACTGACAAAACCTTAACATGAAATGGAAAATTGGATTGAACTTAAGCCAACTAAATACATTCAGCCAGGTCAGGTTTAAGTCAGGTCTGCTTTTGTCACATTAGCTATGGTTTCCTGAAGACTGGAGTATGTTTAAGATAATATTCATGCTTTGTAGCCAGGTTTTTTTAGCTCTGAATTTGCCAACATAGTTCCCTTCCTCTATGAGAGATGCCCTTCAGCAATCACATTAGCTCACCCAGGCTGTTCTCTATCATGCCTAAAACAGAGTGCCCCCTCCATGAACAAAAGTGAACAAGTGAATTTTTATTCCCTTTCTTCAATTTCTTGTCTTTAAGAAGCTAGGCATGTTTCAGGTAGTAGTTTTAAAGCCGTGGCAAAGTTTTATTACAGATTTTATTACAGAATTCAAAATTTTCAAAAAATAATTGTTCAGAACAATTAAAAAGAAGTACAATAATAGTTTCATTAAAAGGCATTCTGGTTACTATTAGAACTTTTCCCTCAAATTACAATTTTAGCTGAGTACTTTAACAGTTTTCCTTCTTATGACATGATCACAATTCATTTTTTCTTCAGTAGTTCGGTCATTTCAGGAACTACCTGCGAAACAAAACAAACAAAAAAACAAAAATAAAAACCCAGTAATTATACAACTTGCCTCGCTGTGATAAGCCACAGCTCTTGGCCAAGAACAATGGGAATCACTGTCCCACACTGTGGCCAGCACTCTCCACTCTCCCTCTGGTGAGGAGACTACGAACCTCCAGTGGGGCAGCCTCCTGGGTCACAGGGCTGGAAAGGCCTAGAGCCTATTCATGCCTAAGTGCCTTTCGGACACAGCCACAAACTTTAAGCCATCACTGGAAACTGAGAAACTCAGTCTTTCTCACCTGGGCTTTCTCATCTATCTCTTACCTCACGTTTCCCCAGGCTTCTTCCTACCCTGACTGCACTCTTCACTTTCCTTCGAGGCTGCCTTGGCCAGGACTCTCGGCAACCTCCTCTAGCTCTTGTTCTCTCATGGTGCATCCATTCGTTCATCATGCAGTGCACAAACATTCTGTTGCTTTCTCAGCATGTTGCCATCATCTGGCACATTAAAACGGGCTGAACAGGCCACAGTGGCGCATGCCTGTAATCCCAGTGACTCAGGAGGCGAGTCAGAAGGGTCACAAGTTCAAGGCCAGAAACAGCCTGTGTAACTTAGTGAGACCCTTGACTCAAGATAAAAAAACCTTAGGAAAGGGGACTGGGGGGTGCAGCTCAGTGGTAGAGCATTTGCAAAGTATGTGTGAGGCCCTGGGTTCAACCCTGAAGTACCACCAAAATAAACAAACAAAAAGAACTAAACATCCAGTTATCACTGCTCTTTATTAAAATCAAGACCTCGTGCTTAAGGCAGTGGCTAGACAGCACTAAAAAACCAATCACAGTGAGGGGAAATGACTGAGCCGACACCCATCTTAGAAAGGGTTAATTACATTCCTTCCTCTTGGCAGTGCAGTGGGGCAACTGGAGCACCGAGTGTGGAGCGGCTTCGTGACTGCTGGGCAGCAGGGGAGGGCTGTGCGTGGGGACTGTGGGGGAATGCCGCACAGACACTCAGAACACTGGCCCAGCCACTTGTGCAAAATATCAGTTACCCCGCCTTGCAAAGGCTGTCGGCTGCCCTAGCTCACAAAGATCCCAGTTGAACTCGCCACTGATGAATATAGCCTCTCAATTATTTAAGAGAGCTACATTTCCATTAGGTGGAAATAATGTGTTCGTACAAAATTTATTACGGAAATTGTCGACATGTTGTTTCTTCCGAATGTCACTTTGTCTCCAGCCTATTAAAAGGCCCATGTTTACCACAGAGCCAGCAGGCATTCGCTCAGGGGTGGCATTAAGTGCTGGCACCACTTCTCCTGGCTTTCCTCAGTGGAGGGACCATGAGCTCATGCCAGTCACACAGATGACATGCTAACCGAGCCTCAAGTGGGACCTGCGTGCTTCACGAAAAACAGGCAAGAGCCCAGCTTCTTTCCCCAGGAGATGAGCCATTAATTTAGTTTAGAATACACAATTTTTAAGAATCTTACAAAATTTTAGTGTGGTCCCCCAACCACACTCCCCACAAAAGGGTCGAGGGCTCTTTCTCCATCATTATACCTTTTTATCAGGACAACCTCCAACTTTCTTAAGAAAATACAAGGCATCAGGGAAAGAAAAATGCTAACTCAGATTAAGTGAGTGTCTGATGGTCTGGGCATACTGAAAGATCTGGATTCTTGTTCTAATTCTCTTTTAGATATTATTCAGAAAGACCAAGAGGAATCTTAAGTTAAAAAGAAATCAGTCTACTGATAGAAATCACATGATGAGAATGTTTTACTCATTTACTTAGTACTTCCTCAGGGTAATACTAAATGAGAAAGAGACGTTCCCTGTCACTTTGGGCCTAATCATGCATGATTCCTACCCACAAGGAGTTCTGCCTCCTCTAGTTAGACAAGACAGAGGTCTAGGAACCATTCAATCAAAATGTGCTAATCTTATACTAGAATGTAAGAGGATGAGAAGAACAGCATTAAATGCTCTAAATTCAGAAGTTCTGAGAGAGAAAAGGTAAGTGTGGATTAGGAAAAGTTAGAACTCTGATCTAGATAAGATAAACATTGCAGGTTCCACATATAGTAAAGAGAGTATAACAGCTATAGTGACTATCTGTGCTGGTGAAGAAGAGAAAAGCAAGGTTTAAAAAGACAGGTGGTATGACAAGTCTATTCAATGAGGACAGAAATGTCTCTTCAACCGATGATGATGGGATAAATGAATATCCAGAAGCAAAAAAATGAAGTTGGACCCCTTCCTCACACTATATACAAAAATTAAATCAATATTCATCAAAAGGTTCCATAAACTTTGTAAGTGATGAAAGTATAACTAAAAGTGATGTAATAGTTGCACACAGTTAAAAGTAAATGCTGTATTACTCTGTACCCCACCAACATTTATCAATAAAGGGCAATTTTTTAAAAATGAAATCAAAATGGATCAACAACCTAAATATACAAGCTAAAACCATAAAACATACAAGTAAATCTTCATGACCTTGGATTTGGAAATGGATTCTTAGACATAACACCAAAAGCACAAACAACAAAAGAAAAAATAAATAGATCTATTGCACTTCATCAAAATTAAAAACTTTTATATATCAAAGGACATTATCACAAAAGTTTAAAAAGCCTGTGGAATGGGAGGAAATATTTCAAAGTCATATATCTGATAAGGGCTTAGTATCCTGAATATATAAAAACTCCTACAAGTTAACAAAAAGATAAACCACCTAAGTGAATTAGTTAGCTTTCTCATCTCCATGACCAAAATACCTGACAGAAACAACATAATGGGAGGGATTATTTATTTTGGTTCATGGTATCAGAGGTATCAGTCCACCATGGTGGGAAGGGCAGGCAAAGTAGAGCAGTTCACATCATGGTGGGCCAGGAATCATAAAAAAAAGGATACAGGAAGGAGCAAGAGCAAGATATAGCATTCACAGCCACATTCCCAGTGAACTGCTTCCTCCAACTAGCCCACACCTCCTACTTTTCCCTACTTCCCAATAATGTCATCATATTACGAATTCATCAAGGGATTAATCCACTCTTTAGGTCACAGCCCTAGTGATCTAATCATCTCTGGAGATGCCCTCCCAGACACACCCAGGGGTCTCCTTCAGTTATCTTCTAGGCATTTCTTAATCCAATCAAGTTGACATTTAAAGGGCTGGCAATGTATCCCAGGGTAGAGCACTTGCCTAGCATGCATGAGGCCCTGGGTTCAATCCTTAGCATGGAGTTGGAAAAAAAAAAAAGGCAAAGACTTGAGTAGACATTTCTTCAGAGAAGATATACAAATGGCCAGTGAGCACCTTTTCATGTGTTTATGTGCTTAACATCATTAGTTATTGGGGAAATGTAAATTGAAACTACAACTGAGGTATCACCTCATACATGTTGTTGTTGTTGTTAGGTGCTGTCGAGTCGGTATCCGACTCATAGCGACCCTCATAGGGTTTTCAATAGCTGACTGTTTCGGGATTGCCTTGGGAGTGGATTGCCAGGTCCTTCTCCCATTTGTGCGGTGCTGGGAATTGAACTCAGGACCTCAGAAACTGCAGCGCAGTGCTCTACCAACTGAGCCAAATCCCAGCCCACCTCATACATAGAATGGCTCTAATTAAAAACAGAAAATAAATGCTGATGAGGATGTGGAGAAACAACCTTTATGCACTGTTAGTGGGAATGTGAACAGTGAACCTCTATGGACAGCACTTTAGAGGGTCTTTAAAAAGTTACACATAGAATTATCCTATGACCCAGCAATTTGCTCCTATGTGTATGTCCATAGAAATTAAGACAGACTTGATGGCCAGTTGTACAGAGATATTAAAATTTCTCTTTTGGGGGCTGGGAGTGTAGCTCAGTGGTACAGTGCTTGCCTAGCGTTTGTGAGGCCCTGGGTTTGAACCCCAGTGCTTGAAAAAAAAAAATCTTAGCTGGGTGTGGTGGAGCATGCTTGTAATCCCAGCGGCTCAGGAGGTGGAGGTAGGAGGACCACAAGTTCAAGACCAGAGGCAGTCTGCATAACTTATTGAGACCCTGTCTCAAAAAGTAAAAAAAAAAAAAAAAAAAAGGCTGAGGGTGCAGCTCAGTGGTCCAGCACTTGCAAAGCATTCAGGCATGAGGCCCTGGGTTCAACCCCCAGTACCGAAAAAAAAAATCTTTTCTTCATATTAGCTCTCTCTCATACTGGGACATCTCAGTGGTCAAATGACACACCTGGGCCAGACAGCACAAGCAGTTGACCTCTCTGAACCCCCAATTTCAGACACAGAACCTCCAGGTCACTGGAGGGGGTCATATTCTCCCCACGCCAAGACCTAGGCTCTTCACTAAGGGGACGGGAACCCAGCTCCTGAGCAGAAGGATGACATGGTGAACCGCAGCAAAAGCCCCACTCTAGTGTCCACACATAGTCTGAGCCATTACTGAGCACTGCTGAGGAAGGAAAAGGTCCTCCTTCCATTCTGCACCTCACTGGGCCAGGTCTCTTGCTGGGGGACCACGCCTGGCTCTGTCCTCAGGCTGCAGCCTCCCTACTGAGGCCCACAGACCCTTGATGTGGTTCTGTGCAGGGAACTGCACTCCAGCAAACCCACTTCTCCTAGGTTTGGATGCCACTTTCAGAGTATCATCTCCTGCATGAGTGGTTTCTGCACAATGTAACCTGGGAGTGTGATGCAGGCCAGGTGACAAGAAGAGGCCAGGCCATGCTTGAGTTATGACCTTTAAATGTGGCCAAGTAAATACCAGGTGCTCATCAACTATGTTGTTGCTGTTAGATGCCGTCTAGCTGTGTCCGACTCATAGCGACCCTCACAGGGTTTTCAATGGCTGATTGTTTCAGGATTGCCTCGGGAGTGGATTGTCACATCCTTCCCCCAATTTTGTGGTGCTGGGAGTTGAACCTGGGACCTCAGAGACTGCAGAGCAGTGCTCTCCCAACTAAGCTAAATCCCTGGTTCATTATATAGGGCACTAAGTTAATTACTATGACTCAAGTAATTTTTCTCATGGGAGGGCAAATATGGAGGAGGTAGCAGAGTAAAAACACTCAAAAGTAAAGAGTGTGAGGAAGGGAAGTAAGTGTTTCCCTAACCCTGTCACACAGGAAGGCCTTTCTCCTTCACACGCCAAGCAAAGCATTCTCGTTTAGCCAGATGCACTAGAGTCAAGTGCCTACTCTTCCCCTGAAAAGCTCGAGCCTCCTCAGCAAACCCTGAGTGTGGGGGCTTGACTCTAGCTTCTTTAGGGTACCTGCCAAATACAATTCTAGGGCATATTTCCCGGGGTCACTTCACACTGTGTGCTAACTCAGTCCATGAGATGCCTGGAGCCATGTGGATTTTAAAGGCAATCTCAACTCCTTGACAGGACAGTTATATCCACCGGGGGCAACTTGAAGTACGACATGTACTTTGTTTAACTTTGTATTAATAGGATACACACAGACATGCAAACACTCATACAAACAAGGTTTTTGTCTAAAAGCTTCATCCTTAACCAACTCTGCGAGGTTCCTGCATGACAATCTAGACAACAGGAAATCTTTTCAGGACTCGCTTACCTTAAATAAATCCGCAACTATTCCATAATCTGCCACTTGGAAAATTGGAGCTTCTGGGTCTTTGTTAATAGCCACAATTGTCTGTGAAATAAAAATAGTTTGCCTTTTATCAAGAAAACAGACTATACAGATTGGTGGTTCCTTTTTAACTCCTCTCTTACAACATATTAATATTCTTACCATGTCTATCAAATAAGATTAATTTGGTGCTCCTATTCCAATATTATAAATTTATTAGAAGTTTCTGTGTTGGGATATAGTAAGGTATCTCCATTCACTAGTCCACTTCAGTATGAAAAATTAAAAATTATTATTTTTTAAAGTTCTTTCTTGACTGATGAGAAAAAATAATTTTAAATAAAAAAGTAACAGACTTACAGCCAAATTCAGTTTTTGAAGCTCCAACTATTTTGTCATCTATATACCCCATTCCATTTATTATTTTAAAATTATTATCCTCGGTGTGTTCTAAGACTATACAGCTAACTATTTTGTTAGCCTGCTTTTAAAGGAGAACTTTAAAATATTTGTCCTTATGCATGCAGCAAATATATGCAATAAAATAAGCAAGTTACTATGTCTTATAAAAGCCACCAAACATTTCTTTTACCTCCTATAAAATATTCTTAAATGTGAAAGATTATGATAGATTATTAACAAAATATGGAGAAATAGTTTGGTATGCTCCATAGATGCTTAAGTAAAATTAGAATCGCAACTCAAATGTGGTATTATTTTAATAGATGTTATTGTTGTTAGGTGCCATCGAGTCAGGTCCAACTCATAGTGACCCTATGTACAACAGAACAAAACACTCCCTGATTCTGTACCAGGCACACAATCTTTTTTATGTTTAAGCCCACTGTTGCACACATTGTGTCAGTCCATCTAGTTCAAGGTCTTCCTTTTTTTCATTGACCTGACACTGTCACGAACATAATATCCTTCTCCAGTGATTGGTCTCTCCTAACATGTCCAAAATATGTAAGGTGCAATCTAGCCATCCTTGCTTCCAAGGAGCACTCTGGTTGCACTTCTAGGACAGATCTGTTGGTTCTTTTGACAGTCCATGGTATATTCAATATTCGTCTCCAACACCATAATTCAAAAGCATCAACTCCTTTCCTGTCTCCTCTTATTCAATGTCCAGGTTTTACAACCATATGATGCAAGGTAAAGTTAAACTTCTACCTGCCTTTCACTGTACCTCAAGAAAACCACTAGTATGAGCATATTAAGTATTTTGATGTAGTCTGATGGAAAATACTAGCTATAAGATATCCATGAAACTCCCTTAGCAAGCCTCCTTGAGGATCGGCCAAACATTACAGGACATCTGAGACTGGGGCTCAGTGTCGTCCAGGTAATGGCTAATCCAGAGACAGTGAATAAGCTTCAAATATGAGCCTCAAACCCAAAATCACAAGGACAAACACTGGAAATCACAGGCACTGATTTCACTGAGCTTACTTCCCTCCTGGGAACATGTAGCCTGCTTCACAGCTATAAGCAGAGATTTATTTAGCATGATGGCTAACGATTCTCCTGGAGGCCACCTAGTCAAACATCTGACAGTTTAATCATCTGAAAGCTTTTAATCCCACTATATAAAAGTTATTTTAAAAGAAAGAGCACATAACTGTGGGAAAGGATCCACTATGGCATTTAAGAAAAAGATGTGGGCTGGTTATAGTTTTTTGCCTGAACTATCAACTGTAAAAAAGTACAACAAAGTCTTACTTGCACTCAAGAGCTCTCAACAGCTCCATATAAATTCAAACTGTCTCTCCTAACAGAGTTTGTATTGTCTATTTTTTTATTATTTATTGTTTTTTTAAGACAGGGTTTCACCATGTAGCCCAGGTTGCCCTGGAACTCACTATGCAGCCCAGGCTGGCCTCAAACTCATGTCAATCCTCTTGCCTCAGACTCTGGAGTGCTAGGATAGCAGGCATAGCCACCACACCCCAGCTTAATGGAGTTTTTAAATGCACACATTGCACTGAACCATATTATTATGTGTATAGTTCAAAAAGTGCTTTTCTATTCACAGGGTTTTCGATGACTGATTATTTCAGGAGTGGGCATTGGGCTTGTTGGGCTGGTGTTTAGCTCAGTTGGTAGAGTGCCACTCTGCACTCTCTGAGGGTTTGATCCCCAGCACCACAAAAATCGGAGAAGGATCTGGAAGCCCACTCCTGAAACAATATTGAAACAATCAGCCATTGAAAATCCTATGAATAGCAGAGAAGCACTGACATTGTGCCAGGTATGGCACAGTATTGGGAAGTGTTTTGTTCTGCTGTACGCAGGGTCACTATGAGTCAGACACAACTCAACAGCACCTAACAACAAGGTCAAAAAGTGCTTTCATTATATTGGCTCATTTGATGTAACAATCAAATTTTACATTCTTTCAACTACACTATGATGTCAATTAATATTGCAGCTTGTAGGCAATGCAACTGTCAGATTTCAACCACTCTAATATTCCATCAGCTTGCCAGGTTAAGGGGGCTTGCATGTGCTGTGATGCTGAAAGCTTAGGCCACCGGCATTTCAGACACCAGCAGGGCCACCCATGGTGGACAGGTTTCAGCTGAGGTTCCAGACTAAGATAGACTAGGGAGAAGGACCCAACAACCCACTCCCAAAACAATTAGTCATTGAAAATCCTTAGGAATAACAGAGAAGCACTATCAAATATAGTACAGAAAATGAGCCCCCCAGGCTGGAAAGCATTGAAGAAACAACTGGACAAGAAGAGTTGCCTCCTCAAAGCAGATTTGACCTTAATGATGGGAATGGAGTAGAGCCTTGGGCCCTCCTTTTGATGTGGCTGATGTGGCATGACTCAAAATGAGCAGAAGCATAGTAGCTGCCAACACTGGGCTTAAACATAAAAAAAGGTGTTCATGGCACAGTGTGGTTAGTGTTTTGTTCTGTTGTATGCAGGGTCACTATGAGTCGGATTCAACTCAACAGCACCCAACAATAACAACAACAACAACAACAACAACAACAACAACAACACTCCATTCCAGAACTTAAAATAAGAACTAGAAATCATTTGTCTTCCACACAAGATAGTGACAACAAAGGCTATGTCTTTTTCACTTAACCATCCATAGTATCTAGTACAAAGAATGTATTTAATAAATATTTGTTGACTGGATGGAGAGACGAAGTCTCGGCTGAAGTTTATTCTCATGGGTTATTCCCCAACACTGGTCTGTCCTGTCTCCCTCACAATCTTGCCCTGTTGGCATGGGAGGAGAATTTTTACCAGGATCATCCTGGCATGTAGATTTTTTCATTTTAGAGAAGCTAAATTCTAGATATGTCTGAACTGGTCTGGCTGAAAATGTACTTCAATGTTGCTGGTACTGGATTTTTTTTAATGCATAAATCACATTTTCCCTATTGGCAAAGCTGTTTTAAGAGCTCAGTAAAGAAACCTACCATCTAACTGTGAAATCTGACTGGTTATGGACTAATTCATTTAGAAACTACAAAGAGGTAGTACATTTCTTCAAGTTAGAAGTTAAGCCTGTTAAAAGTTTTATTATCTTTTATATCAACTTTCCATCTGAATGGATAAATGCAGGAGTGTCAGAGGCATCTCTGACTTCATGAAAGATAAGTTCATAATTCAAACTGTACATTGGCATGCATGAATTAATGTGTCACATTCTGAAATATATGTTCATAGAGTCATTACACAGGACTTCCAGATGGAGTTCAGATGGTGAGTAAAAACCAAACGTTCTGTCTAGACAGTGCACTGTTGATAACACCGGGGTATTAAGATGGCCTGAAACTCCAATTCAAAGTGTGTTGGTCCCACTTTGCTAACAACCCCAAAGAAGGACCCTGTTGACATACGAGGGTGGGACTGTTAGGGGACCAGAGTGAAGCAGGCAGAGACAGAATCAGGAACCAGAACCTCATGAAACAACTAGATGGTCAGATTTTTTCTATGCACAGGTGCTCAGAGCTGCAGGGGACGTTAGTGAACATCCTTTAATATGGAGTGTGGCAGACAAAGAGACCAAGGAGGAGACAAGACTCATGGCGTAGTAAGCTGGTGGTGGAGCTGGGGTGCAGGTTCAGGCTTCCTCCCCCTACCTACCCTGTGATAGTGCCCTGCCCCTCCTACCAACAGTACATCTTCAAGCTGGGAACAGCAGCGCACACTTCTACCAGTTCCATGATCTATGTTAATGTGAAAGGTTCAAATATACATGCCGTAACCACATGGAATCAGACAGCAAAACATAAACTTTAACACATGAAAACTGCACTGGGTGTGGTGGCACACACTTGTGATCCCAGGAGTTGGGAGGTGGAAGGAGAAGGTTTGCAAGTTCAAGGCCAGTGTCATGATCTGAATACAAAATGTTCCCCGAAGGTTGTGCTTCAACACTCGGGCCCCAGCTGGTAGTGCTGTCTGTGGAGGCGATGGAAACTTTGGGAGGCAGGGCCAAGCTCTGTGCAAGAGTCTCCCTGAGGGGAGGCCTTTGGAGGTTTTTACCCTGAACCTGGTCTCTCTCTGCCTCCTGCCATCAGGTCGTCAACCACAGACTCAGTCGCCTAGCCCCGCAACACACTTTGTGGCCAGTATGGACTGATTCGCTAACTGTGAGCTTCCAGTAAACCTTTTCCTCCATAAGTTTGTTTGGGTTGGTTTTCCTGCTACAGTGATGACGGCTGACTAATACAGCCAGCTGGGGTTACATAATGATACTCACAAATGAATGAATGAATGAGTGAATAAATGAATGCATGAATAAAGAAATAAAGTGAAAGCTTTTCCTCTTGGTATGATAATTATTGTGTAAAATTACCTTGCTGTCTTTCATCCCAGCTAAATGTTGGATGGCTCCAGATATTCCGACAGCAATATAAAGTTCCTAAAACAAGAGATCTCATTATTAACATATATTTATATTAGATTACACTTTTCAAAGTGTTTGCCATTAGTGACTTAACTCTTAGACAAAAGAGATGTTAAATAAAACAGATGCAATTATGCTTTCCTTCTTTTCCAATCTTCTTTTTTCCAATGAATTCCTATAATAGTAGCAGTATAATAATACAGAAGTGAATAATGAGGATTATTGAGCATTTACTATGTGCCAAACACTGTGCTAACCAACTGTTTCAATCTCATAATTATCTGTGAGATGGCAGTTTTTGTGTGTGGCACTCATTTGGATATCACTGTACAACTCAGACATGCTTTATCTGCTCAATCACAATATACACATTCTGTAGTACATCAACATATAAATACACAAACATTAAATAAATTTGACTTAGTTGTTTGCCTTCTCAGTGTCGAGATTTTAAACATACACACATACATGCACACACAATCTTCCTGAATAAAAAATAACAAACTTCTCAAAAGCATGGGCTGAGCATTTCTAGCACCTAACAAAAAGGCTCCCATTCTGTAGTTTCTTAGTAATGTTGATGACGATATATGTATCTCTTCCTGCCCTTTGGCCCCCAATAATTAGAAGGGAATGAAACTGACTACTATTTTGTCCCCCTATCTAAAACTTTTAAACTACTTGTTTGAAAATTAAAACTCACTACCACCAAGGAAAACTGATTTAACAAGTCCTTAATTAAAAGAGCTTAGCTGCTCCATTCTGTTTACTAGGTATAATTAAAGCTTCAACTGAAAACCTTTTCCCACATGTAAAATGAACTAACATGTCCTGGCTTGGGTAGGAGGTACACCTACCATGGAACCAGACTGGCACTATGGTTTTGTCACAATGGACAGTGAAGTCTCCTCGGTATGAATTACACAGGCAAAGCACTGAAGGCAGCTCTATCACGCTTCGCTTTATTACAAAGCTTTTTGTTTTGCTGTTAGGTAACATTCAATCAGGTCTGACTCCTAGTGACCCCATGTACAACCAAACAAAACACTACCCAGCACTGTGCCATGCACATATTTTTTTTTATGTTTGTGTCAATTGTATAGCCACTGTGTTTTTTCTCATTTTGAGTCATGCTACATCAGCAAACACAGGTCCCTAGGCTTTACTCCATTCCTGTCATTAAGGTCCACTCTACCGTGAGGAAGCAACTCTTGCCTCATCATTTCTTGAATGCCTTCTAGCCTGGAGGGGCTCATTTTCTGGCACTATATTTGACAGTGCTTCTCTGCTATTCCTAGGGTTGTCAATGACTAATTATTTTCAGACTGGGCTGGTCAAGTCCTTCTCCCTAGTCTGTCTTAGTGTGAAAACTCAGCTGAGAACTGTCCACCATGGGTGGCCTTGCTGGTATCTCAAATACTGGTAGCACTGCTTTCAGCATCACAGCAACACGCAAGCCCCCACAGCCTGACAGGCTGATGGACATGTGGAGGTTACTGCAAGGTAGATACTATAAGGCCAATGCCGGTGTCAGGTGGTCACACCTTGTTTTCTGCAATGATTATGATCTAATTTAACAACTGCTCACTTCACTAGAGAAGATTTCAACTAGCATCTGGGAATAATGTTATTGCCTGCTAATGTTATGATTTTTCATAGCACCTAAGTGTATACAGTCACACGCAAGTCAGTTTTCCTGTTGGGGCCACAGTTTCCCCCACTGTGAACAGGAAGAATAGTCCTAGCACTGGTGCTTTTTCCCTACAGGGTACTCTAAAAAGCAGACAGAGCTGAGGACCAGTAGGACAGTAGATCCCTCCACTCTTCAGCAGCCTGAATCCATCACTGTGTCCACCACAGTGGTGCCATATCCCTGGGCCTTCTCTTTAAAGGGGTAAGGTGTCCAATACTTCCAAAGCAGTAGGACACCCCTGTATCACCTGGAAAAGGAGACAATCTAGTCCCTAAAGTGAGTTAATCAACTAAAAATGAGCTGAGCTTTTTTTCTCAAGCCGGGCTTCATTCACCTTGCTCTCTGCTTTCCCCATGTTATTCACCTAAAGGGAAGACTTTACTGTCAGCTGTGAAAAAGTCATAGTGTCATTTTGGTTACATGATAGGTGCATCTCCTATCCTCAAAAGCCTGAAGGTCAGTAAGAGCAATCTGGCTTAAAGAGACTATGCCTTGGGGTGGGATGATTTACTACAGAAAGTAAAACGTAACCTATTCTCTGTGATTCTATCTCAAATGTATCCAGTGTGTTGGTTTTGACCAGGCAAAGCTGGAAAATGTAATAAAAGCCTATCATTATATTGTTTCTTCAGACATGGACACTCACATAACTGACAGATACGTTTCTTTTGAGTACATACCACTATTTTCTGTTTAAGATTTATAAGCAGCCAGGCATGGTGGCACATGCCTGTAATCCCAACACTTGGGAGGATAAAGCAAGAAGATCACAAGTTCAAGGCTAGCTTGGGCTACATCGTGAGACTCTGTCTCAACCCCATCCCCCCAAAAACTTACAGGTAACTTGAAATGATAATTTTAAGGTCACATTAACTTATTCTGACTAGTATTTTGTTCATAAAGAGACAGTTGTGAAATTGTTAATCAAAATATACCTCCTAAAGCTCACCTTCAAGAAAACTAGGCCAATGGATCCTAATGAAATGATTTTCAACACAGGTCATTGAGACAGACAGACTGAAATGTCTCACTAACCACGATTCCTGACCACTCTCATAGGCATATTCTCGAAGCAAACACTGGAAAAGATCAATAATCCTATAAAATGAGTCTTTCTGATATACATGTCTACATTAAAATTCAACAAGACTTAAAAGCTCCATTTACATCATGAAATGCTAATAAAAATGTTGATTCACTCTGGCAGTAAACATAAACATAACATAAATAAGTCTACTTTAAACTTCCAGCTTCCCCCAAATGAATCCCATTGACTTTAACCATAAATGTACTAAGGAAGTAACAAATCATGGGCCAAAACCAACCCAAGGCAGGTACACCAGGGTCATATTGACCTCTCTGACCAGTGTAAATAGCTCAAATGGGTCCACTTGACCAACTGGACTTTATTTTACTATCTTGCAAACATGGTTCTCAGAATAAAACTAAAAGCCGGAAGCATCCTGGGATTTGGGCGGCTGTTGGGAGGTCCTGACGGTCTCTCAGGCAGGAAGAGAGGCTTTCTTCCCCACTTTTAAAAACATGTACAGGCAATTAGACTAATATCCTAGGATGCTTCCTCATGGTTCAGAAAGCATTTTTGTATCTCAATAATAATAATTAGTATGTACAAAACTCTCTACAGATGCTAATTTATGGAGCACTTCAGATACAGCTTCACAACAAAACAAGGCAATCCCTGCCCTGAGGCCCTTTCCTTCTCAATCAGTAAAATAACTGAGAGAGAAAATGAGAGAAGATGTTGGGAGGGCAGAACAGCAATTACAGGTTCAAAAAGAGGTGGGATTAAAGAAAAGAACAGACACGGAAAGATCCTAGGAGGCCTGGATTCATCCTGGTAGCTTTAGCAAATGTAGGAGATCCAAGAAAGATCTACTGCATGGCTAGAAGCAGCATGGGTTGGTAACTCCGCACTTCAAGAACGGGGTCTATTGGAAGAAGGCTACAGAAAGGGAGAACCAGAGGTTATTATGATACAGAGAAGGGACAGCACCTCCCTTAACACAACAAGCACTGTCAGCACTGTCAGAAAGAAAGCACAAGTCCTTTTTCTATTACCAAACTCTAAAGGGCAATAAACCCACAGGCTCATCCAGAGAACACAAGGGCTGAGGGCTCAGAATGGAGTGGGGAAACAGCAACAGGACCTGGGAACTTCCGCATCTGATGCTGCTTCACAGGTCTGCCAGAGGAGAACTTGCTGTGGTTAGGAATCCAGGCTTGGAGCCTCACTGCTTAGCTCTGACCACTGATAACTAATTATTTAACCTCATGACGCCTCCACTGCTCATCTGAAAACCTGAATTATAATTATTCCTGCTGCATACGGTTACTGCCGAGGCTTCAGTCCTCAGCATAGTTTCTTAAGACATACAGATGCACCTCTGATGAGTTGAGGTTTGTTGAAATATTGATTCCCGTACCACTTGGGTGGCCAGAGGGCAGGGGCGGCTAGGGTGGTCTCTGGACTACCATGTACAGCTGAGCAGGGTGTACACTGAACAACTCTGGAGGCACCACTCATATCAGTAACTATTGAACTGGATTTTTATTACAATAATGCCCCAACAGATGGCAGCACAGGAACTTGAGAAAGGGGGTACTTTGTAATTTGTACAAAGGAGTGGTATGGACTAGTGCAAGTGCTGGACAGCCAGGATCCTCTGTGCTACAAATATACCTTTATGAATATACCACAACAGGAAAAGTTCAGCGGGGTGGTGAGCTGGTTACTATTGCTGATGATGTTCCTTTCAGGCAATATAACGATGACTAATTCTCCATCCCCCGTTCTCAAGATGCTCACTGTCAACAACCCAGGCTAAGCAAGGCAAAATACAAGAAAACAGCAGAGAACGGCGAAAGAGCTGTGGTCTCTTCTTCCCCCTCAGGCCTCGCAGTTGCCTTTGGGAGGTGGGAGGGCCTTCAGAACAGGAGGCAGACGGGGACAGTATCTGAACTGCTGATGAACAGGAGCCTGCTTCTGCAGTGCATCCCCTCTGCTTCTGTCCCCTTGGTCTTTCAGACAACACAAGCTTTTTAATGGTTCTAATGCCACAAAACTGCATGTCTCAGGACCATGATGACTGGAATGAAATTTTATTACTGCCACAGAAACCTATCCAGCTGGCAGGCTGACTATGGCCAGATACTCCCTGGTAGACAGCTAGGTTTGGGCTCTTTTCTTCAGAGAGTAAATGCGTACTAACATCAGTCCTGGTTTAGCGGAACCTGTGCGGGAGACCTGGGATTCTCAGGGTGTTAACTGAGCCCTGCTCCTCCCAGGAAGTTTGGTGCAGAAGCTAAAGGGAAAGCTGTCCCATTCTTGCATATGGTGATCTGAGCCTGACACCGTAAAGTATCTTGTAAGCCTCATATTTGTTTTTAAATTTTTAGTAGTCACATCGAGCTAAAAAGAAACAGATGGAACTCATTTTAATAATGTGATCTTAATTCAGACGAAACACATTTCAAGTGCCCAAATGCCACATGGGGCTTAGTGGTTACCACCTTGGACAGTCCACATCCAAAACAATCAGAGAACAAACTAAGGAAGGGCCTTCTTACACACTCTGTGAGGGGGCAGTGGAGTGCAGCTTGATGGATCTAGAGACAGCATCAATGGCTTGTGCTGCCTCAGAAGAAGAGCATCAACAGGTTGTTTCAAACGCAGTAAGAATGAGCCCCAAAGCTTGACTGAGCTGCACACAGCATCGGAGCAAAAGGGTCAAACAACAGAGGAGCCAGTGGAAAGAGTCACAGACAACTAAAACCCATCACAGTTCATGTCCTGTGCACCCGTAGGAAAACCAGATGTATGTGAAAACCCCACTAAGTCTATACTCTGAAAAGCAATTCTCCAACTACCAACTGTTCTCTAGGAAGTTGTATTTGTTTCTTAAAACTCTAGAAGGACTTGAAAAATCTATGCTCAAAAATCCATAATTCTCAAAACAAGTATCTAGAGCATCCGAGTCAAAAAAATTTAAATGGAAATTAAAAAATACTTGGAACAAAACAACAAAAAAAAAAAAAAAAAAAGAAAAGAAAAAGAAAAAGAGAGAGAAGAGTATATGACAACATGTGGGATGTGGCTAACATGATGGTTAGATAGTTATACCCTTAAGCACACACGAGAAAACAAGGCTGATAGAAAAATTAGTAAGTAAAACCTCAGTCCAAATTCCTAGGCTGGCTAGGGGAATTTCTTTAGAGATTTCTAACACAATTTTTGTGCAGGATACATATCCCAGATGCAGGTACCAAGACATATTAAGCTGACACATATATATGACGTATGATTGAAATTATGTGAGTTTCTAATAGAAATTCACAGATTCATTTTTTCCCGTAATTGGAATAGGATTGTCCCCTCAACAACTTCAGATTAGCGTTAAACAATGCAGAACAGAGAGACTTAAACATTTACTTTTTTGTTTACATGAAATATGGTTATGAGCTGAGTGGGCTAAATGTGGAGCACTCAGCAGAAAAACCAAGCCAATATTGTTGCTTCTCTAAAAAATAAGACTTAAACTTTTCTACCAACATACTCCCTTTCTAGATGGGGGGCATAGGGAGGAACAAGAAAATTACAGTGCTTTACAGAAAAAAATTTTAAACACATAAGTAGTTCTTAACTTGAGTTCAGAGAGGCAATGTTATATGTTCAAAAACAATACCCCTAAGCCGCCCCAGACAAGAGCTGGACAGAACAGTAAATACTTTCTCAACCTTCTTTACTCAATACACTAGAGTCATAACCTTAAACAGCAACTGCTCTAGCTACAACATAACACAATGAAGGACAAATGCCAGGTTAGAAGCTAACTGAATTTATTATAACAAATGGTGAATGCCTCTTTGAGGAGTAGTTTAACAGAATGGTATTTTCTAATTACTGTAAGCCTCCTATGCATTAATATTGCTATATTTCATCCTGCTACTCATTTAAAAGCCCAAACTATTTCCTCTGTTTGACAAGTTGTGTTTAAGACTGTTTTTTTGGAAGAGGCCCCAAAATGCAGAGCATAACTATCTGTGGCTCTTTCCTCAAACAGTTCTCTGCCTGTGTTAAGAAACTCTCAAGCAGGATTCTGAGTTTTACATGAATGAAAGACTTACTCACCTTCTTGGTTTGAAGCTGAAGTTACGTCCCATCCACGCATCACACAATACCCCTATGCTGAAATTGGCTTATGAGATTTTATCAGGATTAAAGACCCCAGGCCAGTCACTATAAATGCACTGTCTATGATATGCCAGTACTCACACTGTACTTTATACACATTATTTCACTTAACTATGACAATAGTTCTATAGGGTGGAAATGATTACCATTTTACAGGAGAGAAAGCAGAGGCTCTGGCAGGCTTGCCGAGTTGCCCACAGTTACACACACCTAGTCAAAGGCAGGCTTTTTCTCCTCAGCTTTACTGGAGTATTTTGAAAACTAAAAATTATATACACAGGAAGTGTACAATGTGACAATGTGATACACACACACACACACACACACACACACACACAATGAAATGATTACCACAATTAAGCTGATTAACATACCTTCACTTCACATGGCTACTCTGTTTGGTAAGAATATTTAAGATTTACTCTCCTAAAGCCAGGGGTGTAACTCAGTGGTAGAGTGCTTGCCTGCCATGCTCAAGGCTCTGGGTTCAATCCCCAGTGTCACAAAAATCAAACAAACAAACAAAAATTCTCAGCAAATTTCAAGTATTTAGTCCAGTGTTACCTCTGATCCCCATTATCATTCTGTACATTAGATCCCCAGGAGTTATTGATCCTGCCCAACTGAAACTTTGTACTCTAACAAACCTCTCTGCACTTCCCCCACCTCTGGCAACCCCATGCTACTCTCTTAAAAGTCAAGCTTCTTAGCCTAAGTTCTTTGATTCTCAGTTTGGCACTTTTTCTGCAATACCACTTATGACTCAATGTGGTTATAGTACTGGTAATGTGCTTTACCGAAACTCCAGTAAATATGTTGTTCTTGTTAGGTGCTGTCAGATCTGACTCATAGCGACCCTATATACAACCCAGTAAATATATTTATATTAAAGAAAATTCTCTCAAACAAGATGAGATCAGCTGAATAGACAATTTGTTTGTATATATATTTAAAAAAATATTGTCAATTAGCTTTTACCTTACATTTTAGAGGTATCAGTTTGTACATTATCTCTGGGCTCCTTGTCATAAATAATGACATAAGTTGCACCCTTTAGCTTCACTGTTCTATCAACTCGTGCATGCCAATTAGAAGGCTTCTAATATTGACATGCTCTGGCTGCAGGGCCATCAGGGAGACTGACTCACAGAAGAGGCAGGACTCAGAAGGGATTTCTTGCCTTTGTTGTTGATGATGCTTGTTTGTTTTCATTTATGAAACCTGTGCTGGAAACTAGCCCATACTTTTTGATTAAATGTTTTGACCTGGCTTTCAATGAAGTAAATATTTGGTTTCAAGTAACTATTAAATGTCTAGAAGCAAAGCCAGAAGATTTACTTGGAAGAAAAAGCAGCAGTCCTCGTCTAGCCTCTGAAGATTTTTCACATGAATGGATATTTCACGGCTCGGTAGATGGACTTGTGCTTAGCTTGGACTTTTCAGTCAAAGGTTCTTTGAAACTCTAAATTCATACATAAATTTCTCTATATTCTTTTTACCAGCCCATCTTCTCTCCCAAGAAGTATAGGGAATCAAGTTAGTATGTTTTTCACAACTAGCCTAGTAATAAAATGCCAAAAGTAGGTGGCAATTTATACCATTATTGTGTTTCATTATGTACTTCACATTTTATTATTATTCTTGATGGAAAGCATTTGAAGTATATCTGAAATGTTGCATATTTGGACAAATTTATCACACAGTTTATTCACATGGAAATATCTGGGTATATGACATAAAATTCTTGGATACATAATCAAGTCTATTACAAAGCTTTGCATTTTAGCAGCTCACGTACAACATTTATTTTGACTATCAGAATTTTTATCAGTGAGTTTCTTAACTGATCCAAGTCAAAATATGCTAAACCACACATACCCATGTAGAATTTTGGAGGTATAAAGAATCTCTGAAATTATCTATGTAATCTCTTTATTGTATCAATGAAAAAAATCTAAGCCACAACAAACAGAGCTGGCACTAGAATCTAGTTTTCTTGACTTCAAGTAGTGTTCTTTCCACTTACCACACTGTCTCTTTCCCCTAATTTACTAAAAGTTACACCATTACTTACTCATGGTCTTTCTTGATGTTGAACCTAACATTATTAAGATAACTTCTATAGCAAGAAGCTCATAAGGGCTACAAAGCAATCAGAGGAAAACTGTTTGGCAGTTTCTCAAAGGTTGTACATAGAATCACCACATGACCCAGCAATTCCACTCATAGATATATATCCAAAAGAACTGATAACAAATTCCAACAGGTATTTGTACATGAATGTGCATAGCAGCGTTATTCATGATAGCCAAAAGGTGAAAATAAAACAACCCTAGTGTCCATTAACAGATGAAGGGATAAATAAAATCTTCATGAATATTTAGCCATAAGAAAATGAAGTTCTGATACATGGCACAACATGGATTAAATGAGAAAAAGCAGCCCAATAAAATAAGCTATGGGAGAGGGCCTGGCAATCCACTCCCAAGGCAATCCTGTAACAGTCAGCCATCGAAAACCCTATGAGGGTCACTATGAGTCGGATACCGACTCCACGGCATCTAACAACAACAACAACAAAATAAGCCAGTCACAAAAAGACAAATATTATGATTACACATATATGAAGTATCTAGAATAAGCAAATTTCCAAAGACAGAAAGCAGTTTAGCAATTAACAGATTTATTGCTTAATGGATACAGAGTGTCTATTTGGGGTCCTGAAAAATTTTGGAAACAATGGTGATAGCTGTACAACATTGTAGATGTACTTAATGTTACTGAATTGTACAGTTAAAAATGGTTAAAATGGCAAATTTTATGTTGTACTCTCCTGCAATAAAAAGCCATTAGAAAGTTATCAACTTGACATAAATCTTTACATAAGTTTCCATCTTCAAAAAATTTAATTCTAGAATCTATGATTTTGATAATTGTCAAAATAAATAGTTCATATGCAGTAATAATAATGGCAGAACTGAGTATAGCATTTATGGGAACTGTCTGCACTATCTTCACAATTTTCTTGTAAATCTAAAATTGTGCTTAAAAAGTACACTTTAAAACACAAGTAACATGAGTTGTGAAGTTCAGTCAAGCTATAGAAAGCCTCCTGTAGGCACCTTCTGAAAATTATAAGAACTGAAGTAGAGCTAATACTTTGGAAAAAGGTAATGCCAATAGGAAAATAATAAATTTACTATGCATCCAACCTAACTAAAGATCTTTTGGACTATATTACTCCTGCTCTTAATACCATTTCCCAAATTCTCTTTCCTACTAAGTTTGGTTAATACTAACATTGTTGCTGTTAGGTGCTGATGAGTCTGGTCTGACTTATAGCGACCCTCATTGGATCTTCAATGGCTGATTGTTTCAGGGTTGCTTTGGGAGTCAATTGCCACATCCTTCTCCCATTTTTGCAGTGCTGGGGTCAAACTCGGGTCCTCAGAGAGTGTGAAGCAGCACTCTACCAATTGAGCTAAACCCCAGCCCTATTAACACAGTAAGCGTGATTTTAAAATGTCTGTGTGTGTGTGTGTGTGTGTGTGTGTGTGTGTGTGTGTGTGTATACACTAAATTCTGCTCCCAAGTGCCATCTGATGAAAGGCAGAGAACTTCCATACAGGAAGTGGCAAGGGGCACATGGAACCTCAGTTACAGTGTGTGACAAGTTTCGACTTGTTCAGTGCAATAAGTTGATTTGAGGTATGGCTGACCTACAGTGTGTTTTTAAGTTGTCCTAAATCTTGGATCACACACAATGCTTCTGAGCTGCAATTTCTGTCAAATAAACATTATGGTGTGTTCTTATCCATCTATTCACCAGATCTGGCACTGTGCGACTTCTGGCTCTTCAAAATGACCGTGAAAGGTGAACATTTTGAATCGATTCAGAACACTGAGGCATCCAGGACAGCATAACTAAAGACACTCACAAAAGAAGACTTCCAGAACTGCTTCAGAAAGTGGCAAGAAGGATGGGATAAGTGTGATTGAAGCCAGGGAGAGTATTCTGAGGGGGATTAATGGCAATGTGTCTTTTATTGTAATAATTTTTTAAAACTTAAACATTCACTATATTTTTGGATCACACCTCACATAAACTAAGTTGTTAATGTTATTTTATACACCTCAGTATTCTTATCTTTGGCCTTGAAGTGAATACAAGTATTGAATTACACATGCTAAATGACCAATTATCCACTGAATACTTATTTCCATCTGGTACAGTGTCTTATGTTCTTTGACATTCATACGCTTATCATATCTGAAGCTAAATATGAGAAAATAAATTCATTTTTGTATGAAAGACCCAAAATTACAGGTATTGGTTTCTCAGAATAGAAATTAAGAATAACTTTATTCCTTTCAAGTTACCATAGCAAGATAACTACAACAAAGATTTGCTATCTACTCTTATTTTCATGCTAACTATTAAATTAGACTATCTATAAGATAAGTCAATTTATCATATCACTGGCAAGCTTTTAGGCAGTTAGAATATATATGTAAAAAAGAATTCAACTGAGTCTCTGAAACTTAAAATTTTTTAACTTTATGTAATAAAATGGTAATAAAAACTTCACTGCTATTAGTCATCTGGAATAAATGTTTAGCAAAATCAGTCTAATAAAAATTAGCTGAAAAAAAAACAAACCAAAGATGTAATTAGCAACCCTAATTTTTGGCAATTATATTGTACAACAAACAATTTATACATCCAAACCGTGGCTTATAAATTCTACTTCTCCTTTGTCATTTTAAGCTTCACTATAAGGGCTTTGATCATCCAGGCCATGTAATTACCTTTAAGAAGCATGCGTAGGGTGTTTTCTGGACTGCAGGTCCATACAGCATTTCTCTTTGTCCTCTTGGGGATAGAACGTCAATTGCTTTCAGCTAAATGCACTCACATATGAATATTTTAATACAATCTAATGCTTCTTTGCCAACCCCAAAGGAAAAGAGCATCAATTTGTGAACACGGTTCTCTTGGAGTTAAAAGCCAAGCTAGATAATGCAGTATGAAAGCAGTTGTCGATCTCCAGCTTTTTAGTAAGTTAGAGGGCAGCCCATAAATTCGGTCCCAGCTGTATACAAATAACTCTATAAAGTTTGCTTCTACACAGACTTTCCACATTAGAGAATTTTCAAAAGAGAACTCAGAAAGAAAGTTCATTTTCTTGGTGAATTCTCCCAAAATTGCTTATTTATATGGCAACCTTGATTCTATTTACTTAATCTCACAATTATAAATGGATAGCTCGTTTGTTAGTAAAATACCAAAATACAGACAAAGTAATCTACACTCACCAAGAAGTTGCCCTAAGTGTAGCGACACATTTCCCTGGCATCATTTGACAGATTCTTTAATGATTGCAATATGTTTATATGTTTGGATGACTAGGAAGGCAAGGTCAGCACCATCAACAAAGCTAACAGAAGGCAACCAGAAACAAACATAAAATGGGAACTTCTCCCAAATATGACAAGCCTTAAAATGTCATACGAATTAAATTCCAGCTGCAGTATAAAACTGAAACTTTCAGGCTCAATAAATATTAATATGCCCACAAAATCCAATGAAGTTGTCAAATATCAGTTAAGAAATGATTCAATGCCAGTTCACAATTTCAAAACACAACAAAACCTCTTAACAAACAAGAATCTATAATTGTAGCTGTAAAAAGAGGTAACATATAGCATTTACAACATGCCAGGCACAGTTTTAAGTGTCTTAAATGTATTGACTCACTTAACCCTGGTTTACATATATTAAATTATATTAACTAATTTAATGTCTGTAGCCATACCACCCTGGCATCCAAATCTCATCAGATCTTAGAAGTTAAGCAGGGTCGGGCCTGGTCAGTACTTGGATGGGAGACCGCCTGGGAATACTGGGTGCTGTAGGCTTGGAAGAAGGACCTGGCAGCCCACTCCCAAAACAGTCAACCACCAAAGCCCTTATGAATAGCAGGGAAACACTGACAATAGTGCCAGGCATGGCCATATAGGGTAGTGTTTTGTTCTGTTGTATGTAGAGTCACTGTGAATTGGACCCGACTCCACAGCACTTAGCAACAACATTTAATATTTACAGCTACTGTATGAAATAGGGACTATTATTATTACCATAACATAGTTAAGAAAAGTATCGTATAGAGAGGTTAAGTGATTTGCCCAAGGTCAAACAGCAAGCAAGCAGTAGAACTAAGAGCAGAAGCCAGGCAACCTGGCCAGAGAGTCTGGACTCTTAACCATTTTTAGTCATTATATAATGCTATCCATTTTAAGGAATTTTTTAAAGCATTCATCAAAATATCCATGGTGAAATACTGAAAAAGAATTTCTCTGAACAATAAGGGAGACAGATGTTTATCATCATCACTTCCATTCAACAATGGGAGCCACAGCTAACACAATCAGGGAAAAAAATTTTTAAACCTAATGAAATAAAATGTCACTATTCCCAGAAGACATGACTTGTATATGTACAACACACAAGATAAGCTATAGATAATAAGTGTAATAGAGCCGAGAGCGGTGGCTCACAAGTTCGAGGTCAGAGTCAGCCTGTGTAACTTAGTGAGACTCTGTCTCAAAACAAAAAGTAAAATGGGCTGGGGTGCAGCTCAGTAGTAGCACGCAAATCATGTGTGAAGCCCTGAGTTCAACTCCCCAGTACTGAAAAAAAAAAAAAAGCAATACTAAAATATCAATTACATCCCTATTCATCTATATATTGTTATAACAAAAATCATACAACTATATAAATAAATGGGGAAATAAAACCATGGTCATGGCTAGAAGGCCAAACACTACAAAGATGCCAATTCTCTCCAAGTTAACCAATACATCCAATGTTCCTCACTTGAAGTTTTTGCAATCCAAATGTTTGTTACCAAACCCCCCCCCCCCCCCCGCCACAAAAACGAAAAAGAACATGTTACAACTTGTACTTTTTAAATGCAGGCATCACTATTTAAATAAATAACTATCAGGAATTTGCTTGTGTATATGTTGATGGTATTTATGAATCTGAGCAAGATGATCCATTCTACTCAGCTACTTTCCAGACAGGATCAGATCCTATGCTCGCATTGTATAACTACAAGCAAAGGGAGCACAAAGTGACATCCATCTGGAGATGTTTTTCATGTCACTACTCACCCAAGGCTTTAGACCATAGTTCACAGCCATGTATTTCTGGAATTTCAGGAGCTGAAAAAGCTGTCCATCTCTTCTTTGGCTCTGACAGTGAGGACCTCTGCTAGCTCACTCCCATATACCCTGACCCTACTGAGCAACAGTGATTACAGTCTCTTCTACCTCTCACCACTAAAATCTCACTTGGGCAACTTTTTTTTGCCCCCTGGTACTTGGGAGTTGAACCCAAGGCCTCACACATGCTTTGTAAGTGCTCCACCACAAGGCTGCACCCCTAGTCCATTTTTTTTTATCTTGAGACGGGGTCTGGGTAAGTTATGTAGGCTGCCTCTGGCCTCGAACCTGTGACCCTCTTGCCTCTGCCTCCCAAGTTGCTGGGTTTACAGGTGTGCACCACCATGACTGGCAACTTTTCAATCAGTACATTATCATTTTTTAAATGGCCTTGGTTATTACCTAAGAGTTATTTGCATTTATGATATATCTTTAACATATTTTCTCATTGTTTGTTTACATTATGGTACATACTTGGAGCAATGGAGAAGAGAGATCTGATACTGTATAGTTACCACAGTACTCTGTCTGGAAACATACAAACTAATGAGTTTGTTGTTGTTGTTGTTAGGTGCCGTCGAGCCGGTATCTGACTCATAGCGACCCTCACAGGGTTTTCAATGGCTGACTGTTTCGGGATTGCCTTGGGAGTGGATTGCCAGGCCCTTCTCCCATTTTTGTAGTGCTGGGAATTGAACTTGGGACCTCAGAGACTGCAGCGCAGCACTCTACCCACTGAGAATGAGTTTAGTGAGTGTTATATAACTAAGTAATTAGTGTTTAAAATGCTTTATATTATGCAGAAAAACTTGAGATTCTAATGTAATTATCTAACATTTTGTAACTGGGGAGAAATTACTTGAGGTTTTGGATGGAATGGGAATTAGTTATTAATTCTTCCTTTTATAATAAAAAACAGACTTGGAACTCTGAGGCTTTAGTATCTACACAATTTCTCAAGCAGACTAAACTTGGATGTTAGATCTACATTTCTAATCAAAATCCCTACTGTGGGGCTTGCCAAATGAATTCTAAAACTTCAGAAAAGGGAAGAAAACCAAGAATAATTAAGACATTTTAGAGAAGAATCGGGACGTGGTATTGCCCAATCAGGTAACTTTTTTATTACAGCACTTTAAGTGTAGTATTGGTACAGTGATAAACTGACCACCAGGACAGAAGAGAGAGCCCAGAAATAGAGTCACACGTATGTGTAGATTCAATATGCAAGAGGTGACGCTATAGTCCAAAGGAGGAAAGAGGGAACATGCAAAACCCATGTTGAGAAAGTTAATTAGCCATGGAGAAGAAAATGAATACTTAATTCATACCAAATATAAAAATCAAATCAAACAGAATATAACCCCAAATCTGGGGAATAGAACCTGAAAACTTAAAACACAGGTGAGTATCTTGACGACTCTATCTTAGAAAAGATTTCTTAAATAACACACAGAAAGTACATCTCAAAAAGGAAAAAAAAAGTTAAATTAGATTAAAATGAAAAGTTTCTATCAAAAGAGTTTTTAAAATGGAAAACAGGCACAAACTGGAAAAAAAATGTATGAAAGACACACAACAAGACTTTTATCCAGAATATATACATAACTTCCAAGAATTGACCAGAAAAAGATAACTCAGTTAAAAATGGGCAAAGATTAGAACATGAAATACTCAGAAGGGGAAAAATAACCCACCAATGGAAAAAATACCTCAAAGTAATTAGGAAGAAGCAGATAAAAAGCACAGTGAGACTTCATTCCATCAGACTAGCAAGACATTTTTTAAATTGCAGCAAAATAAACATAAAATGTATCACTCTCTTCATTTTAAGTGTACAGTTCTAGAGCATTACTATATTCATCTTGGTGTGCAGCCATCACCGCCATCTGTTTCCAGAAAGATAAGAAACAAAGGTAACTTTTAAAGCAGTTGGTAAATATAACTTGGTATAATCATTTTGGAAAACAATTTGTCAGATTCTGGGATGGCTAATCATTCCGTATAACTGCGCAATTTCAATGAAAGCATGTTTCTCTAGTAAAACAATTACAAGGAGACATATATAAGAATCTTAATGGTAACATTACTTGTAAGCAAGAAATTATAGACTACCTAAATAACATCCGGGCTGGGATTTAGCTCAGTTGGTAGAGCGCTGCGCTGCAGTCTCTGAGGACCCGTATAATTCCCAGCACCGCAAAAATGGGAGAAGGGCCTGGCAATCCACTCCCAATGCAATCCCGCAACAGTCAGCCACTGAAAACCCTATAAGAGTCGCTATGAGTCAGACGTGACTCGACGGCACCTAACAACAACAACAAAATAACATCCATTCACAAGAAAGTAAGTGTGATATATTCACATAGTAGAATACTATACATCAATGAAACAGAAATGCTACCTGCATTAATATAGATGGATCTCACAAACATAAGATTAACTAAGAGTAAGGAACACATGCTTTTGTTAGGTGCCTTTGAATCAGGTTCTACTCATAGTCACCCTCAAAGTGTTTTCAATGGCTGATTGTTTGGGAATTGCTTTGCGAGTGGACTGCCACATCCTTCTTTCGTTCTTGTGGTGCTGGGGATCGAACCCAACTCCTCAGAAAGTGTGGAGCAGCACTCTACCACCTGAGCTAAACTCCATACCCTAAAGAACACATAGCATGCTACTATTGATACCAAGTTTTAGAAATACACACAATATGTTACATGTTCCCCAACTTTTGTATACCATGGCACACAGAAACGGATAATATACATATGGTACATGGCAGTAAATGAACAAGGCTGCTTGTAAAGTCTACTGTTCAAAGGCTGAGAGGACTCACTCTATGTGTCCCTTTACTTGAAGTAGGGAACTTTTTACTACTTGCCATCAAAAGAACTGTGATGATGTTTTCCAAAACTATCACAAAATGACAACAAAACAAAACACAGGATCTTCTCACAATATAAAGCTGAAAGGAAAGTGAATGGAAAAAGAAATACAGCCCTAAAAGATTCAAGAGGCTTCAGTGGTAGGGAAAATAGATCCAAATTAAATAAGGATAAATGGATGTATTGTGCTCAGCTTTTAAAAACAAAGAAATATTGCAGTGGCACTAGACAAGGGAGATGTGGTTTAATAGCAGGCAATTCAAATGAGGCAGAGGAGGGGGAAAGATTCTGGATGTCCACAGTGTATTTCTTGCCAATAGTGGGATATGGTTGCCAAAGACCTAATGCATTATTAAGTAGCATTAATTAAGATATTATTTAGGAAGATGATAGCCCAACTCTGCAGTCAAAGTACATATGAAGTAATGTATTCAATTCTGGGCCTCAGGACTCCTGTTTATGGCCCTTTGGGAATAGCTTATATCAGACTTATCCTTCTGCTAAGACAACTATAAACCTGGTTAAAGTATAGATAGCAACTGTTTAAACACATTGGAAATCAACCCAGAGAGGTAGCTTTGAGGAGCCAGAGATGAGTCCAGCACACATCTTCCCTTTTCACCTCAGACATTGTAGATTCCCAATAAAAGCCAATCAGAAAGCAGGTACTTTATATATAAGCCATCAGATTGACTGCTTGAGGAAAACACATAGAAGGCAATGTTTGTGGCTGCCACATCATCTGGAGCTAAGAAAAACATTTCAGAGAAGAGAACCATGGAGAGGCAAACTGCAAAGTCTGCATATAATGTCCACTCAAAACTCTGGCTGCCAGGTATGATGGCGACCGCCTGTAATCCCAGCACTCAAGAGGCTGAAGCAGGAGGATCAATGGGAGTTCGGGGCCAGCCTGGTCAACATAGTGAGTTCCAGGCCGGCCTGAGGTACACTGCAAGACCCTGTCTCAAAAATCAAAAAACTAAACAAAACAGTAACAACAAAAATCCCTCTGGCTGACCCTTGCATTAGGCATGTATGAAGTGGACTCTAAGCCACCAGTTAGGAGGACCAAAAGAACTTGACAGAACAGAGAGACTTTGAAGTTTGAGTTCAGCCACATTAACTCCCTGCTAAAACAAAAATAAATTAATATTCTTCATAGGAAGTAACCCATAACTACTACAACATATTATTCAGTGTCTCTACAACTGAATCCAAAAGTATTACAACAGTGAGTCTCAAAATATGATCTAGATGTCCCTGAGAGCTCCAAGATCTCAGGGGGGTTGCTATATTTTCATAGCAACATTTAGATGCTGTTTGCCCTTTTCTTTTCTCTCATTCTCCCATAAGTATCTAGGGGAGGTTTTCAGAGGCTATGTGACTTTTGAAGAATTCACCATTCTGAAGGATAATAGAATGTACATATCTGTATTTTTATGTAGCTTCATGCAAAGCACACTATGCAGTGTGATCAAAAGATACTGTGAATATTCAGATTTTTAAAAAATTAGCTGAGTACCGTGGTACATGTCTATAATCCCAGCAACTCAGGAGGCTGAGGCAGGAGGATCATGAGTTTGAAGACAAAGACAGCCTGTGACACTTAACAAGACCCTGTCTTAAAATTTTTAAAAATGATAATGATAACAAAAAGGCTCAGGGGTGCAGCTCAGTGGTGGAGCAGTCATCTAGCATAGTGATGCCCTGGGTTCAACACCTCCAATTACTGAAAAAAAAAATTTTTATATTATTACAGTAAAAGACAACATTGCCATTAACTCACTTCAAAATACTCCCCCTGGCTTCAAATATACTTATCCCAACATTTTTGCCATTTTCTGGAACAGATCTAGAAGTCAGCTTTTGTGAGTGTCTTTAGTTCCACTGCAGTGGCTGCCTCACTGTCCTTAATCAATTCAAAACATTTCCTCTCCTTATCATTTTGACTGGGGAAGAGCCAGAGTTACATGGTGTCCCATTCAGTGAAATAAGGTGGACGAGGACACACCATAATGTTTTCTGGTGGAAATTGCCATACCAGAAGCAGGTGTGGCCCAGAGCATTATCGAGATGGAGGATGAAACTGTTTGCCCATTTCCAGGCCATTTTCTATGCACGTAATTTCTTAAATGCTCTAATAAGCCCTTATAATATTCAGAGTTCACTGTAGTGTTCTTGGGTACAAACTCAGCTTGCACAATTCCACCAAGGTCAAGAAACGTGATTAACATCAATCACCTTGATGTTGGATTTTAACTGATGCACTTTTTTCACATGAGAACTAGGTGATTTCCATTGATAACTGTGAACCTTGGTCTCAGGGTCGTAACCACAGTTGAAGCTGGTCACACACTGTTACTAAGGTTTGATGCACTGCTTCCTATATTGCAGATCTCTGCCTTTCCATTGGATGGCACTCAGCAGCAGCATTCATTATATTTTTCTAATCGCACCTTGAAGATGTAAGAGTTCAAAAATAGTTTATTTAGCTTTTCAAACTACCTAAGCTCACTGACGCAGTTATTGTTTTATTTTGCTTTGTTTTGTTCAGACAGGGTCTCAATATGTAACCCAGGATAGCCTAAGACTTGCTAGGTAGCTCAGACTGGCTTCAAAGATCCTTCTGCTTCTGCCTCCTAAGTGCTGAAATTACAGGTGTGTATCACCATGCCTGCATGCAGCATCTTCAGTTATCATATTTCAATGAATATTAATAAAGGTAACTATTAATACAAGTGAAGGTTAAGAAAGGTAACACTGCCAAACGACGACTAGATGAAAAATCAGTGGAAGAAACTATGGCACTAGCACATTATAATGGTACAATAGCTTGCTGAATAAAAGATTCAGCCGTAAACATGAATACTAACAAACCATCTACAGAACTGTACTTCTGCCTAATAGCCAATCACATGGGAGATGTGGTTTGCTTTACTATGTTCCTTGTATATGTCCAGTATTAACACCAACTAATCACCGAAGTGTTTTTTGCCTTGTTTTGTTTTTTCTTTGTTTTGCAGTGCTGGGGATTAAATGTAGAACCTTGCACATACTAAGTAAGCACTCTACCACTGAGCTACACTCCCAGCCCTGAAGAATTCTTTTACGTGAATGCTTGGCAACAAGCACAGTAGTGCTAAAATATTCAACGTATTAAATAATATTGTTGAATCTCATGGCTTATCCTGGAAAAAACTATATTTATATTTGCACTGATGGCATGAAAACAATGATACGTAAAACTGCAGCTGCCTTAGCATGAATCACAACAGTGGACCAGCCCATATTGTGCTCTTCATGGCCACATATTCAGTTAAAAACAAAGCAATTTCACTCAAGAGCATCCTTGATGACACAGTAAGAATTATTAATTTCATTAAATCTTGACCTCTGAGTACTTATATCTTTTATATTCTGCACGACAAACGGTAAAACACACAGAAAGCATTTCTACTGCATACCAAAGCATATGATTGTCTACAGCAAGAACATTCATGTGCCAGGCGTGGTAGTGCACACCTGTAATCCCAGCAACCCCAGAGGCAGAGGCAGGAGGATCGCAAGTTCGAGACCAGAGGTAGTCTGCATAATTTAGTGAGACTCTGTCTCAAAAAGTAAAAAATGGGCTGAGGGTGCTGCTCAGTGGTCCAGCACTTGCAAAGCATTCAAGTGCAAGGCCCTGGGTTCAACCCCCAGTACTGCAAAAAAGAAAAAAAAGAAAAGAACATTCATGTGATGGTTCAAGTTTCAAGCTAAGTCAGTTGCTTTTTTCATGAAACACTATTTGTACTTCCAATAACACCTGATACACATTTGTGTTTGGGCAGACATTTTACAGAAAATAAAGTGAGCTTGTTCAATCTAATAAAACAAAATACATGTTGTCAAGGGCAAAATTTGAGCTTGTAAATGAGAACCAGAATTCTAGAAAACATGTAATCATGATCACGAGCTCATTCATCTAATGAGATGAATGGTGATATTAAGGAATGTATTTTTTTGATAATGACAAATGTGTCAATGTTTGGGGCTCAGTAAACCTAATCATTTCCTAATCAAACAATGCATCATGTCACAAAATAGCAAAAGATCCACTCAAATTGTAATGTAGACCAATGGATTTTAATGTAAGAGTAAGAAAAGTTCATTGATATGGTTTCAAGTTCTACACCACAAACAACCTTTAAGAAACTACTACATACCAGGTATGGGCACAGTGTAAGTGAAGAAGATTCACAATTACCTGGAAAGGCTACTGAAATATTCCTTCCTTTTCCAACTATCTATGTGATGCTGGGTTTTCCTCATACTCTTCAATTAAACCAATATAAAACACACCGGAAAAATGAGGCACTGTGGCATATACCTGTAATCCCAGCACTTGGGAGGCATAGGCAGGAGGATCACCACAAGTTGGAGGCCAGTCTGGTCTATCTACATAGCGAGTTCCAGGCCAGTCAGGGCCACAGGATGAGACCGTCTCAAACAAAACAAGAAAACAAAACAAAACAACAACAACAATAACAAATCTACTGGAATTAGAAATGAGAATCTAGCAGTCTTCTATTAAGCGAGATACTAAGCCAAAAATATAAAAAGATATATGGCTATTCTCATTAAATTTCTTTTTATTTTGGAAGACACTGCTATTCACATTAAAATTTGTAAATGGTTTTATTATTTTCAAATGAACTGGCAAACCTTAAATTTTTCTCAATTTTAATTTCTAATTCAATAAGTATCAATAGACATGAGCCACATAAACAAAAGCTCCCCGGGAGGCCCCAATGGCTTTTTAAAAGTAAGGGACCCTAAGATGAAAGATTTGAGCATCAGAGATGGGCACGGTGGCGCATGCCTATAATCCCAGCGGCTTGGGAGGCGGAGGCAGGAGGATTGGAAGTTCGAGACCAGAGGCAGTTTGCGTAACTTAGCGAGACCCTGTCTCAAAAAAAAAAGTAAAAACTGGGCTGAGGGTGCAGCTCAGTGGTCCAGTACTTGCAGAGCATGCAGGCGCGAGGCCCTGGGTTCAACTTCTAGTACCAAAAAAAAAAAAATTAAAGATTTGAGCATCATTATACTACACAGATGAGGAAACAAGAAAATGTGAAATACAATCAAAGAAAGCCAGTCCTGAAATGACCCAGGCTTGGAATTAGGACACAAGGATTTTATATTATATTATATTATATTACATTATTTTATTTAACAGTTGGGGGTTGAACCCAGGGCCTTACCTATGCCAGGCAAATGCTCTACCTCTGAGCCATACACCCAGCCCCTTTTCCTATTTTTTAAGATAGGATCTTGCTAAATTGCATAATCTGCCTGCTTTCAAACCTGTGATCCTCCTGCTTCAGTCTCCTGATGATTTTGTTTTCCAATAACTGCTGGATTTATTCCAGAGGAATCAAACAGGTTAAGCCGTTGTCTTTTTGAGTTCCTGTGGCTTTGTAGTGCTCAGAAATGCTGACATTTATGAAGAAGCCAAGAAAAGTCTGAATGTGTGCCAAGGCTTTGGTTACACAACCTTTTTTTTTTTTTTTTTTTTTTTTTTTTTTTTTTTTGCGGTACCCGGGCTTGAACCCTTGCACTTGTATGCTCTGCAAGTGCTGGACCACTGAGCTGCACCCTCAGCCCATTTTTTGACTTTTTGAGACAGGGTCTCACTAAGTTACACAGACTGCCTCTGGTCTTGAACTTGCAATCCTCCTGCCTCCAGAGCTGCTGGGATTACAGGTGTGCGCCACCACACCCGGCAGTTACACAAGATTTTTAAGGCACCTATTGTATCTGTGGTCAAGGATGTAAAGGAAAAATATCTGTAATCACTAACACATAAGAAATCTCAGCAGAGAAATAAAAATTTTAAGAACAAACAAATGCAAATCTAGGATTTAAAAGAATTCAAAGCCTGAAATAAAAAAGTCCGTGGATGCCTTTAATAACATATTAGAAACTACAGAACAGTCAATGACTTTGAATCTAGACCCAAAAAGTTGTCTGAAGAAAAGAGACCTAAAAGATGAAAAAGTATGAACAATAACTTGTGGAGGATTAAACTATCTAAAGTAAGTGAAGCCAGAGTCCCAGAACAAAAACAGAAAAAACTGTGACAGAAAAACTAATAATAAAAAACTTCCAAAATGTGATAAAAAGTATATATATCAAGATTTAGAACTGGGCGCGGTGGCATGCACCTGTAATCCCAGTGGCTCAGGAGGCAGAAGTAGGAGAATTGCAAGTTCAAGACCAGAGGCAGTCTGCGTAACTTAGTGAGACCCTGTCTCAAAATAAAAGTAAAAAAATGGGCTGAGGGTGCAGCTTAGTGGTCCAGCACTTGCAGAACATGTAAGCACAGGGACCTGGGTTCAAAACAAAGAGACACACCTCTAGATACACCCTAATCAAACTTCTGAAATTCAAAGGAAAAACGAAATCTGTAAAGTAACAATAAAAGAAAACACACTGAAAAATACACAAAATGACTGAATTCTTAATAGAGACCAGAAGAGTGGAACAGTGTGTTCAAAATGCTAGGAGGAAGAGCCAGGTGAGGTGGCGCATGCCTGTAATCCCAGCAATTCAAGAGGCAGAGGCAGGAGGATCGCAAGTTCAAGACCAGAGGCAGTCTGTGTAACTTAGTAGACCCTGTCTCAAAAAGTAAAAAACAGGGCTGGGGTGCTGCTCAGTGGTCCAGCACTTACAAAGCATGCAAGCACAAGGCCCTGGGTTCAACCCCAGTACCGGGGGGAAGAAAAAAAGCTAGGAGGACATCTATCTTAAGTTCTATATACAAGAAAACATCTTTCAAAAATGGAGATATAATAAATACTTTCAGATGACTGAAAATAGAATTCAATATCATTATACTAGAAAAAATGAAGCTCTTCAGATTGGAGAGAAATGATACAGGAAGTAAACTTAAATTTTGAGATGGAATAAAAGCTTACAGAAATGATAAATATGTGAGGGTAAATATAAAAAAAGTGTCTTTTTTCTTATCTTAATTCCTTGAAAATACACATGAATGTTTAATATAAAAATGAGTATAGAGAAAGAACCACCAGAAAAGAACAAAAAGAACAATCCTCCAGGCTCACACAGACCCTGAAATCGTCAACATTCCTACCAGAGTTGAGAATCTTATAGCTCATGGGACATTATGCTGAGTACTCAAAAGGGTCCTATCTCAGTAAAACGGAAAAGTTAGCCCTAGACTAAAGCCTGTTGCTCTGTTCCCACATAATAGTTTAAAAGCAAAATTCAAAAAGATCAAACTGTTGCAAATAACTTCACTTGCATCCCAGAACAAAGCTCACAAATATTTATGTTATTGTTAGGTGCTGTCAAGTCAGTATCCGACTCATAGCGACCCTATGTACAACAGGCAAAACACTTGATCAGTGCTTCTCTGCTATTCATAGGGTTTTCAATGGCAGATTGATTTTTGGGAGTGGGTTGGTGGGTCCGTCTCCCAAGCCTACAATATCTGGCGTACTTAGGCGGTCTCCCATCCAAGTACTAACCAGGCCTGACCCTGCTTAGCTTCTGAAATCTGACGGGATCAGATGCCACAGGGCTACGGCTGCAGGTCACAAATATTTACGGGAATATAAAAATACCCAGCATTCACTACAGTAGAATTCATAATGTCTGGCATCCAAGAAAAAAATTACCAAGCATGAAAAAACTCAGTAATGCATGACCCATAATTAAAAGAAAATTCAACTGACATCAAACTCAAAATGAAAAAGAATTATTATCAAAGAGATATATTAAAAGTTATTATAACTAGATTCCTGAAGTAAAGATAAAGATTGAAAATATTTTATAGACATAAGGAAAATGTAAAAAGACCCAAATCAAACCTCTGGAGATAAAAGATAAAAACTACAAAGTCTCAGATAAAAAATATATTGTATGGAATAAAATCAGATAGGACACTGCAGAAAAAAAGGTTTAGTGACTTGAAGATATGGCTGTAAGACGTTTTTTGTTGATGTCAGGTGCCATCAAGTCAGGTCCAACTCACAGCAACCCTCACAGGGCTTTTCAATGGCTGTTTTGGGATTGCTTTGGGAGCAGATTGCTAAATCCATCTTCCATTTTTGTGATGCTAGGGATCGAACCCTCATCCTCAAAGAGTGCACAGCAGCACTCTACCAACTGAACTAAACCCCAGCCTACAGGACAACTTTAAGATATCTAATATATATATATATATATATATATGTATATATATATATATATATATATATATATATATATGTATATCTAGAATAGAAAAACTATTTGAAGAAATAATTCTAAAATCCCAATTTGACAAAAATTATAAACTCATGGCTCTAAGAATTTCAACAAACCACAAGAAAAGAAAATATGAAGAAAACTACAAGGCACATCATAATCTAATTGCTTAATGAGCACTAAAGAAAAATTCTTAAAAGCAATCAAGGAAAAATAGAAATGAACTACAAGACCCAGCATAAAGCAGAGAACATCAGAATGGATAAAATAACAAGACTCAGCTATATGGTACCCCCACAAAATATAGCTTAAAAATAAAGAAAAAGATACACTCAAAGGGAAATGACAGAAAAGATACCCAAGTGCTTTATTATTATCAAAGTGAACTTCAAGAAAATAAAGAGGGGCCGGGAGCAGTGGCGCACACCTGTAATACCAGCAGCTTGGGAGGCGGAGGCAGGAGGATTGCAAGTTGGAGACCAGAGGCAGTCTGCATAACTTAGTGAGACCCTGCCTCAAAAAGTAAAAAAATGAGCTGAGGGTGCAGTTCAGTGGTCCAGCACTTGCAAAGCATGCAAGCGCAAGGCCCTGGGTTCAAACCCCCCTAGTACTGAAAAAATAAAATAAAATAAAATAAAATAAAAAAATAAAGAGGGATGTACAGAATGAGAAAAATACCAATTCATCAGGAAGGCAGAACAATTGTGAATGCACAAGTACCCAATAATAAATGTCAAAATACATCAGGTGAAAACTGGGAGAACTGAAGTGAAGAGAAAAACCACAATCATGGTTGAAGATCTTAATACCTTCTCCTAGTAACTGATGAAACAACTAGACCGAAAAGTTCAGTAAAGGGATAAAAGAAGTAGAGGAAGGGTCAGTAAACTTTATCAGTACAGTGCTAAATAGTAAATATTTTTGGTTGTGTGGGCCATAGAATCTCTGTTGTAACTACCCAACTCTACTATTGTAGAGCAAAAACATCCACACACAAGTAATTATATAAATATAAATGTGCAGAGCTGTAATTTCCAATAAAACTTTACATACAAAAATAGGTGATAGTCCAAACTTGGCCTTTGGACCTAATGTTTACAGAACATCATACCTGAGAACTGCAGAATACACATTCTTTTCAAGTCCACATGGTATGTTCACCAAAATAGCTAATTCTCAATAAATTTTAGGACTGATATATTATACAACATGTTCTCTGTTCACAATGAAATTAAATGTGAAATCAATAATAGAAACATATCTAAGCAAAAAATATAAATATCTAGAAACTAAATACTTCAAAATTTCTACATAGAAAATACTTTGAAATGAACAATAAAAACATAATATATCAAAGTGTGTGAGAGGCAGCTCAAGGAGTGCTTAGAGGGAAATGTATAGGTTTAATATTTGCATTTAAAACCAAGAAAAATAAAATGACATGAAGTTCTACCTTATAAGTGCAGTAAAGCCCAAATAATTAGAATAAATGAATAAAATGGAAAATAGACAAATAACAGCAACAACAAAATAACACGGATAAAAGTTGGCTTATTGTTGGTATTGCTTCTCTGGAAAGACAGTTTGGCAATTTCTCAAAAGGTTAAAGAAGAGTGACCCTATGATCCAGCAATTTCACTCCTGCGTGTATACATAAGAGAACTGAAAACATGTCCACACAAAAACCTATACGTGAATATTAATAGTAACTTTATTTATAACAGTTAAGTTAAAACAACCCAAATGTCCGTAAAGTGATGAATGGATAAATGAAATGTGGAACATCCACACATACAGTGGAACACCATTTGGCAGTAAAAGGGAATGGCATAACATGGATCAATGTTCAGACTATCATGCTAAATGAAAAAAAGCCAGTCTCAAAAGACCAATATTATATGATTTCAGATACATGAAATGTCCAGAATAGGCAAATCTGTATAGACAGAAAATAGATTTGCAGTTGCCTAGGACTACAGGAGTTAAGAAGAAAATAAGTATGGAGTTTCTTTTTGGGTAATGAGAATGTTCTGAAACTGAAGTGATGGTTGTACAACTCTGGATACATAAAAAGCTACTGAATTAAACCCTTTAAATGGGTGAACTGTGTGGGATGTGAATTATACTTCAATAAATCTATTACTTTTAAAAGTTGGATCACTGAAATTATTTTTTTAACTTTTATAAACTCCTATCAGTGGGTAGAGCGCTGCACTGCAGTCTCTGAGGTCCCGAGTTCAATTCCCAGCACCGCAAAAATGGGAGAAGGACCTGGCAATCCACTCCCAAGGCAATCCCGAAACAGTCAGCCATTGAAAACCCTATGAGGGTCGCTATGAGTCGGATACCGACTCGATGGCACCTAACAACAACAACAACATCTAGATGGATGAAAGGAGAACAAAAAAAGAAAAGAGACAAAATACCAAGATCAGAAATGAAAGGGAGATTATCACTCCAGGCCTGATAGGCAGTAAAAAGAAGATAAGGCAGTATCGTAAAGAGTTTTATCCAATACATGTGACAACTTAGGAGAGATGAGGCAACTCCTTGAAACATACTCCTTAGCACAACTGATTCAAAAAGATATAGAAAATCTGAAAAGTCCAAAATATATTAAAGAAACTGAGTACATTGTCACATACTTCAACACAGAAAATTCTAGGATCAGATGGTTGCACTAATGAATTCTATCAAACATTTAAGAAAAATAAGATAAAATATTACTAGGTTTACCTAAATTCATCAGAAAATAAAGTAGGAAGAAATTCTTCCAAACATTTTATGAAGCCAGCATAATGCTGATACTGAAATCATACAAAGATTATTTTTTAGAAAAAGGAAAACAGAAAGTTAGGGAATAACTTGATAAAGAAAGACCCACAAATTCTTAACAAAATGTCAGTAAATCACAACCAGCAATATATTATAGGGAGATCATATCATGATCAAAAAGGTTTTATCATAGTAATTCAAAGAGGCTTCATTGCAAAATTTCTAACATTCAAAAATCAAACAATGTAATTCTCCATAATATAAAGGAGAAAAACCACCAAATCACTTCAACAGATGCAGAAAACACTGGACAAATTTCAACACATATTCATGATAAAAATTCAGTAAATCAAGAAGAGAAAGGAAGTTCTTCAATTTGATATCATGAAAAAATAGGCTAGGCACAGACTGGAAAAATATGTATAAAATACATATCTAATAAAAAACATATATCTTAACCAGAATGTATTTTTAAAAAATTCTACAACTCAATAATAAAAACAAGCAATTCAATTAACAAAGGTAAAAGATTCGAATAGAATATATTCTATATATCATTAAGAAGATATGTGAATGGCTAATAATACAATAGGTGTCCTATAATCTTCAAATGTCCCTCAAAATCAAAGTAAGACTGAAGAAGTAAGATTGAAGGACAAATGACAAATATGTGCAATAAGTGATTCTGAACTAGAACCTTTTGCCATAAAGGACATTACCGAAATATGTTTCGTAAATTTGAGATTGTTTCCAAAAAACGATTTAGACCCTTAAAAAAAATTTTTTAAATGCACACACACACATATATATCTATGACCAACCCTACTATTAACAAATTAGAATTCTGAGAGGTTGTATGATTTATGTTAAAGTATTCAAACCATTTAATATGTTTAATTTCTTTATGAAAAAAATTTAATAATTCTATATTCTTAAGAATAATGTTGAATAAAGCTGACTGTATGAAATTTATTTCCAATCCAAGAAAGGATGCCACCAGTCACTCCCTGCCACTTTGCTGCTCTCCTTAAAAACTACAAATGCTGCCTTTCTATCAAAATAAATAAATGTTTGTGTGCCACTTCAGTATGTCTGAATTTCTTGTAGGAGTATGTTTGATTAGAAAGGCTATTAATTTTTTATGAATTCAGGCCTAAAGGTGTCTACTCATGTAAAACTGGACAAGCAAGATTTTCACACACAAAAAAAGTGTGTCATACCTAATTAATGCTATGAAAGGCTCAAACTCATCTGCTCAATAAATCCACTTTCACAGCTAATGACAAACGAGCCAGTCACATGGTGTTTTGACTTAATTTATGAATGGTTTTAACGCCTATATTCAGTTCTGAGATCTTATGCAACTTCAAATAAACTGAATAACACAAAAAGTATTAACCAAAAGAAGATAGACTGCTTCATTGGAGTTTGTCAAAATTAAGAATTTCTAGTCAGCAAAAAAAATGAATAGGCAAACCCTCGCATGGCAAAAAATATTCACAGTATATATCTGACAAAGAATTTGCAGGCAGGTCATTAAAAAAAAAAACTCCTAGAAGAGACAATAAAAAGACAAATAACTCAATTTTAGAAGGAAGAAAGATATTTCAAATCAAACTTCAAAGACAAGCCTTAAAAATTTTGGCTATTTAGAAATTTTATGTGAACATCTCATGGACTATGGCACTAAGATACGATTTTTTTTTTTAAATGGACATGACTTCATTAACCTTGTTTTGATTAAAAAACAAAAACAAAAACAAAAAAAAACCCAGACACTTTTTCCCCCCAATACTAGCAGGTTAAATCCAAGGCCTCCCACATGCTAGGCAAGTACTCTACCACTAGGCTACACCCCCAGCATTCATTTTGAGACAGTATCTCATTAAGCTGCACATGCTCCCTCTGGCCTTGAATTTACAATCCTCCTCTGTCTTGGCCTCCTGCGTCACCCCAGGATTATAGGTAGTTAGCTGAAAACAACGTTCACTGAAATCTCATATTACCTGAGAAACATGAACAGTCATTAAATGTTGTTAGTGATTCAACTCTGAAACCAAAACTTCCGACTTTTTAATTTTGTAGAAATTTACCTTAAGAATATCCTAGTATCATTTATCTATATAGACCAGATTTTTCTGAAACTCATGCAACTAGACAAAATGCAGAAGTAAACTACATGTTCAAGGAGATATAACATTAAAATTGTGATTCACAGCTCCCAATTGCAAAATTAAAAGAGGTTCACTGTTTTCCCTTATTAATTTTATACTCTAAGGACTTTCTGGCAAATAAATGCTATCAATGTGAATTTATAAAATCAACTTAAAATAACAGGCTGGGGCTGCAGCTCAGTAGTAGATGCTTCACTAGCATGCACAAAGCCCTAGGTTTGATCCCCAGCACCACACCCACACAAATAATAATAATAAAGTGTTACTTTTATAAGAGTTGTATTTGATGTTGTGATGTGAATTCATTTGATGAAGTGTTCTGCTGCTTTAAAAATGTGAAAAGTATTTCTGGGTTTAAGAAGTGCTAAGCATTTTATTGAGACCAAGAAATCCACAGACCTTGTGAGAAGGACACATTCACCACGGTAATGGCTAACTGCTTAGGAACCCTGAGTAACATATAAATCACTGAGATTATTGTCCAACAAATGCATATGGTGCTTATCCCCACAGAATTCTGCATGGCATATTTTATTGCAATACTTACTGGCGCTACTATTTTTCCTGTCTGACCAACTTGCATATCATTGGGAACAAAGCCAGCATCAACAGCAGCACGGGAAGCACCAACTATGGGGGGAAAAATTGTCATTTTTTTTCAAGCTCTATTATTCAGTTAGTGAAATAGTCACTAATAATTACAAACAAAAGACATTAATATAATACAGTTAGAAATGTATTGTTTATAGGACTTAATTTTGAAAAAATCCCTATCCCTGAGAATTCTAAATACTAAGTACTAGTTCATTTTTCAAGAAAATACATTCTATTTATTCTGTTTTAAATTTGGCTGGATTCTGCTGCTTTCTTCATCAAAAAGAGATCAATAAAATCTATATCATAGCCTACACAGGGTATCACTATACAATGCTCTTTTATGTAGTAACTCACAACTTCTGAAGCAAGGTACTGTAATATTATTACCTCTGTGACCATATAAAGAAAAGGATTACATATAACCAAAGATAAAAGTTTAATCAGTATTTGCTATCAAATAAATGAATAAAAATTTAACTGGTTTTCTATCCTTATTCAACAGGAGTCAACAAAAAATCCTGCTCCTGGAGTAAAACCTCTCCTTCCCCAGGGAGACTCAATGATGAGCCTTAAGGCCTCTTCAGCACCACCTACAGACAACCAGAGACAACACAATGTGTCTTCAGTTTTGAAGATTATGCCATCAGATTATGTTACTCATTTATTGCTGTGGCATCTACCAACCCTCAGGTCAATCTCCTTCGTTTCTCAATGATTCTTAGCTTCTAAAACGTTCTCTCTCTAAAACTAGTCTTGTCTTGACTTCATTGATTTTTCTCTACTGAATTCCTATTTTCAATTTCACTGATTTATGCTCTAATATGTATTACTTCTTTTCTTCTGCTTTTTGGATTTAATTTGTTCTTCTTTTCCTAGTTTCCTAAGGTAGAAGTTCAGGTGATTGATTTTAGATCATTCTTTTTCAACACACGTATTCAATGCTACATATTTCCTTCTAAGCACTATTTCTAATACATCACAAATTATTTTCATTTAGTTCAAAATATTTTTTAATTTCTCTTAAAGTTTCTTCACTTACTTGTGCTACTTAGAAGTGTGTTTAACATTCTAATATTTGGGGATTTTCTAGCTACGTTTCTGTTATTGACTTCTAATTTAAATCCATTGTAATCCAAGAGCAGACATTGTATGATCTCCATTCTTTTAGATTTGTTAAGGTATGTTTTATGGCCCAGAATGTGGTCTACTGCGGTGAATGATCCACGTGAACTTGGGAAGAATGTGTACTTTCTGTTGTGGGATGAAGAAGTTAAAAGATGTCAATAATATACAGCTCACGAAGGTATTGTTGAGTTCAACTATGTCCTCGCTGATTTTCCCTGCTCATTCTGCCCATTTTTGATAGAGGCATTGACATTGCCAACTGTGATAGTGGATTCATCTATTTCACCTTGAATTTTATCAATTCTTTCTGATTTTGTTTGTTTTTGAGACGGCATGCTGCTATGTTGCTTAGGCTGGTCCCAAACTTCAGGACTCAAGTGATCCTCCTGCCTCATCCTCTGGGTGCTGGAACTACAGGTGCACACCACCACACTGGGCTTCAATTCTATCACTTTAGCCTCATGTATTTTGATATTCTATAATTAGGAGCATAGACATTAAGGACTGTTATGTCTTCTTAGAGAAAAGTCTCCTTTATTATTATGTAATTCCTTT
>VMDO01001906.1:175112-186167 GCA_007922755.1 Pedetes capensis | reverse complement strand
TTGTTAGGTGCTGTCAAGTTGGTATCCAACTCATAGCGACCCTTTGTACAGGCCAAACACTTATCATCAGTGCTTCTTTGCTGTTCATAGGGTTTTCAATGGCGGACTGATTTTTGGGAGTGGGTTGCCAGGTCCGTCTCCCAAGCCTACAGCACCTGGTGTTCCCAGGCGGTCTCCCATCCAAGTACTAACTAGGCCTAGGGCACCTAACAACAACAACAACAAAAATAAAAAAATAAAAACACGCTTTTGAACTATACTTTTGTTCTGTTGTTTCCAAATGTGATTATATATCAGAACCACTGAGAAATTCACTAAAAATAAATTCCAGGACTCCATCCCTAGAAATTCTGATTTCAGTAGTTCTCGAATATTCTAGGTGATAGCTGGGTTGAAATCAAGTAAAATGGTTCTGGTATCTATCCTGTGGTCATTTTGAGTATATCATTCTTATCAAAAAGAACTCTTCAATACAGCACATTATGAAAGCCATTTTTAGAGGTACAACCTTGTGAACAACTCATACATACTCTACAACTCTTTTCCTTCCTTACCCGTTGACTACACCCAGACACAAAGCTATCTTGGGCCAACGGTGCCACCTGATGGTCTGCAAAGGAAGCTGCCTCTTTTTACTCTCCTACTCTGGCAACTCAAACCACCCCAAGCCTTATCCTTTACCTTGTTTGACTAGTCATAGCTTCGTTCTTTGTGTTCTAAGTATTCTTTGTTCTCGTAGATATATATGGCCTCTTTAAAACTTTACTCTTTCTTCTTTATTCTGTTTTTTTTCCCCCCTGAGACAGGAAGTTACTGTGTAGCCCAGGCTGGTCTCAAACTAACCATCCTCCCACCTCAGCTTCCCAAGTACTGCACATTTTTTACTCTTTGTTCTTTTAACTCTTCCCAGTTGCCCCAGAAAAAAACTTTTCATCCTTTTCTTTTTTTATATTTCTTTGTTTTGTGAACTACATCATGAACCTTGGTCACCACGATTATCTTAATGATAATAAGTAGTCAGTTGTGGATGAGAAGTGACACCTAACTACTGATTAAAAGTGGTGGATTGATGTGTTTATCTTTACTTTCTCCTTATACTTAAATAAAATAGTAGCTAAAGAATAAAAAGGAATAAACCCCCAAGGGCAAAGACAGGAAAAGAAATGTTAATGGCTGTCGAGTCGGATCTGACTCATATTGACCCTCATAGGGTTTTCAGTGGCTGATTGTTATAGGGATTGTTTTGGGAGTAGATTGTCTACTCCTTCTCCTGATGGAAAAGAGATAGGAGATAATAAAAGATGATAACATGTTTTTGAAAGAGAGAAAATAGAAAATTGAGTATAAAAACTGTTTTAGCAGAACAGAAAATGTTGAAACCTTCATATCAAACTTAAGCATGTAGTATATGAATATATTAATATATCTTTTTGAAGAAGCATTAACAAACCTTTATTATTATTATTATTATTATTATTATTAATGTAGTAATTGGGAGTTGAATCCAGGGCCTCACACCTACTTTGCAAGTGCTCTGCCAGTCTTTTTTTTTTTTTTTTTTTATCATTTTTATTTTTTGTCTTGAGTCCAGTCTCAATAAGTTATGCAGGCTGCTTCTGGCCTTGAACTCTTGTTCTTCCTGCCTTCCTTCCTGAGTTGCTGGGATTACAGGTGTGCACCACTGCTCCCAGCTCTCTCTTATTATTTTTCACAAAAAGGAAAAGAAAAGAAAAAAAAAGAAAGAAATCAACATCTGTAGAGAAATACACTGGCAAGAAGAGGGAAGACTCACGCTTTTTTTTTTTTTTTTTTCAGTACTAGGGATCTGAATTTAGGGCCTCACACATACTTTGTAAGCTCTATCATGGACCTGCACCCTCAACCCGTTTTTTGTTTTTTGTTTTATTTTTATTTTATTTTATTTTTGGGGGGGGACAGAATCTCACTGTATAGCTCAGGCTGGCCTTGAATTTGCTACAGGCATATGCCACCACTCCTGTTCCCTTTTTTATTTTTTATCTCGCTAAGGGTCTCACTAAGTTATACAAACTTCCTCTGCCCATGACCTCTTGATCCTCCTGTCTCCACCTCCTCAGTGGCTGGGATTACAGACATGAACCACCGTGCCTGACTTTTTATTTTTTATTGTTATTTTATTTTTTAGAAGTAGGGCTTGCTATGTAGCCTAGGCTGGCCTTGAACTGGAAGAAGTCCTCTTGCCCCAGCCTCCCAAGTCCTGAGGGTGTGCCTCCACACCTGGCTGAGGAGACTTGCCTTCTACAGCCTCAGGAAGCTCAGGAATTAGGACTGTTAGGGGCTTTGGGAGGTGGAAGTGTGTGGGTGAAGCTGAAAACAGGATTTTCTGTTGAAAAATCTGTAGAAGGAATCATGAGATTCGGAATTGTCTTACATGCACATGCAAGTGACTCGTCTTCCTCCACCGTGACAGGAGAAACAAAACTTCCTCTCTGAGCAACTTAACCAGGGAAACCTCACACTTAGAGATAACAAGCACAGCATGGTGGTGAAATGCCATACTGAAAACCCATCCTCTGCTCTCCTGCTTGACTTCCAGAATGATAGCAGCCGAGTTTATTACATGCTAGACAGAGTTTAGTGGGCCTCTCTGTGGAAGAACTAAGAGAATAGAGCTGCAGATTAATATTTTAGAATCCTCCAACAAGGCAGGACCCTCCTGATTACTGTATACCGAAGCCACCAGTAGATAAGTTCTGCTCTGAGCTCTACTCTAACATGAAGAGCTTCCAGCCAGCTTTGTTATACCTTGTTAAATATGATCACTGAGTTAAAGGTCCTCAGAAGCCAATGTGTGGTGGCCCACACCTATAATCCCAGCACTCAGGAGGCTCATACAGGAGGATTAATGTGAATTTGAGGCCAGCCTGGGCTGCATAGTGAGTTCCAGGACAGCCTTGATTATACCTGTCTCAAACACCCTGTCTCAAAACACCAAAAAAAAAATAAATAAATAAAAATAAATAAATAAATAAAATCCTCAGTCTGACATCTGAGGAAAACTTCAACATTAAAGAGACATGAACTAACAGTAAAAAATGGAACTTGGAAGAAACAGATGGCAGTTCAAGGAGCCGAAGAAAACTTTAAAGAAAGAAGCCTATAATTATTATCTTCAGAGACTTGAAAAGAAACTGTATTGGAGTCACTAGAACAGAATGTGAATAAAATCAATAGAGAGTAAGAGAGCTCTTGGAAGTTAAGAATATAATAACCAAAATTCAAAAATTATTAGAGGTATGGGGGTATAAAGTCAAAATCTCCTTGAAGTTAGAACAGAAAATCAAAAAGGTAGGAAAAAAGGAAGAACAGATAGAGAAGCAGTTTAGGAATCTTAACATCTGACTAATATGAGTTTCAGAACAGAGGAAGGGCTAGATTGAAGTAATATAAGAGAATTTCCCAGGAAAGGAAACTTGAGTTTCTGGTTTGAAAGGGCTTACCAAGTACTCAGGGCAAGGACAACAAAAACATCATATCTCTGAAATGTCAGAACTGAGGGGATAAGAGTGATTCCACTGAGGCTGCATAGGAAGAGAACCAGCCTCCTGCCTGACAACAACACTGCTATCTTGAAGGTAGTGGTGTGGACCTTTGTAATTGGAGGCAAAATGATCTCCAACCTAGAATTCTGTATACCTGACACGCCAGTGTGGGCTGAGGTTTAGCTCAGTTGGTAGAGCACTTAATTTGTGCACTCTGAGACCCTGAGTTTGAACCCCAGCACCACAAAAATGAGAGTACAACCTGGCAGCCCACTCCTGAAACAATCCCAAAACAGCCGTTGAAAATCCTATGAATAGCAGAGAAGCACTGACATAGTGCCAGGTGTGGCACAGTGTCAGGGAGTGTTTCATTCTCTTGTACATAGGGTCAGTATGAGTTGGACTATACTCCATGGCATTTAACAACATTTAGCTCAGTTGGTAGAGTGTTCCTCTGCATGTTTTGAGGCCCTGAGTTTGATCCCCAGCACTGCAAAAAGTGGGAGAAGGACCTGGCAGCCCACTCCCAAAACAATCCTGAAACAATCAGCCATTGAAAACCTTGTGAATGGCAAAGAAATACTGACATAGTGCCGGGCATGGCACAGTACTGGGTAGTGTTTTGTTCTGTTGTACAAAGGGTTGCTATAAGTCAAAGGTACCTAACAACAACAACCCCCAAGTAGCATTCAGATATGTGTATGGGAGGAATAACAATACCTTCAGATATCTAGCTGTATGATCCTTTGTGTCTTGAGCCTCATTTCCTTACATCTCTATATGAAGTTAGTAATAGTACTTTCCTAGAGAGTTGTAATGAGGATTAAGCAAATTTGGTATAAAGCATGTAATGCAGCACTTAATTCATATTATGTAGGCAGGTTTTCAAAGGGCAATTCAAGAAGAAAAAAAAAATCTAATATTATAATGACATGTGCAAAGAGCTGGAGATAGAAAACCAGAAAGGAAGAACATGCTCTGTTTTTCTCAAGCTTAAAGAATTGAAGAAAAAATTCAAGCCTCAAGGGGCAATAGTGAAGGATTCTATTGGGAAAATATTAAATGATGCAGGAAATGTTGAAAAAAGATGGAAGGCATACACAGAGTCACTATACCAAAAAGAATTGCTGGATAATTAGCCATTACAAGAGGCTGCAAAAGATCAGGAACCAGTGGTACTGAAGGAAGTGGTGGAAGCTGCCTTGAAGGCATTTGTGAAACATTAAAACTCAAGGAATTAATGGAATACCATCAGAGATATGTCAACAAAAAAATGCAGCACTGGAGGTGCTCACTTGTTTGTGCCAAGAGATTTAGAAAATAGCTACCTGGCCAACTGACTGGAAGAGATCCATATGGAAACTATCAAACAATATCAATATCACACACAAGTAAAATTTTGCTAAAGATCATTAAAAGGCAACTTCAGCTGTATATTGGCAGGGAACTGCCAGAAAATCAAGCTGGATTCTGAAGAGAACATGGAATCAAGGACATCATTGCTGATGTCAGATGGATATTGGCCAAAAACAGAGAATACCAGAAAGATGTCTATGTGTTATTGACTATGCAAAGGCATTTGACTCTATGCATCACAACAAATTATGGATAACATTGTGAAGAATAGGAATATCATAGCACTTAATTGTATTTTTGAGAAATCTGTACATGGACCAGGATGCAGTCATTCCAATAGAACGAGTACACACTGCTTGATTTATAGTCAAGAAAGGTATGCATCAGGGATGTACCCTTTTCTCATACCTCTTAATCTCTATACTGAGCAAATAATCCAAAAAGCTGGACTTTATGAAGAAGAATATGGCATCAGGATTGGAGGAAGACTCATTAACAACCTGCATTATGCAGATGACCTTATTTTCCTTGCTGAAAGTGAAGAGGATTTGAAACATCCACTGATGAAGCTTAAAGAACACAGTCTTCAGTATGGATTGTGCCTCAACATCAAGAAAACAAAAACCCTTAGAACTGGGTCAGTAAACAACTTCATGATAAATAGAGAAAAGATTGAGGTTGTCCAAGATTTTGCTTTACTTGGTTCTACAGTCAGCACCCGTGGAAGAAGCAGTCAAGAAATCAAAAGAGGCATTGCATTGGAAAAGCTGTTGCAAAAGACTTCTTTAAAGTGCTGAAAAGTAAAAATATCACATTCAAGACAAAGGTGTGCCTGACTCATGCCATGGTATTTTCAATTGCCTCATATACTTGTGAAAGCTGAATGTTGAATAAGGGATACAGGAGAAGAATTGATGCTTTTGAATTATGGTGCTGGAGGTGAATATTGAATATACCATGGACTGCCAAAAGAGCCAACAGATCTGTCCTAGAAGTGCAACCAGAGTGCTCCTTGGAAGGAAGGATGGCTAGACTGCATCTTATGTAACATGTAACATTTTGGACATGTAATCAGGAGGGACCAATCCCTGGAGAAGGACATCATGTTTGGGAGAGTGGCAGGTCAACAGAAAAAAGGAAAACCCTCAACTAGATGAATTGACACAGTGGTGCAACACTGGGCTTAAACATAAATAAGATCATGTGCCTGGCACAGAATCAGGGAGTGTTTTGTTCTGCTGTATATGAGGTTGCTATCAGTTGGACCCAACTTGATGGCACTTAACAACAACAAGAGACCAATTCCTGGAGAAGGGCATCATGTTTGGGAGAGTGGTGAGTCAAAAGGAAAAGACCCTTAACTAGATGATTTGATACAGGGGCTACAAAAATGGGCTTAAACATAAAAAAAGATCATATGCTTGGCACAGTGTCTGGGAATATTTCGTTCTGTTGTATATAAGGTGTTGAGTTGGACCCGACTCGATGACATCTAACAACAGGCAGGTTTGGGCTTTTATCACAAGTAATACAGTGTTTAAAATATTCAGCTTTAACTTTGTTTCCTTTATTAGTGTTGTGATGGTTTTGTTTTCTCTTTTAGTTAGAGTTGTAATGTGTTTCATTCATAATTTCATGAAATATTAAGGTACTGCTACTTGCCAGACCTTATTGCAGTCATTGTGGAGACAGGTGGGGGTCTGCTAGTGGGGAGAAGGATAAACAGTTGTGCTGAATAACTTCTACTAGAGGTAAAGCCACTGACAGAAATTAAACAGGATACAGTGACTGGGGTGATGGAGGGGTCACCTACTTTGGACAGAACAGAGTTTGATCTGGGATACAGAGGATGAGGTGGAAGGAGCATGGGAGGAGCTAAGAGAAGAAGGATCAGGCAGAGGAACCACTGGCTTAGGCCTTGAAATGAACAAATTTGGCTTGTTCTTGGCCAGAGTGACCTGAGTTTATTGATAGATGGGAAGGAAGGCTGGACAGAAAAGCAGGTGCTGCATCAGGCAAGATCTTATAGGGGTTTTATCCTTAACAACATGGGAAGCTATCACAGAGTTTTAAGTGGAAGAATAACAAGGCTTGATTTATGATTTTAGAAGATCCTCACTGCTTTGTGTAAAATGGATTGTAAGGGGGCTAAAAGAAAAACAGGAGAGCAGTCAGGAGCCTGTTGCGGTGGTTTGGGTGAGAAAGGACAGTGGCTTGGATGCTAGAGTAGTAACAGTTAGAGGGAGAGAAAACAAATAACTGGAGATATTTTTTGTGACATTGTAGTTAAATTGCAGTGGTAAACCAGCATAGAGCTCACAATTTATGCCACAGTATCTATGGGGAGTGCATTCCATTTCCATGGGGAGTTCTCCATAGCTCACAGGAGATTAACTTTTAGGCCACTTTTCTAATTTTGTAGTTTTGTTTGCTTTTCCTTTTAAAAATGTCTTTGTATGACTCGGGATTGTGGTGCACGCCTGTAATCTCAGTACTCAAGGATGTCAAGACAGGAGGATTGGCATGAGTTCAAGGCCAGTGAGGTCCAGGCCAGCCTGGGCTACACAGTAAGACCCTATCTCAAAAAAACCAAAACAGAACAACAAAAAAGCCTTTGTATGGCAAAAAACCTCTTTTTTTGAAACAAAGCTAGAGAGTTCATTAATTATGGGTAAGAGACAATACAGCATGGGCATTTGGAGAGGGAAAAAAGATGAGTAAGAACTTGATTTGTGTATTACAAACATTTCAGCACTTCCTGATTCTCATTAAAACAATTTGCAGTGAGCATCCTTGGATAAGAATTTATCTACTAGGCTGGGTGGAGTGGTGCACACCTGTAATCTCAGCAACTCAGGAGGTAGAGGTGAGAGGATCTTGAGTTTGAGGCCAGTGGCAGCCTATGTAATTTAGGGAGACCATGACTCAAAGTAAAAAGTAAAAGATGGGCTAGGTGAAGTGATGCATGCCTATAATCCCAGCAACATGAGGCAGAGGCAGGAGGATCATAAGTTTGAGACCAGAAGCAGCTTGCATAACTTAGTGAGACCCTATCTCAAGATAAAAAATAAAAACGAGGCTGGGGTACAGCCCAGTGGTAGAGAGCACTTGCAAAGTATGTACAAGGCAGTGGGTTCAACCTCCTTGTACCAAAAATAATTTTTTTTTATCTGCTAGTTGGCCCTGTTGTTGTTGCTAGGTGCCCCCTGTTTTGCATGTCTAAGATGCTTTTGTTCCTCCTACACACACATTTGAGTGGCACTTGGGGGTTATTAGGTACCATTGAGTTGGTCTGACTCATAGCAACCCTGTGTACAACAGAATGAAACACTCTCCGACACTGTGCCATGCCCTGCACTGTGTCAGTGCTTCTCTGCTGTTCATAGGGTTTTCAATGGCTAATTGTTTCAGGATTGTTTTGAGAGTGGACTGCCAGGTCCTTCTTTCACTTTTTGCAGTTCTGGGGATCAAACCTAGGGTCTCAGCATGCATAGCAGCCCTCTACCAACTGAGCTAAACCCCAGGCCCAAAATGTTATTGTTGTTAGGTGCTGCAGAGTTGGATCTGACTCCTAATGACCCTATGTGCAATAGAATGAAACACTCCCCGACACTGTGCCATGTCTGGTATTACGTCAGTACTTCTCTGCTATTTGTAGGGTTTTCAATGGCTGATTGTTTTGGGAGTGGGTTGCCACGTCTTTCTCCCATTTGTAGGCTCTATCAGTCATTTATTGACTAATTTGGGGAAAGTTACCTCTCTGCTTCAGTTTTATCATTTATAAAAGAGAGCAATAATTGCGCCCCATGTGTTGTAGATTGAATAGATTCAGACTGCTTGGAACACTACCTAGAAAATAGTGTGTCAGTTGCTGTTTTTGTGATTACTAATATGTGCATTTCTTGAAGCAAAGTTGGAATTTATTAAGAAAAATATTTTAACTTAAATTTAAGCATGGTGGTGTTGGGGAGAGAGAGTTGAACACACCCAAGAACTGGGTATGGGCTTCTCAAGAGAGAAAGTCGAGCCAGGCGCAGTGGCGCACACCTGTCATCCCAGCGGCTCTGGACGTGGAGGCAGGAGGATGGCAAGTTCGAGAACAGAGAAAGTCTGCATAATTTAGTGAGACCCTGTCTCAAAAAGTGAAAAAATGGGCTGGGGGTGCAGCTCAGTGGTATAGCACTTGCAAAGCATGCAAGCCTGAGGCCCTGGTTTCAACCCCCAGTACCAGGAAAAAAAAAGAGTCAACAGCATGTGCATTTTAAACTTTACCCAATATTGCTATAGTGGTTGTACCAGTCTGTATCTCTACCAACAGAGTTCCTGTTTTCTCCATGTTTACTAACTATTGATCCTGTTTTTTAAATTTTTTGCCAGTAAGATGCATGTGCAATAGTTAGGATCTGAATCTTGGAGTCCTTGATTATCAGTCAGCTTGAGGATCTGTTTATATTTATTGGCCACTTTGTTTTCCCTTTCTGTGAATTGCCTATTCATAGCCTTTGCCAATTTTTCTGCTGAGTGGTTTGTTTTTTCTCATTGAATTGTATCCCACACATATTTTTTTAATATTAAAACTTTGTTAGATATGTTGCACTTAACTTCTCTCAGTCTGTGGTGTATCTTTTAATATTGTTCATGGTGTCTTTTGGTAGAGTTTTTTGTTTTTGAATTTTTTTGTGCTGCTGGGGATTGAACCTGGGGCATTTTGCATGTCTACCACTGAGCTGTACTTCTAACCCTAGATTGATTGATTGATTGATTGATTTTAACAACTTTATTGAGGTATAGTTTTTTTTTTTGTTTTTTTTTTTTCTTTTTCTTTTGGTTTTTCAAGACAGGATCTTGCTCTGTAGACCAGGCTGGCCTTGAACTCACTTTGGTCCTCATGTCTCTCCCTCCTAAGTATTGGGATTATCGGCGTATGCCACCTCACCCAGCTTTATTTAGGTATAATTTAAATATTTATAGTTTACACACTTAAAGTATATAATTCATTGTTTTGGTATATTAAATTTTTGCTTTTATTAATAAATGATGGAGTACAAAGTAATATAGCATTTACTATTTCCATTATGCAACTATTACATTACTTTTGGTTACACTTTCATCAATTTACAAAGTTTTTGGAACCTTTTGAGTAATATGTAATAAAACTCATATGCAATTATGGATTATATTCCCCTATTTGTTCCATGTACTCAGAAAGAGGTATCATTTACATTGAGAATATCCACTCCTCCTCTATCCATTTACATTATTTTCCCTCCCCTTCCCACTTTCCACAACTTTTGCTTCCCTTTGCTAATCCTCTCCCTCCTTCTTTCTACCCTGCTTACATTTTCCCTTCTTAGCTAAGTTTGACTGTTCATTTTTATATTCTATGTATGTATAGTTTCTTTTTCTTCCTTTAAGATTCAATTCCCACATATGAGTGAGAACATAAAGTATTTCTCTTTTTGAGCCTGTGTTTGTTCGCTTAAGATGATATCTTCCAGTTCCATCCATTTTGCTGCAAATGACATTATTTCATTCTTTTTTTATTGGTGAGTAATATTCCATTGTGTACATGTACTACAATTTTTTTATCCATTCTTCTGTTGATGGGCATTTTAGTTGGTTCCACATCCTTGCTATTGTGCAGAGTGCTGCATTAAATATGGCAATGCAGGTATCTCTGTGGTATGATGCCCCACTCCCAGGAGTGGTATAGCTGGGTCGTATGATAGTTCTATTCTTATTTTCCTAAGGTGTCTCCATATTGATTTCCAAAATGGTTGAACTAATTTGTAGTCCTACCAGCAGTATAAATGGGTTCCTTTTTCTCCACATCCTCGCCAGCATTTGTTATTTGCTTTGTTGATCTTGGCCATTCTTACTGGAGTTAGATGGAATCTGTGTTGTTTTGATTTGGATTTCCCTAATGGCTAGGGATACATTATTAATTTTGTTTAAGTTGTGGTAAAATATATATACTAGGGTTTGCTTTTCGTGTGTGTGTGTGTGTGTGTGTGTGTGTGTGTGTGTGTGTGTGTGTGTGTGTATGGGTGTGTGTATGGTATTGGGGGGGTTGAATCGGGGCATTGTGAATGCTAGGAAAGTGCTCTACCACTGACTTGAACCCCTATTCCCGCCATCCCCTCACCCCCAGCCTCCTTTTTTTTTTTTTTTTTTTTGT
>VMDO01001906.1:0-175012 GCA_007922755.1 Pedetes capensis | reverse complement strand
GCCTCCCAAGCCGCTGGGATTACAGGCATGCACTACCATGCCTGGCTCGCCATCCCCCTTTTTAAGACAGGGTCTTACTAAGTTGCAAAGACTGCCTCTGGCCTCGAACTCATGACCCTCCTACCTCAGCCTTCCAAGTCCTGAGATTATAGGTGTATGCCATGGTGCCTGGCTTAACTTTGTTTTTGTTGTAATGCTAAGTGATTGAACACAGGACCTCACGCATGCTTTGCAAGTAGTGCTCTATCACCGAGTCACACCCTCCAGCACATTTTTTACTCTTTCATCTTGAGGCATGGTCTTGCTAAATTATGCAGGCTGCCTCCAGCCTTGAATTTGCTATCCTTCTGCCTCCACCTCTCCAGTTGCTGGGATTATAGGTATGTGCCACTATGCCAGGCTTAACCTTTTTTTTTTTTTTTTTTTTTTTGCGGTACTGGGGATTGAACCCAGGGCCTTGCGCCTGCATGCTCTGCAAGTGCTGAACCACTGAGCTGCACCCCCAGCCCATTTTTTACTTTTTAAAACAGGGTCTCTCTAAATTACGCAGACTGCCTCGAACTTGCTATCCTCCTGCCTCCGCCTCCCAAGCCGCTGGGATTACAGGTGTGCGCCACCACACCCAGCGACACCATTTTTAGGTGTACAATTCAGTAGCATTAATTCTTCTCACAGAACTGTACAACCATCAGCCAGCACAAGAGCATTTAATTTGAACTCAGATTTATTAATCTTTATGATTGATAGATAAAGCTACTTTCCTAGCCCATTCTTTCTTTTCTCTCTCTCTCTCTCTCTCTCTTTTTAAAATTGTGTTTCTTCTCATGCTTTTTATCTACCTGGTGTTCTGTGCTTGAGTCTGTTTCTGGGCTACTGTGTCCCATTGGTTTATTTGTCTATGTTTATACTGTTTACCACGCTGCTTTCATTACTGTAGCAACTTTTACCTAACTCTTCAGGTCTCAGCTCTTCTTGGGCTTTTATTGTTTTTAATTAAAAAAAACTTCTGTGTGGTACTGCAGGGGCTGAACCCAGGGCCTTGTGCATACTTTGCAAGTGCTGTACCACTGAGCTTTGCCCCTAGGCCCCCCCCTCTTTTTTCTTTTTATTTTGAGATAAACTCTTGCTAAATTACCCAGGCTGCCTCTGGCCTTGAACTTCCAATCCTCCCGCCTCTACCCCTTGAGTCACTGGGATTACAGGTGTGCACCACTGCACCTGGCCTGTTCTTGGGCTTTTATTGTTTCACATAAATTTTGGAATTAGTTTGTCATATTCCATCAAAAATCATCTTGGAGGGTTATGGGCACAGCTCAAAGTTTTAGAATGTTTACGTAGCATTTGCGAAGCCTTGGGTTCTATCTGTAGTGCACACAGGCGCGCACACACACACACACACACACACACACACACACACACACACATCACCTAACCATTCAATTAGAATTCCATAGAGTTTTGACATGACCTCAGCACACCGCCCTGTACATTTATGCTCTCCTTCAGGCCCTTACCTCAAGGCGTACACTGCCAGTAACTGCCAATAGCTGGACTGAGAGCAAGAGAGAGGAGAAAGAAGAGCGAATGGAGACAGACCTAATATCACTGTCTTCTGTTGAATTTACACCATGGGTGGACACAGCACTCTAGTTTTACATGTCTTGTTTAATTCTTACAGGAGAGGTAAAAAACCTTGTGATTCTAAGCCAGGCCTGCCATGCTGTCTGCACCCCCCTCCACCTACAGCAGAGACATGTGGTGTGCCAGTGAAGAGCAAGGCCTGGTGCTGGACTGCCTGTGGGCCTGTTCCCGCTCTGTGCTGATGAGCACCAGGACTTAGGCAGCCTCCCAATCACTCTGAGTATTGTTACTCATTTGTAAACCTGAGGATAACAACAGAATCTGCCTTATGGACTTTTTAAAGGGATTGAATGGGTTAATATAGGTAGAGTGCTCAGAAGAGGCCTGGTGTATGGGAAGCGCTGTACAGGTGTTACTATTAATCTCTAAGCCACATGCCCTGCACAGATCTCAAGTGGCAGAGACTTGTCTCTCTGGCTGTGGCTTGTGATGGGAAGTCCAGTCTGGGGGGCTGTCCTTTCCTGCCCCTTCAGTGTGGTGCGTTTGCAAGTGTGGGGGCAACATTTAGGTTCTTATGTCCGTCCTCTGCCACCGTAGCGTAGAGAGTTACTTAGCTTCTCTAGATCTGCCCCTGCGTGGCACAAAGAGATGAGGAAAGTGCAAACCTGTTATTTTCTCCCCAGTGTCCCCCCTTCCAAGCACCTGCAGCTTCAGCTTATCCTCAGGCCCTCTCCTTGCTTGTCCCATGTGCACTAGGCTTCTTAGAAAGCAGAATGTCCCTCATTTCTTCCTGCCACTTGCTCTTAGCTGTATCCTTTTCATGTAAAAAGGCAACCTATGACTACTGCCTTCACTCTTTCATCTTTCAGATATTAGCCTCCCAGTGCAATTCTTAGTCACCAGGCATCTGGCCTGGCAAGATCCAAAGCTCTTTCTAATCATTCCCTCGCATTGAGAAAGCTGTGCTTGACCACCTCTGTGGTGTGTGTGCTCAGTGTGCCTGACTGCTCATCTTCTGGTGCTGTTGCCCACCGACTCTTGAAGCTGCTTTTCCCCTTGTTCTTCTACTTGTGCTGGCCTCCCTTCTCTTCACACCTCTAAATCCTCCCCTTCCTTCAGTGCCAGCTTTTGAATGGCTTGTCTGGCATCCAGCATGAGTCTATTTCATTCAGCAGACCCCTACTTCTGCTCTCCTACTGTATGCCAAGGAGCTTACAGTCTTGTAGTCTTATAGGAGAGAACAAGAACCACCACTCTCATGTATAAGCAACAGCAGTACTAAAGCCAAATGACTAGATCAATACTAATAGCAGTATCTTATAAATGTTCAGAGTTGAATGAATTTTCTTTCTATTTTTTTATTTTATTTTATTTTTTTATTTTTTGGCAGAGTCTTGCTATATAGCTCTGGCTGGCCTGAAGCTTACTATGTAGCCCAGGCTGGCCGTGAAGTTGCAATAGTCCTCTTGCATCTGCATTTTGAGTGCTGGGATTATAGGCACATATCACCATGCCCAGCTGAATTTTCTTTTCTTTTATATTTTCGTGGTGCTGGGGATAGAATTGGGGCCACATGCATGGTTAGGCTAGTGTCTACCACTGAGCTATATCCTCAGCCCTGAATTTTAGAATCAGTGAAAGTGAACATTTATAAGGTTTCAAATACATTTACAAAGAGTTTGTAAAATGTCTTTCTGTTTCCTGAGAGCCTCACAGGGATGGGTTATACCTCCATCCTAGTCTGAGGAAGGCAAGATGGATGAAGAGAGAGATGATTAGATGGAGAGGAAGTGGTAGTGGTGATTATGTTTGAGCTGAGTCTTGAAGGGTGAATAGGAAGCAAAGGAGAGCAAAGGAGGTGGGGTTGTAGGAGGGAAGCGCATGTGCCACCAAAATTGGAAGGTATGATAAGTGTAATAAAGCTTACCCCAGAGGGGAACTAAATATTGACGACCCTTTTCCTTTCTGTACTATGGTAAATAGTCCATTCTTTTCTCAGCAAGGTATCTTGTTGATAAACTGTCTCATAGTTAGAAGTCTTGTATTCCCTGTTAGAGGACAAGGCCTAGAACTTGGTGGCTTTGGTCTTTTGTCCTTTTGAAATCTCTTGGTGACCTGTGCACTGGGACATGGCCCAGGCATGCTGACAGTCAGCTTAGTCACCTGCATTTCTTTTTTCTCCCTGTAGACTGGTGCAAGCTGAATACTGGCATGACCCTATAAAGGAGGACATGTACCGCAACCACAGCATTTTCTTGGCGGATATAAATCAGGAGAGGGTAAGCGCCCAACCAGGCTCCCATAATTGTTGTTCTTAGATGCCATCGAGTTGGGTCCAACTCGTAGCAACCCTGTGTACAACAGAATGAAATGCTACCTGACACTGTGCTATGCCCAGCACTATGTCAAGTGCTTCTCTGCTATTCATAGGGTTTTCAGTGGCTGATTGTTCTGGGACTGGGTTGCCAGGTCCTTCTCCCTAACCTGCAGCACCTGGTATTCGCAGGCCATCCAAGTACTAACCAGGCCCGACCCAGCTTAGCTTCTGTGATCAGATGGGATCAGATGCCAGGATGATATGGATTCAGACCTCCCCTAATTAGGCATTCATTTTTCTCCTCAGCACATCAGAAAGAAATTCGCAATGACCATTTACCCAAACTATCCTGGGCAGAACCCAGGGGCCAGAAGTCCTGGTTTTTGGGAGGCAGTGCTTATGAGGTTCAGTTGTTTTTAGGAAGGCTGGAATTCATTTGGCGTTCTTCCCTTAAGTTCTTTCTCTTTCCTTATGTGGAACCAGCAGGATAAGGTCAGTAGGTTGCTGGCTGGGCAAAGTGGAAATGTGTACCTGCTGCCTTCACGAGGGAAGCCTTCCTGGTGGGACTCTCAAGGGCAGATTTTCTCAGAAGACTTACCTAGGAGTGATACTGCAGAAGGCACTGACTTGTACTTCAGACATGAGATGAGCATGGTTTGGGAGGTTATGGTAAACTGGACAGTTCAAACTGCTGAGTTGCTGAGTTTTTGTCACTGTTTTAAACTTTTTTTTTTAGGTACTGGGGTGCTGAACCCAGGGCCTTCTGCATGCTTTGTAAGCGCTCTGCCACTGAACTGCACTCCTAGCCTATTTTTCACTTTTTATTTTGAGACAGGGTCTTAAATTACACAGGCTGCCTCTGGCCTCGAACCTGTGATCCTCCTGCCTCTGCCTCCCAAATTGCTGGGATTACAGGCATGAGCCACCATGCCCTGCTCTAAACAGAAAATCTGAAGGGGAAAAACAAAAACCAGAAAATAACATAGAATAGGATAACGTAAAAACCCAGAATCTTCAGTTTATTTTGCTTCAGTTTTCTCTGTCTAGAAGTCTTTAATCTATTTGACTGACTCCCGTGAAGTGTGGATGGATCCATGGCAGCACCATCAATGCCATGGTTGGTGGCATGTCAGGCAGACAGGAGGTTAAGAAAAGGTTGTGGAAGGTGTATTTTGGGCAGGAAGCTGGAAAAGCAGCCCATGCCTAGTGTTAGCTTTAATCCCCCTGCTGGAAACTGATGGTAATAACCTTGCTGGTCTTTTTTCCAGAGTGTCAATGAGTCCTACAAGAAAAACCTGATGAGCCTGAAGAAATTTGTGATGGTAAAATTCCTCAATGATTCCGTTGTGGACCCTGTAGACTCAGAGGTAAGACACTACTTAGACCACAGCGTGCCAGGAACTGGCCCTGAACTATAGCTGCCTTCTGGGCAAAGTGCTCTCCACCAACCTTTCTGTAGAGCAGGAGTTCTGAGGTCCATAAATGGAACATTGAATTGATTTTAATCCCCAAATTCCATTCCAAAATTGTTTGCAAAAGTATGTGATTGTATTCTGTAGGGGAAAGATATGTAATCTTTTTTATCAGCAATGGGGGTTTAAACCCAGAGCCTCGTGCATGCTAGGCAAGTGCTCTACCTGAGCTGTACTACCAGTCTGTTTTTTATTTTGAGACATGGTTCTCTCCAAGTTGCACAGGTCTGCCTCTGGTCTCAAACTTTTTTTTTTTTTCCCATGGTACTGGGGATGCTGAACTCAGGGCTTCTACCACTGAGCTACACCCCCCGCCCCCATTTTTTTGACACAGGGTCTCTCTAAGTTACACAGGCTGCCTCTGGCCTAAAACTTGGGGTCCTCCTGCCACTGCCTCCTGAGTAACTGGGATTACAGGTGTGCACCACCATGCCCAGCCTTGGCCTCAGTCTCTTGATTGTCCTGCCTCAGCCTCCTGAGTCTCTGGGATTATAGACGTGTATCACAGTACCCGGCTAATAATTTTAAAGAGATTTTTAGAGATCTATGACTGAAAAGCCTGCAGCTGTAGCCCTGTGGCATCCGATCCCATCAGATCTCGGAAGCTAAGCAGGGTTGGGCTTGGTTAGTACCTGGATGGGAGACCGCCTGGGAACACCAGAAGCTGTAGGCTTGGGAGAAGGACCTGGCAACCCCCTCCCAAAAAGCAATCTGCCATTGAAAACCCTATGAACAGCAGAGAAGCACTGACAATAGTGTTTCCCCTGTCGTACAGAGGGTTGCTATGAGTCGGATACCGACTCGACGGCACCTAACAACAACAACAACAATGACTGAAAAAGGTTCAGAATCACTAACCCAAAATCTACATATTCCTAAACTTGGCATTCCAGGTCTGCCTTCATTTGGCTTCAGCCTCTTTCCAGCCTCATTTCCATTCAGTACCACTTCATACATTCTTTCATCAAGCCATATGGTATTTGAAATGCCCCAAACTTGGCATGTGCTTTCTCTCTTGTATGCTTTTGTTTATACTTTTTTATCTTTAGAATGCCTTTCCCTGGCTTTTCCACCTGATAAATTCCTGTTCATCTGTCAAGGCCAAATACAAATGTTACTTTCTCTAGGACACTATTCCTATTCCAAACAGAATTTGCTCCTCCTTTTGTAAAATTACCAGCCTTTACTAAAGCTCTGCTCACACGTGTCAGATCACCAGCGGGTGGCAAACTGTGGTCTGTGTGCCAAATCTTGCCAGACACATTTATGAATGGACTGTGAGCTAAGAATTTTTACATATTTAAATAGATGGAAAAATCAAAAGTATTTATATTTTGATTTTGATTCTGTTGATACATACTTTTTTTTTTTTTTTGCAAACTTAGGGGTTGAACCCAGGGCCTTGCACATACTTTGCAAGTGCTCTACCACTGGGCTCCACCCCCCCTCCAGCCCATTTTTTATTTTTTATCTTGAGACAGGGTCTCTCTCAGTTGCACAGGCTGCCTCTGGCCTCAAACCTGTGATCCTCCTGCCTCCACCTTGCAAGTTGCTGTGATTTACAGGTGTTGAGCCATTACAACTAGCTTGAGAGTATTTTATGACATGAAAATTAGATGAAATTCAAATTTCCATGTCTGTAAATGAAGTCTCATTTAAACAGTCATACTCATTTTTCACATATTTTCTATGGCTGCTTTTGTAGTTGCAGCCCTGCGGTCCTGAAAGCCTAAAGTATTTTGTATCTGGCCTTTACAGAAAAAAGTTTGCTCGCCCTGTGCTAAACAGTGAGTTGTTGCTATGCCTCACTAGACTAGGACCTTCTTCGGAGAAGGGAATCATATATTTACTCTTGAATGGCTAGAGTTCAGCACAGGGATTTTCAGTGTTCGTACACAATAAAGGGAGCAGAATTCCAGGGAAATGGAAAACTCTTTGGAAAGATTAACTCATCCCTCAGGATTGGCCTTTAAATGAGGTGACTCAAGACACACTCATCAGTTTTCTTTCTTGCTAGCTTTAGTTTTATGATGTTCAGTTTGTTGGTTGTCTCAGGTATTGGCCAGTCTCAGATGAGTTTGGCAGTGTGTGCTGGGTGTTTCACCTTATTTTTCTTCCTCCTTTCTTGCAGTGGTTTGGATTTTACAGAAGTGGCCAAGCCAAGGAAACCATTCCCCTACAGGAGACCACTCTGTACACAGAGGTAACTAGGAGGGAGAGATCTGTCTTGAGAAGTTGGTGCAGTCTCTGAAAACCTCCCAGTTCCTGAGAGGGTGGGTTCTCTTGTGCTACAGACCTGTCCTGTCTGCCCCAGAGCACTGGGTGCTTATGAGCCATCTGCCTCATGTCTGAGGTGGGAGTAACTTTTTATGCTGTCAGGTATCACATTAACCTATCAGGCTTCCTGAGTGCTAGGATGGTGTGTGCCAGCACACCCTGCTTCTTTATACCATTTCTGATACACCCCTACTTTAATACCAAGAGGAAAATCGCATTTTGAGAATATATCTTAACATTCTGTTAACTTTACTGTTTTACTCTAAGACCTTTCATTAAGCTTATTGAGTAATTATGGCCTTTCTCTCTGCAGGACCGGCTGGGGCTAAAGCAAATGGACAAAGCAGGGAAGTTAGTGTTTCTGGTTACAGAAGGAGACCATCTTCAACTGTCTGAAGAATGGTTTCATGCCCACATCATACCCTTTCTTAAATGAAGCCCTTAGAGTTTGCAGCAGAGCTCGGGGAACCTCTAGCTCTTCCAAACCATGTGGAAGACAGTTTTCTTTATGCCCAATCCTGAACTCTGATCCAGCCTGCAAATAATCCTTCTCTCCTGTTATCGTCTAACATGCCCTACTTGGAAAGATCTAAGATCTGAATCTTATACTTTGCCGCCTCCTATCACCATATGGTGTTGAATTCAAGTTTAATTAACTAGTAACCATGGAGATTGTTTTAAGACCTAGAGATGTGGTCAAATGCAGTCTTAGGAATGGAAGTCTGCTGCAGTTCAATGCTACAACTGTGCCTAGGTCCAGAGGACACTGAACAAACTAAAGCAGTGAGGTAGATTCTGAGGGCAAATACCTTGCCACATTTCAAGCAAACAGAGAAGGCTGGTTTCCAGGCCTGAGGTGCTCATATAAATGTTTTACCAGTGTTGTTTATACAAATAGTGTTTAGAAAAGTACTACTTGGAAGATGATTCTGCATAATCTCTTAAGGCTACTCTCTTCAAGTATGTTGCCTTAAGGAACTTCAACAATTACCAGGCAGATTCTACTGGTGTAACATCTTGCCTCTGCAGCACTCATTTTGTCTCCTCAGTTATGAATTAGTTGCTTGTCACAAAAGGATGGAAGGAGCACCTGACTGGGTTGCTTCAGAGAGGAAATGTACATCTTGCATAACTTAAGACAGTGGTGAAGAGTGATGAAGAAAACAAAGGCGCAGAAATGAGAAAGAGGCAGCTACTTCCTTCCACCCTTGACTAACTTCCCTTAATTTTACAAGTGGCTTAGATATTAATTACTCTCTTGCTAAGTTTACGAGAAAATAGGAGGAATAGTGTGAAGGGATTAGACTTTTTAACTTCTACTCCCCAAAATCATATTTATCAGCATAATACAAACTGTTACTAGTATTTTTTAAGAAAAGGACTGTTTTTGCTCAAAAAAGGTTAAAGAATATTGCACACTCCTTTTCCTCTTGGAGATCAACCCACATTAGACTAAGAATTCTGAGCATTCCTGATGGTTAGGGTTCAGTGAAGAAAACTAGCCATTAATCTCCCATTTCCTTCATTTTTTAAGTGTTGAAGTCTTAGCTCCCACTCTATGAAGACCTATCAACATTTTAAAAATTTCTATAGAAGGCCACTTTGAAAAAAAAATGATTAAACTGTGTTTTCATGTAACTTACCTTGTTAGTGCTCCAGAGCTTACCCTTTATTATTTTTCATTTCCCTCTCAAGCCTTGTTCAACTAAAAGATGAGGATTAAGGGCAAAAAGTGGGGAAATGTAAAAATAATTTTATGAGGTTGTCTTAAAAGAGTAGTTCCTTATCCTTGGTGTTATTTTCAGTATTTTTATATCTCTATACAGAAAATATAGATAAATAACTAAAAAAGTTTGGTATTAACTTTATTATGTTTTCTGTATAACTTTAAGTACATAAAGGTTTATTTCCACAGGCCTTAGGAAATGGGTAGAAGTCACAGGACAATTTCTCTTCCCACCAAAAAAAGTTGCATATTTGGTAAGTATGTCCTAGTTGGGAAAAAACTGAAATTTACATTAGCAGTGCTGTGCAGATTCTTACATCAGTCAAGACCTAAACCAGCTTGTAGTGGAAGTTTTAGTCCTCTGTTCAGGTGCGTGGACCAAAGCCCTAAGCTGTTGAGCACGATAGGCAGGAGGCAATGAAGATGGATGACAGGCACCTAGCAGGAGGAGGAATGCCAGATTCCTTGGAATGAATGTCATGTTCCTTTTCCTTTTTATTTTTGAAGTCATCTACATAGGAAGATGCTGGGCATAGATCCCAGAGAAAGAAAGGGTTCAAGACCCAGGGCACTGCTGCCACAGCTGGGACAAGAGAACCTACAATCTTGTGGTTGAGGCAGTCCCAGTATGGAATGCAAAGTAAAGGAATGATTTTAGGAAATAAGTTTGCTTGGAATGCTCGATGGCTAAGTCTCAGCCTTTGGTCCAGTGCAACCCTTGCCTTACTTGTCAACAGTGCAAAATTAGTACGGTTAGCAGAATCATGTGAAATCACACCAGCTTCTGCTGCCTCCATGCCCACTGCTAGAAAAAGACTGATTGGTGTGCACGTTCTGACCTGTTAATTCTTGGGACAGTTTGTTGGTAGAATAACCACCAAAGCTGAAAGCTGAAATGCACCAGTCTAGGTCTGTAGTTCCTTAAGAAGGGACTGGTGGCATGGCCGTGCTGATGTGGAGAAGCTGCACCTTCCTGCAGAAGATCAACTGACCCGCTGTCCCACCCTAAATCTCAGCCTGAGGTATATTCAGTGAAGGCAGGTAGCTGGGCTTCTCAGAGCAGAGAAGCAATTTAAGAGCAGAAAGGTAGAGGAAATCTAGAAAAGAACCGTCTTGATACAGATTTATCCCATGGTGTGAAGGGAGAGGGCCAAGATCCCACTGGCACTTTGTCTATCCAGCAATTTCTGTCACTGTGGTGACCAACTTCTGCCCGTTCCACAGGGTCTTGAACTGCTCAGGAACTGGGAACTCATTCTGCCAAAGAGATATAACAGGTTAAAATCTGGGCTAAAGAATGAGCCGGGAAGCTACATTTCACACTTCTCCCAACATACTTGGCCTCCACTTGACCTGAGAAAAGGGTAGGATGGAATCAGAGAAACTGAACCCACCCAGCCAGGCTATGGTGTACTTTTCACCAATATGTAATCTTGGACAGACTGTTTAACAAGAATATGGCTTTAGAGCACCAGCTTGACAGGGTACAAAGATTCTCATTCTAATTTGCTACCCTGAGCTCAACTTAAGAAAGGCAGAAAGCATCACTGGAGGTCTGTGGGACTACCTTTCTTCTGCTTTTGATGAGCATCGCTGGGGCTTTACCTACTCAGTGCCAAATGTCCATCAAATCGCTATCTCTAATGCAAGACGTCTTTAGTCCCTTCTGGTTTTTTTGTTTTGTTTTGTTTTTGCAATACCATATAGGAGGTTGAACCCAGGGCCTCATGCATACTTTGCAACCATTGGGCTGCAACACCAACCTACTTTTTATTTTTTATCTTGAGACAGGGTCTCACTTAGTTATGCAGGTTGCCTCTCTCCTCAAATTTGTGATCCTCCTGCCTCTTGCCTCCACCACCCAAGTTGCATGAGCCACCTCGCCCAACTCATTTTTTACTTTTTGAGTAAGGGTCTTTCTAAGTTAGATATGTAGCCTCTAAGCCGGGCACGGTGGCACACGCCTACAATCCCAGCAGCTTGGGCGGTGGAAGCAGGAGGATCCAAGTTCGAGATCAGAGGCAGTCTGTGTAATTTAGCAAGACCCTATCTCAAAAAAATAAGTAAAAATGCTGGAGGCGGCAGCTCAGTGGTCCAGCACTCGCAAAGCATGCAAGTGTGGGGCTCTGGGTTCAACCCCCAGTACCGGGGGGGGGGGGGGGGAGTCTGTAGCCTCTGGTCTCGACCTTTTGATCCTTCTGTGTCTGCCTCCCAAGTCATTAGGATTACAGCTGTGTGCTAGGACACCCAGCCCTGTTGTTTTTGAGTCTCACTGTAACGTAGCCTGGCTAGCCTCCAACTCTCAATATTCTTGCCACGGTCTCCCAAGTGTACCATTACACTCAGTATGTCCCTTCTGTTCTTAATACCGTACTCCTAAAGAAATCAAGAAACTTACAAAGTCACCGCCTTCTGTAGGAATGAGGATGTTCATCTCAGATGATTTGGCACTGACTATCTCACAATCCAGTGAATTCTTGCTCAGGTAAACATGACAGCCATCTGTTTTGTTAATGGAAATGGTTGGCACTTTACCCATTACCTGCAGAGAAAACCAAGAGATCTGAGTCCCAGCAGGTGGGGAAGACAATAGTTGTAGGAAGAACTATCACTGTTTCATGTGATTCACCAACTGTATGAAAACACTTTGGTACACAACAGATACTGGATACTGGGAGCAGGTTGGTACAGGTGCTGGAAAGAGCTCCCTTGAAGAGCCAACTCCTCTTCTGCCATATCCAAAGCAGCTCAGCTTACAGACTTTGTAGAATCAGATTCCTACCGAACATCTGTGGGTCTGCTGTGTCTCTTTCAGTTAGTTCCTCTGGGACCAAAAGGAGTCAAGATATTGAGTTACCTGAACTTTGACATCCCTACTATTGATTATCTCCACAATGCCCACCACGTCATCGAATACCAGGCCGAGTTTCTTACAGTTGTCTAGGAGAAGAAAGGAAGCAAGTCAGCAGTATAACTTTAAAGGAAAATAATACATTTAATAATCCTTAAGGAAAGAGTAGGTAAAATGTTTTTAGACCTCCCGGGCTCTGGGACAGAACCTATCTAGGACAGCAACAAAGACTTACCTACTGTAATGGAGTTAATTTTTCCCTTGATTTGCAATGTGGTGTTGACACACTTGTATATATAAGCCACCTGTTTCAGCTCTGTGTCATCAATCACCAGATTGGAAACATTCTCCTGATTTTCCTGTTAAAGAGACATCTCAGGATTCTTATGAAGCACACACCAACAACAGGTTATCCCAGGCTTTTCTTCTGAGCTACATATCCCAGCCCCCAATCAGTTAATACTGATTGGTTGCAAAGTATGCATGAGGCCCTGGGTTCAACCTCCCATATGGTATTGCAAAAACAAAAACAAACAAACAAACAACCAAACCAAACCAGAAGGGACAGTTAATACAATCAGTAATAAAAATACCAGGCTGGTATTTTTAACTTACCACTCTCCACTTCTTGCCCTCTAGTTCAAGTAGAGGTGGTTCCTTCTTTGTGGCTGGTTTGGGAGATGGGCTGGTTTGGGGTTTAGGAGCAGAGAATGGTTTGGGACCACTTCGTACTGGGCCACTCTGAGCCTTCAGGGCAGGATTCTTGTGAGTCTTCATATCATCAGATACATGTTTCAGGGCTGTAAGAACAACAGCTACCTTTGTTCCTGTCCTTTGCACCAGAGCTTAAGGCTGAGGCAATAACCAATTTCTGCTATCACTGATCCTTAGCAGAAATTCAAAGTAAAAATTAGAGCCTCCGAGGTGTTCTTTTGCAAGCAGTTTTGGAGAAATACTTTTATAATTCCTCTTGTTCCCCTAGATTAAATTATATGGTTTCATTAAAAAAAAAAAAGTGTTGGAGGTTACAGGAAAAGCATGGACATGTAAATCCACAGAAAAAAATCTACAATGGTATGTACCAAATATATGCTGACAAAAGGTATACATAGTTTTAAAGGAATAGAGGAAAAATATGTGATAGTAAAAATTTGGTAAACAAAAAAAGCCTCACCTGCAGCTAACCCTCCTCACAATCAAGTGTTGACATTTGAAGATCTACATTGTTTTTCCCTCCAGTACTGGAGTATTGAACCCAGGGCCTTGCACATGCTAGGCAAGTGCTCTACCACTGAGCTGCACCCCAGCTTTACTAGTTTTTACTTTTGAAGCATGGTCTCCCTAAATTGCTGTGTCTGACTTTAAAAACTCACAATCCTCCTGCTTTAGCCTCCTGTTGCTGGGATTACAGGCATAAGTCACTGCACCCATCTAATCCTATAACCATGCACACTGTTAACAAATTTGACTCAACTAATTAACACTGAATAAAAACTTCCTCATGTTAACTTATAGTTTCTATAGTTTTGTCCTAGTTAAGGGAAAAGATTCCATAATCTCAGCAGGAAGACCTAATCTAGGTTGATTATAACCAACACTGAATGGCCTTTTTAGCTCCCCCCACTACTTGTAGTTTATTTATCTTTGGGGAGGGGAAAGCATTTTATTGAGGGGCTTATAGTTGGTGGGGAGGACAATGAGAAAAACCTTCTTGATTAGGCTGCACCTCCATATGCCTGTATTTGCTGAAAGTTGTTGATGTTGTTAGGTGCCGTCAAGTCGGTATCTGATTCATAGCGACCCTACGTACAACAGGTGAAACACTGTTGTCAGTGCTTCTCCGCTGTTCACAGGGTTTTCAATGCCTGACTGATTTTTGGGAGTGGGTTGCCGGGACCGTCTCCCAAGCCTGCAGCATCTGGTGTTCCCAGGTAGTCTCCCATCCAAGTACTAACCAGGCCCGACCCTGCTTAGCTTCCGAGATCTGACAGGATCAGATGCCACAGGGCTGTTGAAAGTAGTTGTAGTTTAAATACTAGCTTTTCCCCCTTAAACATTACATGCTTCTTTGTAGAAAGAAAAAAAGTAATGACTGCATAATATCCCATCAAAAGGATGTTGTTGTAGGTGCTGTCAAGTGGTGTCTGACTCATAGCGACCCTCATAGAATTTTCAATGGCTGACTGTTTTGGGATCGCCTTGGGAGTGGATTGCCACATCCTTCACCCATTTTTGCGGTGCTGGGAATTGAACCCAGGACCTCAGAGACTGCAGAGCAGTGCTCTACCAACTGAGCTAAATCCCAGCCCCTATCAAGAGGATATACTAGAGTTACGTAGCCATTTCCTTTACTATTGGATATTTTGGTTGCTACATCATTTTTAGCTATTATAAATAGCACTATAAAAACGTTGTCTTAGATATTTTTGAGTAGATTCCTAGAAGAGGGCTGTACAATGTGGACTTCCACCAGCTGTGTATAAGGGTGACTACTTTCTCTTTAACAGAAGGTCCTTATGTAAATTTCCCAAGTAACTAGTATGTATCCTCTGAGAAAGATAGCCTCCTGACACAGTGACTTTCCAGAAACCATATGGTGCCATGGGGAAAGCTCTAGGGACAACTGCCAGTACTGTGCCTTGGCATAAGAAGGCACTCTAAATATGCTACTTAACATTAAGTTACTTGCCCATTGGCAGAGGGCTTCCTTCCACTGTAACTGCCCATTTTCAATTTCTACTTATGCCAGGTTTGCTGTGCCTTTGGGCAACCTGAAGGAAAATGACACCCCAAATGAATCTTCCCACGTACAAGTGGGGTTCTGGTTTACAGACTAGCTGTTAAATCTGATTGGTGAGGTCTAATCCAAACAATCTGCTGTACCCATTGTTTGTGCCAAAGTACTCACCATGTGTGATGCTCTCTCCCTGATTAATTTGCGCAAACAGTGCTGAGCGAGAAGCAGAGTTGTCGGAGTCTGAACTGGTGGGGACTGGGGGAGGAGGAGGACCTGGTGGAGGGGGAGGGGGTCCTGATCCAACAGAGGGTTCAGATGGCAATCCACTCAGTTCTTTTGCCACAGGCCCCTAGAACAATCAATGCAGGTAATAGTCATCCTCTTCTTCCCCTTTGTACCATTCCCAGTAGGGCCCTACATGTGTCTAGTGTATGCAAGGTCTCCTCTGTGGTCCTTGAGGCAAAGACTAATGCTCCTTATCCACACCTAACCTGGCTTTGTTCCTTCTCACCCTTTCCCAAGGATCCAACTCTGACCTCGTATGTCTCAACCTTCACATTTTTCCTTTGGCCTCAACTGATTCCAGTTCTAAACCTGTAATTCTAAAACTCTGCTTCACATCTTCTTTAATGTGTTATGAGTACCTCAGGCTCAACAAATTCAAAACTGATTTTCATCATCTCCTGCCTGTTTTTCTACCTGTACATCCCTTGGTTCCTGTTTCAGTGAGAAACATTACTACCCAAGCTTGACTAGTCAATCTTCTTTCAGGTTTTCCCCTCCCTTGACCTCATTAAATCGGTTATCTCTGTTATATCTCCTGCAAGTGCTCTTTTAACAGCCCCTAACACCATGACTCCTCTGATGGTCTTAGCACAAGTCTTTATCCCAACAAATCAGACCATTATAGCTTCTTAATCAAATATTGTGTCTAAAAGTCTCAGCCTACCTCCCTTCCAGCCTTTTAAAAATCTCTGATCATCTCCCTTTGTGAATCCAGAGATGACCAATCTCTACATTTACTTTGTTAATCTGAGCTCTTTGCTGGTATCCCCATTCTCCCACTTCTCACTGTCCTATACTTCTTTCAAGTCTTGGAGTATACTTCTTCAAAGCACAAACTCTCCCAGTGAGAATCACTCTTCTCTTCCTTATCCTCTGTAGTCTGTATCCTTACTATAGAATTTAGCTTGGTAATTTATACTGGGGATTTTGTTGTTATGTGTATTTATAAATTCCTTTAAAGCTAGGACATTGTGACTCTTTCATCTGTGTCTCCCCTCCAGCACCAACCACTATCTCTGACCTGTGTTTATTAAAGCATATAAACTCAGTATTCCCTCTCCTCTGACCCTTGCTTTCTTTACTCTTCTCTTTTTTCCCTCTACTAAAAAAATAGTAAGCACTCCTTCTCCTGCTTTGGTGACTATAAAGTCTAAGAAACCTGTGGACCTGGTCCTGGTGAGAGAGAGAGTGGGAGGAAGGAAGGGAGGAAGGGCTCACTAACCGTTTTGCTCCAGGCCAATCCAGTGGTATGGAACTCCTTGATGTAAGCCTGCAGCTCTGTCCATATACTTAAGTAAGCTTTGACCCACTCCACGTGTTTCTTATCCCTGGGAGAATTAAAGAAGAACTCGTTAGAAGCAGTCAGGGCACATTACAATAGTGATTCCAGAAACCTCGTGCCTATGGGCTCATATATCCTCCTCCCTGTGGTGGTTTTTTGGTTTTTTTCTTTTCTTTTTCCTTTTCCCTTCTTCCCTACGCGCCTCCCCATCCTTCTTTTCAGGGCCTTGCATATGCTAGACGAGCTTACTACTCCTGAGCTATTAACTCCTGCCTCCCTATAGCTCTGTTCAATGGTAGTATTCATAGCATCACCAAACTTAAAAAAAAGAAAGAAAGAAAGAAAGAAAGAAAGAAAAAGCCAGCACAATAGCTCATGCCTGTAATCCCAGTGACTCGGAAGGTAGAAGCAGGAGAATTGCTGGTTCAAGGCTATAGGCAGCCTGCACAACTTAGACACTGTCTCAAGATTAAAAAAAAAGGGCTGGGGGTGCAATCCAGTGGTAGTGCACTTGCAAAGTATATGCAAGGCCTTGGGTTCAACCTCCAAGTACTGCAATAAATAAGTAAATAATAGAATAAAAAGGAAAAAAGAATAAAATGAAAACAAACCCCAAACTCTATTCTCTTCTAATGAGACCAAACTCCATCAGGATGGAAACACTGGATTACATCTCCTTGTAACTCTTATAGCAGTATTTCTTAAACTTTCCTTAGAAGCAAAACTGTTTTTTTTTTTTTCCAAAGTAGACCTTAGGCAAAATCTAATATATAAAACTGATAAAAGCCGACAAGAACTCCAAGAAACTCAAGTGCCATATGAGACAGTACCTTATGTCAAAATACACCCTCTACCCGTGAAATTAAAACTCCTTCTTTAGGAAAAAATAACCAGCACTAAATAATAGAAATAACATTGCCCCATGGTTCAGAATAATCCCCTCTCTTCTTACCATTAGCTGGAAGACTTTGAGGTTACTTAGCCTATAGTCTAGGGCTAGGATTTAGCTCAATTGGTAGAGTGCCGCTCTTCAATCTCTGAGGCCCTGGGTTCGATCCCAGCACCACAAAAATGGGAAAAGGACATGGCAATACATTCCCAAAGCAATCACGAAATAATCAGCCATTGAAAACTCTACGAGGGTCGCTATGAGTCAGACACAACTCAGTGGCACCTAACAACAACCACTCTATAGCCTAAGACCTGGTTTCCTCAACTGTACAATGATGGGGTAAATTTAAAACATTATGATGCTTAATTCCAGGTTGCTAGAAGGACCAAAGTGTGTGGTGTTCTGGGGCACATTCCACACAAATTGAAGGCTTATTTCTTATTGCTTGCATAGAGTAGTTACTTGACAGCTGTTTAGCTGACCAATCATGGTCAGAAGGATGGATTTGGATAGCTATGCAGATAAGTAATTGCGGCCTGCAGGCCCTCTATCTCAAAATTAGCAGTGGAGAAGTCAGTTAGGAGTGGTATATATATGTGGTTAAGCAGTGTTACTCTCACTTTACTTGAATGCATGAATAGTCAGGGTAATTTTCTAATGAAGTCCTGTTGAACCCTTTGTCATGGTATCAGTGAGACATTCTCAACAGAAGAATAAAATCTTGCATAAACAGGTGATTTAAAGGGCATTAGTCCACATTACTTTCAGCAAAACCTCCCGAATCTGGAAGCATAACCATCAGAAAACAAAAAGGGCCTCTAATAACCATGGAGGAGAAAGGAGAAGTAGAAGCAGAAACACTTCAAAAGCTTGCAAATGCTGCTGGTGCTGCTGCTTCTCCCTCCCTCTCTCTCTCTTTTTCTTGTGGTACTGGAGGATTTAACACAGGGTGCTCCACCTCTGAATTGCACCCAACTCCCTCCAGCACCTGGTTTTTAAAAAAAATTTTTATTTTGAGACAGGGTTTCCCTAAGTTGTGCAGGCTGCCTCTGGCCTTGAATTCACAATCCTCCTGCCTCAGCCTCCTGAGGTGCTGGGAATATAGGTGTACACCACAGTGTTTGGCTCAAATGCAGCTTCTTTGAGCTGGTATCTATCAAATTTTCACAAAGCAGCCCTGAGATGAGAGAACCAACACAGAAGCCAAGGACAGCCTTAATTCAATCCAAAGTGCTATCCCAGGAAATAACCAGCTGGATCTCTCATTTACCCCTTGAGGAGAGGCTAGACTTACACATCTTTGTACTCCTTGAGGACTCGGTTTGTATAAAACATGGCAGCATCATTCATTTCTTTCACATAAGGGCCAGGTTTAGGAGCCTGAAGAGAAAGAAGCTGTCAGTGACTCAGAGCCTCTCCAACCATATCCTTCCCTCTTTCAGTCCATCCCTTCTCTCCCCTGGAAGCTTCACTGCTCACCATGGCCACCCAGCCCAGGGCCTGAATGCTTTCACTGACAGCTGACAGATGATTAAACAACTTGCTGCCTCGGTTCTTCTCCCGAAAGGTTATCACTTCTTGGATCTGCTCTGAGATGGGTGCCAACAAATCAGAAAGCTTATTCTAGGAAAAGAGTCAGGAAAATATTCCAGTTAGAGTCTTTGTACAAAAGCTATATATGTAGGCTGGTCAACTTTGATCCTGAAAGCAAGAATTTTTTTTCTTTTCTTTTTTACCCATTTATTGAGATAAGGTCTTGGTATGTAGCTCAGGCTAGGCTTGAATCTCTGATCCTCTCACCTCAGTCTCCTGCATGCTGGGATTACAAGCATGTGCTACATCCCCCGGCAAGACAAGAATTCTTTATGGACTAAAATAAACATTGAAATTTATGCAGAGATGAGATGAGCAGTATTTTAACCATATCGATCAGAGCAGGATGAATAGCAAGTTTATTTCTAAGTCCTCAGGCTAGACTTTGTGTTTCTTCATGCTCAGGACCCATACTCCAATGATACTACAAAATCCTACCATTTCAGCCACTTGTCTCTTTGCTGTTCCACTAATAGGAGATATTTATTTCTGTACCTTTGCTCATTATGTTCTTTTTTTACCATCTATCCAAACACTTCATGATAAAACAGTCCTCCAACACGCACACCAGCCTCCCACAACATTTACTGTCAGCTTAACCAATTTTGGCACCTTACCACACACCAGCACAAACTATTAATGGACTCATGTGAATATGTTTTCATTTCTCATTAATTCTTCAAAGGCAAAAGCTTTGTCATAGTTCTTTGTCGTCATTATAGCCTTCAATGCATTGTTAGACATTTAGCAGCTGCTGAGTAGAGATCTGATGATTCAAATGCAATAAGGGGACCTGGCATTCAAGCAAGCAGATCAGCAAAATGTATGAATTGTGTGTTTTTGATCCTTCCTCCAAAACTTAGTTTTCTATCTGAGTTCTCAGATCTTAAAAACAATCTAAGAAAGAGTGTGTAAACTTTTTCTGTAAAGGATATTAGTAAGTATATGTTTAAAAAAAACTTTATTTACATAAATGGGTGGCAGCTTATAGGCTGTGATCTGCCAACCCCTAATCTACAACAAGGAAAATGTAAGTGTCTCAGCTGATTAATTTATTGAGGAAAGTATAGATTTGGAGAAAAGATTTAGACAAAATACTTTAACCATTCATTCAGAGCAGGTTAAAGACTAAATTCCAATATTTATATCATCTTACACTATTTTTTCATTAGTTAGGCATGCTAAGGATCAAGAATTTTAATACAGCATTAGCAGAAAGACTTGCTACTCTCTTTGTCTAGAAAATCCTAACACAAAAGAAACAAAGCTTGCTGGGTGTGATGGTACACACCTGGAATCCCAGCAACTTAGGAGGCTGAGGCAGGAGGATCTCAAGTTTGAGGGCAGAGGGAGCCTACATAGCTTAGTGAGGCTCTGACTCAAAGTAAAAAATAAAAAAGAGGTTGGGGTGAAGCCCAGTGGGAGAGCACTTGTGAAGTACATGTGAGGCCCTGGGTTCAGTACTCAAGTACTGCAAAACAAAACAAAAACCAAAAACAACCTCTTTCATTCTGAGAAAAATCAAACTTTTCTGTAATTCAACTTTTTACCTATGGCATAAAATTTGAGTAAGGAGTAAAGTTAAAGGGAGATATTCCCAAGCAATGAAGGATGAGGGGAGAAACAGTTCTTTGGGAATTTTAGGATTTCCATAGTAGCTTTACTAAAGCCCACCACAGCGAAGCAGAAAAACCATCTCTGTAATAAAAGAGGCTGTTATGCCAGGTGTGGTGGCACATGCCTGTAATTCTAGCACTCGGGAAGATGATGCAGGAGGATTCTGAGTTCCAGGCCAGCCTGGCCTACGTAGCATGACCTTGTCTCAAAAAACAAAAAAAATAAGTAAATAAAAATAAAAGAAGGTGTTTCTTAAGAGAATCAGTGAAGTCCTGGGGTAACTAAAGTCCTGAGAAAACTGATAGAGGAAAGAAAAATTAAAGAGCCAGTAGAGACCAATAAATACTCCAAGGCACCTTCCCACAAGGGCATTTTAGATCTGCTCCACCCCTGCCTGGTACTTGGTGTGAATGTATTATGAGTCTGATAGCTCTATTTCAGCATGTTGAGATACCTCAGTGGAAATGTCTGCACTTGTCCAGATTGTCAAACAACAAGATTTTATATATTTTTTTTCTTGCAATGCCAGAGATCAAACCCAGGACCTTATGCATGCTAGGTAAGCATTCTATCATTAAGCTAGATCCCCAGCACTTGTCCTGAACATCAAACCAAAACTAAACCAACTAGTAGTGAACTTACGCCGGCTGGCTGCTGACACTGAGAAGCTGTAAGCAGAAGAGCTCGCTCCAACTTCAGACCTGTGTGGACCATCTCTGCCTGTGGGAGAGAAGAATCAGCTATCGATGACACATTACAACTGGAGAGGTTCTGATAAGAATAACCTGAAACCTCCACATCCATGTACTCTGGTAGCACCCAGGCTCTTCACGTTGTTTTCTTCCGTGTATTCCAGATTCTAGGGACTGATACCAGAATCACTTAGACTACTGTTCCTCTTGGAGCAAATTGGGGATATACAGCCAGAATTTGAAAGATAATAAAAGCTAGCTATAGGTAAAGTCAGTTAGCAACTTCACATGAAGTGGGGTTCTTTTGGTTGTCATCTTTTTTTTGTTTATTTGTGGTGCTGGCGATGAACCAAGGGACTTAAAGACATGCAAGCAGATGCTCTACCTCACAGGGACATCAACAGCCCTACATGAAGTTTCTGACATGTACTGAAAAATCCCTTCTATCTCACAGGACAAAAAACACTCCCCCCAAAACAAACAAACAAAAAACCCTATTTTTCTCAACAACTGGAGATACAAGTAAAATAGGAGTAAAGGCAAAAGCCTAAATTTATGCCTAATTTCTAAAATTTTCAAGGTATTTACTGCTTTAAGTTAAAGCTATTTCTCAAAAACTGGATCATGATCAATTTAGTGAACCATATCCAGCCCTTTATTAAGTGAAACAGAACAAGTGCAGTGTACCAGCTTGAAATTACTTCCAAATTTAAAATGAAAAAATAAAAGTGCAACATTAGTAGTACAAGTACTGTTTTGTCAAATTTTTATCCCAGTTATATTTATATTATTTTGTTTGTTTTTTGAAACAGGGTCTCCGTCATGTAACCCAGGCTGGCCTTGAACTCATGTCAATCCTCTTTCCTCAGCCTCCTGAGTACTGGGATTATAGGTGTGTGTCACCACACCCCTCTTAATATGTTATTTCTTACTAAAGGTCATAGTCAAAAGAGTTTAAGAAACACGAGACTATAAGCACTCTTAGGATATGAAAGAAGATTATACTTTCTGGATTTGTATTTTTCAAAGATAAAAGTGATACTTGTTTTAACATTTTTTTCAAATGTTATGGAATAGTATAAAGTAAAAATGCAATGCCTCGCATCACTAGGAAGTCTCAGTCCCACCTGCTAGAGCTAATATTACTGTTAATAGCTAGTGTATGAGAGGCTCAGTGTTTAGATAAGGAAGATCTTAAATATGGTTATTGTTTATAAAGGCTCATTCAGTGGACTGGTAGAAAGATTCTGGATCCCAAGAGAGGCAGGATGTATATGTAAGTGCAGAGCAGTAGTGGTGGTAGTGACAATATAGGAGGCAGTGTATGAAGTGAGGTGGAATGACAGGCACCCATCATTGCCTACTTAATACTCACTCCTACGGTAGGCTAAGTGTGGAAATAACCCATATTAGCATAACTAATAACTATCAAGCAGAGTTTTATAAATTCTAAGTCATGATAATGACTCCCTTGAATAAGCCACAGCAGGCTTCATTATGTAACATGTTGAGATCAGATTGGTAGCATATTCTTCACCACAAAGATGAACAGAGCCATATTTTATGGCTAAGTAAGCTTTCTGCATCTGCAGCCACATCTGGCATCTGATCCTGCCTAATCTCAGAAGCTAAGCAGGATTGGCCTGGTTAGTCCTTTGATGGGAGACTGCCTGGGAATACCAGGTGCTGCAGGCTAAGGAGAAGGACCTGACAATCCACTCCTGAAACAATCTGCCATTGAAAACCCTATAAATAGGAGAGAAGCACTAACAATAGTGCTGGACATGGCATAGTGCTGGATGTGGCATGGTGTCCAGCAGTGTTTTGTTCTGTTGTACATAGGATCACTATGAGTCAGACTCGACTCGACTAACAACAAAGCTTTCTGCATAAAAGAAACACATAAAATATGTAATAAAAGTAAGAGGCATAGAAAATGAAGAACCATTTTTGTGCTTGGACCTAGCTTCTCAGTACAGGTGGAAGAGGAGTTAGGAATCTCTCGAAGGGCTCTCTAAACAAGGATGAGTGGGATGTGAAGAAAGCCACCAGTCCTTAAAAGAGAGGATAAAAAGGCACATCCTTACATGTTTCTGCACATCTCCCCCGATCTCTTTACTGATCTTCAAGTATTCTGCCACAGGACTAGCAAGCAGCAAGTCAAATGCTTGCACGTATGGAGCTGCTCCTGGGGGAGACAGACATATCAGGAAGAATCAGTCACACACCAGAAGTATGTTTCTTTAAAGTGCACTTCTACATGGGAATGGAGAGGCAAGGTAATAACAGCACACAGAAATACTAGAACAGGAGTCAGGAAATCAGGGTTCTAGTTCCAATACTGCCACTAACTGGCTGTGTGACACTTTTCCTCTCTGAGCTTAATTTTCTTTATCTATAAAGCGAAAATGAACACAATGGTCCTCCAGAATTCCTTTTAGCTCTAGCATTCTGTGTTTTACTTGGTACGTGTGCAAAATGGCTGATCTGCCAATCATTTGGAGAGAGGAAATTTTACCATCTAGTCAGTTGACTTAAACTGGAGTCATTCTGCTAAACAAAGAACAGGAAATATCACATAAGCAGGAAGTTCTTGTGTTAAAATAACCATAGGCCTCTGTATGCAAGTCACTTCCTCTTTTATCTCTTCAGAGGAGAACTACCTAGATTAAGTGTTTGGGGAAGTCAGCTCCAAAGGAGAAGCTTCACTGTAATAGAAAAATTAAGGCCAAGACACTACACAAAGCATTCTTCTGAGTTGTAGATTACTTACCTTTTGAAGATGTGTCTCCATACCCACAGTGCATGTCAGAGGTATGGGATACTGCCTCTAGGCGGCCCACTGCCCGCTCCAATCTTTCTACAAGATTTTGCATGTCAGCCATAATGTTCCACCGGCTGAAACAGATCAAATGTCATTTGTTATTTTAATATTACACACCACCTACATGAGGGTGAATATGCCAACTCTGTGGAACAGAATAATTTAATAATAAAATTCAATGGAAAAGTAGTCTAGCAAATTAGCAAAATCACACAGACCACATTAAGCACAAGAACTACTTAGGAAAAGGTGTTCACTAAAGCAAATTTTATTCAAATACTTACTGAATATTTATTCTATAATAACAAATATTTGTGTAGGAATTTAAAATTTACAAAGTATGGTCACACATATATTATCTCAGGTTAAGCCTCCCAACAACTACTCAGGAATGGGATGATTTTTTTTTTTTTTTTTTTTTTTTTTTTTTTTTTTTGGTGGTGCTGGGGTTCAAACCCAGGTCCTCATGAATGAATGTTAGGTAAGCACTCTACCACTGAGCTATATTCCTAGCCCATTACTTTACTCTTAAAAATAGAAAACTTAAAAAAAAAAAAAAGAAAGAAAACTTAATTTCAGTGACTTTAAATGAATTGCCTATAGTCAGACAGCTAGTTAGTAGAAGTCAGCACTCAAGTCTTTTGGCTCTAAGTTCAGTGCCCTTCCCACAACATCCTACTGCCTGTAGTGGGATGCCCCAAACCAAGATGAATAGGATATTTACTCTGCCCTCAATAAATTATGATCTACAACCATACTTATCTGTGAAGGGAAAATATAGGCAACGCTGAAAGAAGTGGGAAGGGGTTCAGTGGGGGTGAGCAGAAGCCGGAGAAGGGGGGAAGGAGAGGAGGAATAGAGGGCCAAATGGGGATAGAATTACCTCAAAATATGATACAACTTTATGAATATGTGTGAATTATGGTTATTCAAAACATGTAAGCTGATGAACGTCTAAGCAAAAGTGATGTAATAGTTGCATAATGAATATGGCAAAAGTCTTATCATTCTGTACCCCACCAACATTTATAAACAAAAAATAAATTGTAATCTAACAAGAATGAGACAACATATATACTAAATATAAAACAAATAGAAAAAAGTTTAAGGAGACATCAGAAAGCTGCTGAGAGAATGGCATGGGGTTTCAAGGAGAACAGTCTATCAGCTGGAAGGATCAGATAAGGATATAATGGAGAAGCTGCCATCTGAGCCACGCTTTAAATGAGGATGGGTAGGATCTGAACATGCAATAGGGAAGGACACTAGATACATATGAAAGAGCTTGTTTTAGATCTTTTACAAGTACTAATTTACCTGAACAAGCCTTGTTTAATGTCTAAAATCCTAAAGAAAATAAGCTCTAAGAGAAAAAAGACTACATCTATTTTGTTCCTTATTAAATTCTACCATAAAGACCACTACCTGGCAGTTTATCAAAATAATGAAGTATAGTATTCTAAAAATCCAGAGAGACAATGGTTCTGAAAGTTGCTTATACTATACACCTTTGCATACAATGTTATGTGTACACATCTATACAAAGAACTTGAGATGGGGCTGGGGATTTAGTTCAGTGGTAGAGTGCATACCTCCAAAGTGCAAGGCTCTGGCTTTGGTCCTCAGCATTAGGGACACACATACATACACCAAGTATTTGAGGCCATACATGATCTTATAAAAATTAGTAAAATTTCAATTAAGCCTTAACTTAGATTCCTTTCATCAAAGCATTAAGTAGTTCAGGTAACTGACGCAGAATGAACTCAATAACTTCCTTGAAGATCGCTAAACTGACTACAACATTATGATTCCCCCCCAAATGACAACATGCCAGAATATCTCAATTTAACATATTGTCCTCCCTGTGAAAGCGATAGGCAGCTCATAAGACAATCTCTGTCCATTCTTTTCTGAGTAGAGGCTCTGAACTCTCAGGACCCAGTCACTTGCCAGAGAATGTTGTTTAAAAGAATATCAAAGACAAAAAATGAGAGTGAGAACCAAATTAACCTTTCCAATTCCTGGCCTAGAGAAGTAGCAGAATCCTTCAGGTCTATCCTCCATTCTCAAAGACAGCAGACCAGAGCAGTCAATATACTCTCTTACGTTATGAAACCATTGTGAGTACTGGGGAGGGACAGATTCACATACAATCCACATTTCATAAATCCAAGGGAAAAGGCAAGGAATGCAATAAACTCCTAACTACCTTCCATGAATAGATACTACCCTGTTCTAAAACATGTTCCTTCATACACAATGGAAATGACAGGTTGAGATCAGTGCTAACATGCAGATACAGTACACTGTGTAAGGCTGTATAAGATGCCACAGTTATAAACATTCACCAATCTTAAAATCTTAATAATATAGCTCCAGGGAATTTTAGTTCTCTTTTTCCCCATACTTCACTTGCACTTACAGGCTTTCAATACTAAACAAGCTACAGTTCTGCTGTCTGAATTAAGCAGAATGAAAAAGGATAATATAGCTACTACTGATAGCTAATCTCATTCTGCCACTAACCAAATATAGAACAGTACATGGTTTTTTGTTTTATGGTAGAGGTAGGGTGAGATTTTATATGTTATGGGAAAGCATGTCCAGAATTGAAGGGACTGAAAGATATAACTCTTCTCACTCTATACACACATACTCTTCATGTGGTCACGTTCACTCCTCCCATGCTTCAACTATTGTTACTGCAGTAACCCAGCATACTTGCAGGTGGTACCACAACTACCTATAGGCTAAAGATGTCTAGGACAGCACAGTTTAGGCCATTCTTCTAGGATTCAGAATCTCAGGTCTAGTTTCTACTTGGACATTTCTACCTGGGTGTCCCAAAAGCACCTCAAAGTGAAAGAAATATTCAAAACAGAACTGATTATCTTCCCCACCACTTTTCCTCCATTGTCTCGGCGGTCTAGCACTCCAGCAATCACATAATTGACCACTTAGTAACCTGGAAACTGCTAGACAGCAGCACATTAATGAGTAGGAATGGTCTTTAGAGAAGTCTTATAGATTGGTTCGGTGAGCAATTGTCAAATTTTCTGAGCTTTACTTTTCCTTATCTACATATTGGGGAGAATGAAGTACAAGATCCAAAGGGCTACAGAGAGAATAAATAAGGAAATCCATGTAGAGGTACTTGGCAAAGTCCTGGGAAATCATAAAGATTCCATAAACATTAACTAAATTATCTTCTTCCTTACTCCCCAAAGCTAATTAGTCATCAAAATCCACAGGCTCAGCCAGGTGCAGTGGCGCACGCCTATAATCCCAGTGGCTCGGGCGGGGGAGGCAGAAGGATTGCAAGTTCGAGACCAGAGGTGGTCTGCATAATTTAGCAAAACCCTGTCTCAAAAAGTAAAAAACTGGGCTCAGTGTGCAGCTCAGTGGTCCAGCACTTGCAAAGCAAGCAAGCGCAAGGTACCCCAGTACCAGGAAAAAAAAGAAAAAAAGAAAAAAAAAAATCCACAGGCTCTATTTTGCATATCTCATGAATAGAGCCCCTTTTGTCCTCTGACTTTAAAAAAGATCAAGACTTTACCTAGATCATTGCAATAACTTTCTAGCTATTCTCTTCTAATTTCAGCAATACACTTTTTCTTTGTCCATTCTCCATATTATAGCCAGGGGGATCTGTCTCAAATGCAAATGTAATTAGTATATCTATCTTATATTATATATGTTATCATATATGTATATTTAGCAATGCTGGGGATTGAACTCAAGACTTCACCTTGCTAGGCAAATGTTCTACCACTGAGCTGTACATCCAGCTCCTTAACATAGTCTCATGTTTAATACCATTCATTACTTCCCAGGATAAAGTCCAAGTAAAGGTGTCCACAGTCTAGCCCTGCTTTATCCAGGTTTTGTTTATTGTTTTTTGCAGTATTAGGGAGTTGAACCCAGGGCCTCGCTTATAGGTAAATGCTCTACTACTGAGCTGCATTCCAATCCTCCTCCCCTTTGTAATTTTTTATTTTGAGATAGGATCTTGCTAAATTGCACAAGCTACCTCTGGCCTTAAACTCACAATGCTCGTGCCTTGGAGAAACTGAGACTACAGGGATGTGCCAAGGCACCCAGCTCTCCTTCAGTTTTATCTCTTGTTGCACCTTTCCCCTGGGAGAAGGACGCAGCAACCCACTCCCAAAACTCAATCAGCCATTGAAAACCCTATGAATAGCAGAGAAACATTGACAATAGTGTCTCCCCTGTTGTATACAGGGTCACTATGAGTCAGACGATGACTCAACAGCACCTAACACCACTACCACCACCTTTCCCCACCACACTATAGCAACCCAAGAGCTACCTGCATTTTCTAGAAAGAATTATGCTTTCTTTTACTTCTAAGGCTTTATAATGTTATAATATTATCCACTCTGGTTGCAATGTGCCCTTTCTCCAGAACTCTTATTGTCCTTTAAGTCTCAGGTAAGATATCAGTTCCCTAAGAAGCACTTCCAGGATGTACTTCCATGACACTGTGCACTTACCTCTACCAAAGTACAAAGGCTTAAAATCATTTATTTAAGCTGGGCACAGGGCACATGCCTGTAATCCCAGCAACTTGGGAGGTGGAGGCAGGAGGATCACAGGTTCGAGGCCAGAGGCAGCCTGCACAATTTATTGAGAACCTGTCTCAAGGTAAAAAAATACAAAAATAGGCGGGGGGTGGGGGGTGGGGGGTGGGGGTGGTGCAGCCCAATGGTACAGCACTTGCAAAGTATATCCAAGGACCTGGGTCCAACCCCCAAGTACTGGAGAAAGAAATAATAAAATCATTTATTTAATAGTCAACAGGCAATTTGCCATCCTGGGACAGGGACCACGTCTTGCCTTTGTAATTCCAGTACTATAATTGTAGTAGGCACTAAAATACAGTAGGTTAATAAGGGTCTTTGGGTAGATGGATAAAGAGATGACTGAATGAATAGATGAGTGGGTCCCTACCACTTACTTCAACACAAGTCTAGCTCTCACCTTTTTCTGTCAAATCTGTCAGGAAGTATTTTCCCCCCTTCTTATTTTGTAATTTTTTGCCTACTTGCTTTTCCAAAACCTTACCAAACACTCCCATCTTTTAAATAAATGCTGCCTTCTCAGGCACAAATCACATTGATACTGAGATCTTCAAATTAAATATCATCAGGAAAATAATCTTGTTTATTAGTACAGTATTTGGGCTTTGTTATTGTTTTTATTCTTTCTTCTTTCTCCTTTCCTCCCTCCCTCCCCTCTTTCGTTCTTTCCTTCCTTCCTTCCTTGCTTTCCTTCTTTCTCTCTCTCCCCCTTTCCTCCCCCCCTCTTCTCTTCTCTCCCTCTCTCTCTTCCCCCTCTCCGTAGGACCTTGCTTTGTAGCCCAGGCTGGCTTAGAACTGCTAAATTGCACAGGGATTACAGAGGTATGTCACCATGCTTGGCTACTATAATATTAATTTAAAGCAATGATCTCACACAGTTGTATCAATTTCTTGCTGCTGCTCCTTTAGATTTTTTTCTTTTCTTTTTTTTTTTTTGAGATAGGGTCTCCATGTAGCCCAGGCTATCTTGACCTCATGCTCCTCCTGGCATATTCTCCCAGTGCTGGGACTACAAGTGTGTACCACTATGCCCATCTCAATCTGTTGTTTCCTTTGAGTTGTAAAAACAATTTTGTAAGGTATGGTATGCAGATACTGATCCCCCATTTTTAAAAATGAAGAAACTGACATTCACCAAAGTTAAAAAGCTTGCCAGAGTTCAACCCGTGTAATAGAGAACCTAGGCCTTGAGCACAAATATTCTGAAGAGTATGAGGCTCTTCCTACCATTCCACAATGGCTTTTACAATTAAGTGACTATGTGGCTCATCACAACATCCAACTTCCAGGCTCCGGTAGAATGGGAATTTATCCATTCTCCCTCCTACACCTAGCACCTACAACCAGGAACATGGAAGATGCTCATGAAATTGAAGTGCTTAGCACTGTGGTGGCTACTGAATAAATGGAAGATACATGGTCTTTATGCTCCAGAATCTTTCATTCTTACTGAGATGGCCATAAAATACAACAAAAGTGGAATAACTATGGAAGACTGTATTTTTGAAAGTTCTGTTAGAGACTATCTAACCTGAGTTGCATTGGGGAAAGTTAAAGTTCAGCCTATATATTAGAGATTTTTCTTTGTAGAATGCTGTTGCTGTGGTTCTGAATTATATAGAATAAATGACTATATGCTCTGAATACTGAAGAAATGAATATAGACTGGAGGTGGGTTACTTTTGGGGGAAAGTTGGGCATCCTGATGGAAAAGTAAAGAGAAAAGGGAAAACATTCCAGAGCAAATCAAAAGCAAAAGGAAGAGACCAGTCAAGGTAGGTACAGGAAGTGGTAGAAGCAAACTATGTACAGAAAGGGAAGTCTGCATAGAGTACCACGGGAAATAAGGCTAGATCAGCAAGCCGGGTCAGATAATGTAGGGCACTGAAAGCCAAGCAGTATTTAGGTTTGATATTGTGTTAATTGTGAAGCCATTCAAGGGTTCTGAGTAAAGGAATAATGATGAAAGCAATGTGTTTACAAATACTGTCTGATAAACAGAATGAGATTTGGAGAAAAGTGAAAATATTAGGGCCTGGAAGGTTAGACTAAAAACTATTCATCTAGCTGTAAAATATGAAGGTTACTGCAAAATATATTTCAAAGGAAAAAAATCCACAATATTTGATGTCTAACCAGTACTGAAATTAAATGAAAATAATCAATTAACCTACAAACAATGCCCATTATTAGGCAACTAAGGGACCAGCACCTGAATTAAGTGCTATATGTACTATAAAGGGATAAAAGTTTTTCCTTGTCCTTAAAGAGTCTAGCAGGAGAGACAAAGCTATCTTCTACTGAATCAATTTCTCTGAATTTGGAGAAATTCTAGAAATCTCATAAAAACTCCATCTGATGCCAGAACAGTACTTTTAACATTCTTAGTAATTAGTTGGGCAGCCTCTGATCAAACACCTTTAATGACGGAGAAACTGAAAGTTCTGAGACAGCCTATTCCATTCACATAGCTTGAAGTATTAAAAAGTTCTTCCTTATATGGAGGCAAATCTGCCTCCTAGCAACTTCCACCCACTGATCTCGGTTTTGCCCTTGGAGGTCACACTAAACAAATGTGAATTAAACAGAGAACAAGTATAGCTGTGTGGTACTGACTGAAAGCATAGTAGCATTCAGAAAAGGGAAATAAAGATGATTCCAGAGTTGCAAAAATGGGGGCTTAAGAGAATGATGACATTATAGGCAGAAACAGGTTCTAGTATGTTCTAGTTAGAGCAAGAACATGATGTCAGTTTGGGATATGCTGAGTTTGAAGAGAAGATGAAGCTTCTAAATGAAAATATCCAGTAAGTATTTTGAAATAAAGACTGGGAAAGGAACAAGACTGGAAATAATGTTTGCAAGTCACTGGCATTAAAAAAAAAAAAAAAAAAAAAAAAAAAAAAAAAAAAAAAAAAAAAAAAAAAAAAAAAAAAAGTCATGCACTTATCATGCAGAGTAAAAGGAAACTATGAGCTTGATTCTTCAGTAACTTCTTTTGTGGTTTAAAACCAAGAAAAAAAAAAAAAAAAAAAATGGTTAGAAAGTCCTGCCAAGTTGGTTTATTCTGCACCCCCTACCCCCGTTGGAAATCAAACCTAGGGCCTTGTACATGCTAGTAAGCACTCTACCACTGACCTGCATCCTCATCCCTTCATTCTCATCATTCTAACAAACCAATGTCTTCTTCCTATTCAAAGAACTCATTCAGAAGTTAATGAAACTGGGTTATTCCTGCAGTTCTTGTCACATCTCAACACGCAAGTAAGCCACTAGTAAGAAGTTCTACCCAAGTAAGAAGCTGCATGCTTAAAATGTTTTCGACTTTGTTTCAAGAGTTGTTCTTTTAAATCATTCAAGTAAAACTGAAAAGAAAGCAACCACACAAGTTGGCTTGTATGCTATGATAGCCCAATTGATCTGCTTTAAAATGCTTCTTCTGGCCTCAACTTTGTAATCTTGTTCCCGAGATTATATCCTAAGAAAGTGATAGGCATGAAGATGTCAACTGCAATGTTAGAACTCTACCTATCTATCTATAGCGATATATATCTTCGACTTCTAATTATAAGGGAACAGCTAAATGCATTGTGGCAAAAAAAACTTGAATACAAAATTTACAGTATTTGTCACATTAGAGTGATGGGGTTTTCAATAATTTCTCTCTTTGTTTTCCAAACTTTAATATATTGTTTTTGAGACAGAGTCTCACTGTGTAGCTCAGGCTGGCCTCAAACTCATTATATAGACCACGCCACCCTTGAACTCAAATCAAGTCAATCCTCCTGCCTCAGCATCCCAAGTGCTCGAATTATAAGTGTACACCACCACACATGGCTTTTTAGAAATATAATTTTTTATGTTAAAGAAAACCTGAAACTATCTCTACTGGGATATCTCTTCCAAGCTACCACTAAGACATGTATTAGTTCTATTCTTAACAATACACAAATTCTTAATGCTAGGCTCTCACATGTCCCAAAGTAAAACCTAGACATGCTAATAAAAGATACTAACGTGTTAGCTGGTTTAACCCAGAAACCAATGAACAGACATCACTTTGCCCCAGTAAAGATGTCATCTAAATCTAACCTAAATCAGGAGCCACTGTTCTTCCCTAAGCATTTGGTTTCACTGACGACACCAATGACATTTAGTGCATGAGCCACTGCCACCTGAGGTTTAGATTCAAAGAGAAAAGAAAGGCCCATCTTCTAGGGAGGGAAGGAATCCAACCCATATCAGTGTTTGTCTCTTGTTCTCTCTTTAACACAGTCCTCTAACTGAAACTCCAGCAGTGAGTAAAATGAGTAATAGTGTACATGCTGAAGACAGACTTGGGAACTAGCTGTTTCAATGGCCTACAGCAAACAGACAACTGTGTGTGGCTATGGGTTCTCCTCTCCCCTACATTCAAAAGAATATTATGAAGATTAAATGCATGAAATATTCAGCAGGTCCTTTATACTTTTACACGTTTTATACTGTATAAGGAACAACCGCACTGGCTGATTTCAGCCTGGATAGCTGCTTTAATAGAACAGCATTTCCTACTCTCATACATAAAGATAGATTCGAAGATGATATTTGTCCCTAGCCTGATTCAGCTACAACTAGGGATATGAAAAGATCTGTGACTGTAAATCTATAATTAACTTAAATATAGGAATTTTAGTGGCCTCTGGAGGGGAAAAAAGAAAAAAACTCAAAAATAGCAAGCCCACTCGTTCCTTCCATTAAACATTCCAAACATTTTCCAGCCAAATGGAAAAGTCTGACATAACATGTGGTAGCATAAGGCAAACAAAGCTACAGTGTAATTGAGGAATATTTTTAGAGCTTTGATTATTTTTTTAATTAGTTTTACCTGGTGGCATATGAAGAAGAAAGTTTCATGATGAATGCTGTAGTTACATTAATTTGTAGACAATGACATTACAATTGTACCAATTAAAAATGGACAATAGTATAAACTATATACAATTTAAAAATAAATGATAGTCCCCATCCACTAAAACCAAGCAGGCTAAATGCAAGCAATATGATTATGAATAAAACAAGAATTTACCTATCCATAATATAAGAGACAAGGAAATCTGCTAACTGGCATTATCAACTAACACAAAACTTGCTTCTAGTGCCAATCATGGGCATTTCTATATCAAGACTGCAATCAAAATGGGGGCAGGGAAGAGAGTGGCCAGTCCTTTAAAGACCACCAAGGAATTCCTTGAAGACAAAGTAATTTCTTGAGGCTTCAACGGGAACAAATGACTCATTCACTGCAGGGTACAGAGTGCTTATCATGTACCATACTCTGTGCTAAGTATGGCTATGGAACCTGTCCTCAGAGAATTTAGTTGGGGAAATAAGAATCACAGGTGTGATACTTTCTAATGCAGTAGAGCAATTTTTTTTTCTACCAGGGGCAGTTCTGTCCTCCAGCGAACATTTGGCAATGTCTGAAGACTTTGGTTGTCACAATTGAGGAAGTGCTACCAGTATCCAATGGATAGAGGCTAGCAATGTGGTTATAGTATCCTACAAATGGACAGGATGACCCCATAATGGAGAATTATCTGGCCTCAAATGTCAATTGTGCTGAGATTGAAAAACCCTATTCTAATATAAAAAAGTGCAAATGACTCAAATAAAATGGTAAATTATAAAGTCAATATGCACTATCCAATGAAAATTAAGTAAGATAAGGGTCTCTGCATGGGGCTGGGATGTAGCTCAAGTGGTAGCATCAGAATGCAGGAAGACCTAGATTCAATTCCTAGCACTACAAAAAAAAAAAAAGAAAGAAAGAAAGAAAAAAGAGTGGTGCAGGCCTAGCCTTGGGAGGCACAGGCAGGAGGACTGCTGCAAATTCAAGGCCATCCTGGGCTACATAACAAGTTCCAGGACAGCTGGTGCTGCAGAGCAAAACCCTGCCTCAAAAAAAGGAAAGAAAGTAGATAAGGGTCTGATTGTGGAGAATTTTTAAGTTGGACAAAGGAGTTCAGACTTGATTCTTTGGGAATAGAGAAAACCAGTGAAAGATTGGTACAAAAAAGTTCTTTATTTTAAAGGAATAATCACTAGGATTGGGTAAAATGCAGTTTAAAGATCCTCTGATTTAGCCGGCACAGTGGCGCATTCCTGTAATCCCAGTGACTTGGGAGGTGGAGACAAGGAGGATCATGAGTTAAGGCCAGAGGCAGGCTGTATAACTTAGCAAGACCCTGGCTCAAAATAAAAAACAAAAACAGGGTGGGGGGGCAGCCCAGTGGTAAAGCAGTTGCAAAGCTCGAGTGAGGCCCTGGATTCAACCCCCAAGTACCGGAATAAAAACAAAACAAAACAAAAATACTCAGATTTCAAACCTCAGCATTAATTTTCAAACCAGAGGGTTCAATTTCCAATGACACTTTGTATTTGCTTGTTTAAGCAAAATGAATCTTGGACTCACAATGGTTCACAGAAAACCAAAGGGAGGAAATCACTTTTTAAAGGCCTGGGCTCTGATTAAAAAATAACTGCATCTAAACAAATGTACGTATAACCAAGAAAATGGGTAAAAAGAAAAAGTCACGCCTTAAGATGGAAATAAAACACTTTATAAACTTAATAGCCAACCTCCTCAAAGCAAAAATACATGCACTGAATTTCACCAATTCTACCATTTTTGATTTACATGGGAAGTTACACATTACAAAGTACTTACACTGCTACCATTTTATTTAAACTCCTGAGATACCTACAGAAAATTCGTAATGCTGGACTACAGCAAGTCAATCAGCAAACTGCCAACCATGGAATAAAATCCAAACATATTCAAACAAGGCATCAAAAGCCCTTAACAATTCTCAGGCCAAATGATTTTTTCTGGTTTCTGCTGGTGCCAGTACTTCAATGAGCAATATAGGCCTTCTCCTGCCTCCACATCTTTGCTCTTGCTGTTCTTTCTAGTTGGAACACCTTATTATACATCTTTGCCTGGATGTGGTACAAACACCTCAAACCAAGTATGTCCAAAATTCACTTTCCATGTCTCCTCCCTAATTTACCCCTCTCCCTAATTTACCTCTTCTACTCCCTTTCTGAATGGTACCACCCAACTCCCTAGGCCATTCTCCTACTTCTTGGGTCTCACAAACAGCCTCCAATTCCTTGGTTCCCATCTTCACACTGCTCAAACACCATCTCTCCTGGCCATTTCTACTTCCTCTCAATTCAGGTCATGACTACAGGAACCGTCTCCAAACACTGGTCTACTTCCCTAGTGTTTGGTCTTTTCCCACTCTGTCAAGTGGGAAAATCCTTCAAAGCATTCCCACAGCTTCCAGAGTAAAATCCAAAGTCCTCAGCATGCCTTACAAGGTTCTCCACATTTGACTCCACCACTTTTCATTTCTTCTACCCTCCAAGCAGTACTAGAATTCCAGCCACACTGAACTCATCATGGTCTTTCACATGTCCAACTCTCCGTGTCCTTGTTTTTTTGTTTTTGTTTTTTTGAGACACAGTCTTACTGTGTAGACTATGCTGGCTTCTAACTTCCATTGATCCTCCTATCTCAGCCTCCCAAGTGCTAGGATCATAGCCCCATGCACACTGTTATACTTTAAGCCATCCCTGATTTATTTGTCTCCATCCTCCCATACTGTAAACTCTCTGAAAACAAGTGAATTCTTAGCTACAAGGTCTAAGTGCCTTTTTTTTTTTTTCCTGTCAGTACTTGGGGTTTGAACCTAGGGCTTCTACTACTGGGCTACACCCCCAGCCCATTTTTTATTTTGTATTTTGAGTCAGGGTCTTGTTGAGTTACACAGGCTGCCTCTATCCTCAAACCTGTGATCCTCCTGCCACCTCTGGAGTTGCTGGGATTACAGGCATGTGCCAGTACGCTGGGCTACTAAGTCCCTAATTTAATATGTGCTTCACACATATTAAGGTCCAATAAATGCCTGGTAAATGAGGAATGTGTAGGATACCCTTGGATTTTCACTTAGAAATCCCTACAAAAAGCTACAACTGACACAGTTCATTCTTCAAATTTTTTCAGACTGCCTTGTTACATGCTTCCACAGTATCCTCTTCTTTCCTAACACTCATTACATTTACAATTTTTTTTTTGTGTGTGTGGTATTGTGGGGTTGAACGCAGGACTTTGCACATACTTTGCAAGGGCTCTACCCCTGAGCTGCATTTCCAGTGCCTTTTTTTTTTTTATCTTGAGGCAGGGTCTCGCTAAGTTACAAAGGCCACCTTTGGCTTCGAAGTGATGTTCCTGCCTCCATCTCTCTAGTACTTCCAGGCGACTGGCTTCTATAATTACCTCTTAAACGTCTCTGCAAACACTGTTAACTCCGTGGAGGGAGGATCTAGATTGTTTTGTTTCAAAGCCGCACTCAATGAATCTGCCAGAATGCAGGCACAAAATAAACACAATTCGTTATATGCTGAATTTAATCCTGTGAGGTGAGCAGAGATCTCCAGTGAGTTGAACAAAATGAGGCATAATGAAGTTAAATAAGGAATCTATAGGCAAAGATACTTAGCAGTGGGGCCAGGCCAAACCTAAACCATCTTATTTCAGGGCTAGAAGTACACAACACAGCCAATAAAGTTAGGTTGGCTTCTCTGAGTAAGAGCAGCAGACTAGGAGTAAAGGCAGGCTATCTGAATGCAAACTCAGGACTTGCCTCTCTTTTAAAAACGCCCCAGGTATTCCAAATAGCTCAATTAAAAAAAAAAAAAAAAAACCTCCCATGCAGCAGGTAGTCTTTATCCTGCAGCAGCCAGCCGGAAGACTACCTCAAGTTAGAGTGGTTTCAAGGAAATGAATGTGGGATCTGGGGCTGATAATCTGAGGAACTGCGGTAAAGATTCGGATTCCTTTTCTCGCTTGCTACAGGACCGTAGACCCGCCTCTTCTCTTGTCTGGGGATCAATTTATCCATCTGAGCAATGGGAGACAGACGGGGGATAAGAAAGACTCCACGGTCTCAGAGGTTCTTTTCAGTTAGAGCACCTTAGGAATCAGGCCTCCACTGAGGCCGATAGGCAGCCCTGCGAAATCGAGCGGAGGGGCGTCCCTGCGACCGCCCGGCTCAGCTGGCCACCCCGGCCCCACCTCAGGAGACCGCACCCAGGAGTCCGGGTCTGCCTGAGGGCCCCAACCTGGGCCCTCTCAGCAGGACTCACCACACGCGCGTAGGCCAAGAAGGCCTCTACCAATGCTAGGATTCAGTGGACCCCGGGAAGAGACCCCAGTCCCTACCCAGCTGCGCACTCTCACCTTAAGAGTTGCACCTCACCCCAGGACTGCGATCAGCCGCTCTCCACTTCCGGCAAGAACCGCCCAGCAACCTTCGCGCGACCCACTTCCGGGCCCTCAACGGGCGCGGCACCCCTACCGGAAATGAACCGGCGGCTGAAACGAAAGGCCTAGCCCAGCCTGGGGAGGAATCTGGACTCTGGGCTCGTGACTCCGCCCCTCTTCCCTAAACTTCGGAGTGAGAATCCCGCGAGCCTAAACGGCACCAAGAAAAGGACCCCGCCCCTAAGGCGGGAGCAACCCGGGAAGGGCGTGTTCACAAGTCGGGCCACGCCCCTCAGCTGTCTGAAAAGAGTCAAAATCGCCCCCTAAGGCCAGGACCAATAAGGGGTGGGAATCTCTGGCTAAGCTCCGCCTCCGAAAAGGAGGACAGATGAGTGGCTGTTTCTCCTATCAGGTTGATCTCAGTACCCGAGAGCGGTTCCTTTTCACTGCACTTGGTAAGAGATCTTGGAACGTCTGCAGGGCTGGATCCTCTGAGGGTAGGAGTCCTTAGCAATAGCTCTCCGTGGGGTTCAAGGCCAACCTCTTCTTCCTCTGTCTGCGTGTACATACCTCGGATTCCGTGCCTGTGATGTGGGAAGGCAGTTGGTCTGAGTTGACTTTTGAGGATGCTGGGCTGGAGGAGGGCCGACAGTGAGAGCGCTGTGGGCCCAGCCCTAGATGTCTGGGCGTGTCCGCCCCCACCCGACTCCCTTGGCACAAGGCTAGGAAGGTGGAGAAAACCCTCCACTCGCCCCACTTCCTGTTTGCTTGGTGCGCTTTGTGACCATAGATGGTCAGGTCTAGGAACGCGTGAAAGCCTCTGACCCGCAGCTTCAGAGTCCTTCTTCCTGGTTAGCGGGGTGTGGTACCTGAGAATAAAAGGAGCAGGATTAGAGGAGATCTGGTTCCGCTCTGCTAAAATCTGGTTTCTGAAGCCTTCTCGCCCAGGGCTAATGAGTCCAGGGGCGGTATCCAACCGTGGCTGCAGACCGCAGAGAAGACACGGCTTCCTTCCTCCTTAGACCGGGAATCGCATCTTTGTTCCTTCAACACTTATACTTTCCAACCGTTCATTATCCTCCCACAGTGATTTATTTCTAGAAAAAAATTGGCAAGTGCCACAGTCCCCACCCCTTCAACTGAATGACTGTGACAGCTCCGTGTTCAAGTTGAATGCAGGTGTTGTATGCTAGAGTCAATCATACAACAAATAGAGTTCTTATGATAATAGCTACCATTTACTGTGCAATGACTACATGCCAAACCTATGCTGTGCACTCAAGTGCATTTTCACTTAATCCTAATAGCAACTCTCTGTGGTAGATACCATTACATCCTTGGGTTTTCAAAGGAAGTGGAATAATTTGTCAAGGTCACAAAGTAGCTGTTGGAACTTTGAAGAGAACACACATCTGACTCAACCCCATAAGCTTAATTAACCCCTGTGATATAGACCATTCTGGAATCGTTTGAGACAGTGAGTGCCTCTGACCCTGGAGACAGGCTCAGTTTCATTCCTGGCTTGGGCCTTTTACTAAGGGTGAGACTTTGGTCAAGTCCCTTTAGACAACTTACTGGGTCTCTTCCCAATTTTATAGTTCTCAGTATGTTTAATAGAAAAATGACAACATGACAAACTATGATACAAAAATTATTGTTAGGTGAGTTGGTCCAACTCATAGTGACCCTATGTAAAACTGAATGAAACACTTCCTGACGCTGTGCCACACCCAGCATTGTCAGTGCTTCTCTGCTATTCATAGAGTATTCAGTGGCTGATTGTTTTGGGAGTGTGCTGCCAGATCCTGCTCTCTCTCTTTTTTTTTTTTTTTTGGTGGTACTGGGGTGAACCCAGGGCCTGGTGCTTGCATGCTTTACAGGTGCTGGACCACTGAGCTGCACCCCCAGCCCATTTTTTTTTTTTTTTTTTTTTTTTTTACTTTTTGAGACAGGGTCTCACTAAATTACGCAGACTGACTGTGGTCTCGAATTTGCAATCCTCCTGCCTCTGCCTCCCCAGCTGCTGGGATTACAGGCATGTGCCACCATGCCTGGCTCCTGCTCTCATTTTTGACTGAACCCAGGGCCTCAGAGATGTGCAGAGCAAGCACTCTACCAATTGGGCTAATCCCCAGCCCCACAAAAAACTGTTGTTGTTGTTGTTAGGTGCCACTGAGTCAGGTCCAACTCATAGTGGCCCTCTTTGGGTTTTCAATTTCTGTTTCGGGATTGTCTCAGGAGTGGCTTGCCCTGTTCTTCCCTCAAATTTTTCAGTGCTGGGAATCAAACTCGGGACCTCAGAGACTACAGAGCGGTGCTCTAACAACTAAGCTAAATCCTAACCCCTCAAAAAATTATAGTATATTTTAAATATTTACATTTAACAAAAAATACTGTCTCAGACAAATGCACACACACACACACGCATACACACACAAACTATTTGGACATAACATCAAATTAAAGTATATATGAAGCCCTGGATCAATAGCTCCTCCTGGTCCTATAATCTTTGATGTCTACAGTCAGCCCTTCTTTATGGAGTATGAACAGGTAATGCATAGACAGACCATACATGCATCCTAGAGGAAGAAACAGGAAGGAAAAGGAAGGAAGTTTCCTCACCTATAAAATGGTGAATATAATTCATGGGATTGTAATGAGAAACAGAAGCAATAACCTCTGTGAAGTCACCTTGTAAAGCAATTATCTACAAGGAGGTCACACATAAATATGTCACAACACTTGCCCTAAGGAACTTCTCTTTTGAGGAGTCTAGACACATATACTTGTAACTACAGATGGAGATAGTTAGGAATGACATATGTTACTTTTATTTATTCATTCATTTATTTATCTATATACTAAAAGAAATTTATTGAGTTCTCCCTATGTGCCAGGCACTATGCTGCTTTGTACCAGGCACAACTAGGGATACAGTAGTGGGCAAGTCAAACCCTATCACTGCCCTCAGGGAACATATAGTCTATTTGGGAAACAGGTATTACAATCCAAGGTGGTCATCAGATTTGCTGACTTCTGGCTCTTCTGGCTTTTCCTTCCTTACTGATCTTGTCCTGTGCCCAGTACCAAGTACTTTATCTACCATGAGCTCTCATTTAGCACAAGTTCAGTGATTGCTTCCGATTCAGAATAGTCATTTCCCTACCTGAGATACACAGGTAAAACACTGCAGAGAATGAATAACCAGTAGTGGAGCTGGGAATCTCTGTCAAGCTAGGTTAGGAGGTTCCTGCAAGAGAGAAATTGGAAATAAGGCTGAGAAAAAGACTGAATGAACTGGGCCAGGCATGAGAGATAAAACTTTAATTTGAAAACCTGTAGAAGCTACTCAGAATGTATTTTAAAAATACAATTTGAGTTACTTTGTAGAGTATATGCTTGATTATGTGTGTGGGGGAGAGAGAGAGAGAGATGGGGGGGGGGGGCTAGGCACTGTGATACAGACCTGACCTGTAATCCCAGTGACTCAGGAGGATGAGGCAGGAGGATCTCAAGTTCCAAGCCAGAGGCAGCCTGCCCAACGTAGCACTACCTTGTCTCAAAATAAAACATTATAAAAAGGGGCTGAGAATGCAGCTCAGTGGTAGAGTACCTTCCTGGCATGTACAAGACACTAGGTTCAACACTGCTAGCACTGCCAGGAAAAAAGCTGGACATGCTGGCACACACTTGCAATCCAGCACTCAGGAAACTGAAGCGGGAGAATTGATATGAGTTCAAGGCCAACCTGATTTATATAAAGAGTTCTAGTGCACCCTGGGCTACATAGCAAGACTTTGTCTCAAAAAAACAAAAACAAAACAAAAAACAGTCACACACACACACACACACACACACACACACACACTACATACAAAGATCTAAAGAGGATCTGAATGAAAGCTGTAGGATGAGGATGCAGTAGAGAGGCCAATGCAGAAGACACTATTCTTAGGAAAGGAATAATGACAATGATGATGGGAAGAGGACAAATGAAAAGCAGGTAGTTTGAATATAATCCTTCAGGCTAGATCTGGCTTCTAAGGTGCTATGATTTGAATGTTTGCATTCTCTCCAAAATCATATAGAAACTTAATCCCCATTGCAATAGTATCAAGAAGAGGGGATTCTAGGAAGTGATTAGGCAGAATCCTTGTGGATAGAATTAGTACCTTATAAAAGAGTCAAGAGAGCTACCTAGGCCCTTTTGCTGTCCTGCCTTCTATTATGTGAGAATGCAGCAATAAGGCACTCTCTTGGAAGCAGAGAGCAGGCCCTGACCAGGCACTGAAACTGCTAGCACTTTGATCTTGGACTTCCACCCTCTGGAACTGTGAGGAATAAATTTATATCATTTATAAATTATCCAGTCTCGGGTATTTTGTTATTTCAGTGAGACGGGCTAAGGTACCAGGTATATGTTCTAATTCCATATTGCTTTTCCTTCCCAGTAGATATTACAATCCTAATTATTTGTACAATTATCTTTTGATGTCTTTCTCCCCTATAAATTCTTTTCTTCCTGTAAGTCTTGTGTGTGGCACAAAATTCATACTCAACATTTATAGAAAAAAACATTGGCCAAATGGAAAGGGTGAGAGGGCCTAGTGTGGCTCTGAGATTTGGAATATGGGTAATAGAGGGCAGGATCTTGGTTGGAGGCTTTGAGTCTTGGACCTCAAAATCTAGCCTGGGAAGAAAAAGGAAGGAAGGAATGCAGTTAATTAGTTTATAAGCGAGAATTTCAAGAGTCCATAATTTCTCATACATGCTCCCTCTTTGTGTACATTATCATCTTCTTTTTTTGCCTGGATTTCAGTACATTCCAAACCTGCAAAATCAGTTTGTCTCTGAGGGAGCTACCCAAGTTCCCTTCTTATCTCTCAGGGTTTCAGACACAGAAGTCTGGCAGTTCATCTGGAGCGTTTCCCAGCCTGGCTCAGAGGACTGTGTGCATCTGTGCAGCCTGGCTCAGAGCCTGTCTGCATTTGGGCAGATCCTGTATCCCCTGCCAGGAAGGGTGGATGACAGAAAACAGCTATGGGAGACAGTCTTTCTTCTCTTCTTAAGGTAGGATGTGGGGCTCCAGCCTGAGCTAGAGTCTCAGGTCCAAAAATTAGGAGTTGCCAAAAGAAACAAATAGCAATGATATAGTGTGGTGCTTAAGACCTGGCTCTGAGGTCACTCTGACCTGAAAACGAATCCTAACTCTGCCACTCACTAACTGTGCAATCTTGGATTTATCCTCATTTAACCTCAGTGAAGAAAATTAATAGCCACCTTGAATGTTGGTTTGAATTAAGGGAGAAAATTTAAAAAAAAAAAAAAAAAACACTTGGCTCACAGAAAACATTCAATGAGATATAACAACTATTATTATTCAATACAAGAATCCATTGTCTCTGCCCCCGGTGAAGGTCACCACAAAGAAAAATAAGGTCTGAAGTATCAACATACTGGATGGTACCACCAGAACTGTCACTGCTATCTACATCATCAGAAAGATTGCCCATAGTTCCTGCTTGTTTTTATTGCTGTCTTTTGATTCAGAGTTAGGTCCCGTACCCTCTGCCACAAGTGAGACTAGATTAAGTCAATTAGGAATGTGAATGCTTTTGCCTACAGATAACAGAAAACTTAACGGTAGTGACATTTTTAAAAGTGTATTTCATATATAAGAAAAGTAGAGGTAGGCAGTTTTACTGGCTCAGTAATATCAAAGCTGAAATCTCTCTCCCTTCATCTTATCCTGTAGTTGCAAAGTGACTATTGCAACCCAAGCCATCATATCATGTTTAAGGAAAGAGGAAAGAAGAAAGGGAAGATGCAGCAGCTGACACTGGAAAGCTAAAGTTTTCGCAGGAACTCACAAAGCATACCTTACTTCCTGTCTCATAGCCAGATCTAACAGTGAACAAGGAGTTCAGCTTCCTTGTCTTTCAGAGGGACATTTCTGAGGTACATTTCACAGTGTTTCTGAGGGTCCCCAGAGGACCTATACCTACTTGCCAATAGCAGTAACTAGTTATTAAAAAATCTTATATTGACTTTTCTCCCTGCCCCAACTCAGTTGTGTCTGGGAACCCAAAACAAAAAGAATAGCACTGACTAGTCTGCTGTACTAGGAAAGTAACACTGAGCATTGTCACCTTTGATAGCATAAGGTGTACTTTGTCCCTCTCATCTGGGATGTTGCCCAAACATAGGAGGGGGATACAGATGCTGAGTGTCCAATGAGAATGACAGATATGCACTATAATAAACCTTTGTGACTGTCCAATATCAACATATAGCCATCTTTCTATACTTACACTTCAAAAATTAAAAGTTCTAAAATGGAGCAGCCCTTCTATAATCTAAATATTATGCCCTACACTTAGCTCCTACTGCAAGAAAGAAATCAGAGTAAAGTCTCATTGGTTATTTTATCCAGCAACAAGTCTAGGATCTCTGAATAATGTTCATTCTTCCTTCTGTTTAATAATTATTCTGCTTCAATGGTCTGTTGCCTATGGACAAAACTTTTAAAAAGTTAACCATTACTGCCCAGCGCAGTGGCTCACACCTACAATCCCAACAACTCAAGAGGTAGAAGCAGGAGGATTGTGAGCTGGAGGCCAGAGGCAGCCTGCACGGCTTAACAAGACCCTGTCTCAAAGTAAAAAATGGGCTAGGGGTACAACCCAGGTAGAGCACTTGCAAAGTATGTGCGAGGCCCTGGCCCCAAGTACTGCCAAAGAAAGAGAAAAAGAAATAAAAGCCAGGTGTGGTGGAGCATGCCTGTAATCCCGGCAGCTTGGGAGGCGAAGGCAGGAGGATCACAAGTTCGAGCCCAGAGACAGTCTGCATAATTTAGTGAGACCCTGTCTCAAAAAGTAAAAAAATGGGCTGGGGGTGCAGCTCAGTGGTCCAGCACTTGCAGAGCATGCAGGCGTGAAGCCCTAGGTTCAACCCCCAGTACCGCCAAAAAAGAAAAGAAAAAAAAAAAGAAAGAAAAAAAAAAAAAGGAAGAGAAGAAAGAAGAAAGAAAGTTAACTTTACAACATGCCACAGTACAAATATTCAAAGGGGGAAGGGGAAAGAAATGAGAAAATTAGATACAATATGTATGTATTTAACTGGCATGACAAGAAACCTTTCTGTGACTGATCACAAAGCCTTAGTTGGTAGCTTTGACTGCACTTATCCATTACCCATTCCAGGTTCTCTTTATCTTCAACTAGTCCCTCAGTTCAAGAGGGTCATAGTGAAGAAAAGAGAGAGCATGAAAGAGGCATGCTACTACCATAAGGGCCCTAGCTGGACATCACATGTATCACTTCCATTTACATTTCAGGGACTAGAACTTAATCACGTAGCATCTAATTGGGACTATAACTGAGTTTTCCATAGATGACCAAATTTCTCTTTTTCTCCCTCCTTTTATTTTTCTCTCCCTTCCTTTCTCCCTCCCTCCCTCACTGGGTTGCCCTCCTCCTCCTCCTCCTCCTCCTCCTCCTCCTCCTCCTCTTCTTCTTCTTCTTCTTCTTCTTCTTCTTCTTCTTCTTCTTCTTCTCTCTCTCTCTCTCTCTCTCTGTTTCCCTCTCTCTCTCTCTGGCAGAGTCTCACTACATAGCCCATATTGGCCTCGAACGCACAGCAGTTCTGCCTCAGCTTCCCAAGTGTTTTCGTTTTTGTCTTTTTGAGAGAGCGTCTCACTATGTATTCCAGGTTGGCCTTGAACGCTTGATTCTCTTACCTCTGCCTCCAAAGTGCTGGGTTTCAAATCTTTTTTCTCAAGAGACTGGATATCTTGGTGGTCTAGCCTGTTTAATATTCTCATAATTTTCCATTAATTTTTTTTTGAAACAAGATCTCACTTTTTAACCCAGGCTGGCCTCAAACTCACTAGGTAGCCCAGGCTGACCTTGAACTCTTGATCCTTCTGCCTTGGCCTCCCAAGTGCTGGGATTATGGGCATGCACCACCATGCCCAGCTTTGCCGATTAATTTTTAGCACTGGATGTAGCAGAACCCAGTAAATACCACAAGCATCCTAGGATTATATCCGTAAGTCTCTCCTTGTCTCTTATGTAGTGATAATTCTCTTGCTTAATAATGAGCCTACTATTATAATGAGAGGTAGGTAAAGTTTAGTAACAGGTTTTCCAGGGGGTAAAGCTCTGATTTGTAGCATTTTCTGATTGTTTTAGTATAAATACTCCCACTATGGCCAATTTTAATCTACAAAAGTTATGTCGCTAAATGACTAAATGTAGAATCAGGAAAAACGCACTGTGGGGTGCAGAATAATGTTTCTCCAAAGATGTCCACATCCTAATGTCCAGAAACTGCGGATGTTACCTTATGTGGCAAAACTGATTTTGCAGGTGTGATTAAATTAAGTACATTAAGCCAGGTGTCATGGCATACACCTATAATGTCAGTGACTCGGGAGGTGGAAGCAGGAGCATCATGAATTGGAAGCCAGAGACGGACTGACTAATTTAATGAGACCCTGACTCAAAATTAAAAAAAAAAAAGTTAAAAAATGGACTGTGAGTGTGACTCAATGGCAGAGTACTGACAAAGTATGTGTAAGGCCCTGGGTTCAACTCCTGAGTACCACAAAAAAGGGGAGAGAGAGAGAGAGAGAGAGAAAGAGGGAAAAGAAAAAGGACTGAGGGCGCCATTCAGTGGTGGAGCACTTGCCTAGCATGCATGAGGCACTGGATTCAACCCCCACCCCTAGCATTGAATAAAAAATATATTAGATGGAGAGATTATCTTGGATTATCCATATGGGCACAGTATAATCCTTATACGGGAAGGAGGGAAGCAGGAGAATCAGAGTCAAAAAAAGAGATGTGACAATGAGTGCTAGGGGTATAGCTCAGCAACAAAGCTCATGTTTAGCAGCTACAAGGCCCTGAGTTCACTACCCAGCATGAGAGAGAGGGTGGGGGGAGAGAGAGAGATGTGATAATAAAAGTGCAGGTCTTAGTGATGCTACTGAGAATGTTGGCAGACTCTAGAAGTTGGGAAAGGCAATGAACAGACTTTTTCCTAAAGCCTCCAGAAGGAACACCATGTAACTGGGGCATGAGGACAGTGGTAATATAAGGATTATCATGTTGGCTGGATTTGCTAATAGCTTTTGAAATCTTGAAAAAGAAGTGATAGGATCAGCTTAACTTCTTAAATATATAAGTCAACTTTGAGTGATATACTCGTTTGTTTCTCCTTCTTCATCAGCCATTTTTTGTTGTTGCTATTGTTATTGTTTTGGATTTTGGTTTTTGAGACAGGGGCTCACCATATAGGCCAGGCTGGCCTAGAAGCCATGATCCTCTTGCTTCCACCTCCATAATGCTGAGGTTATAAGTTTGTGCCATGATGCCCTGCTAGCCACTTTTTTCTTTCCCTTGCTAACTTCTCCACTGGATGTGGCAGTTCCTAAAATTTCAGTCTTCACTCATTTATTCCTTGATCTTTCCAATGATAAGTTGCCTTTGTCTAATGTCTTTAGTTATTATCTTTATTCCAATGCCTGTCTGGTGTGCTTGCCATCCTTTTGTGTAGCTTTAGCTTTAGCTGCTGCTTCTTCTTCTTCTTTTTCTTCCTCTTCTACTTTTACTTTTTCTTTTCTTTTTTAGCTTTAGTTTCTTGAATATCTTTCAATCACACTCAACAACATTGGACAGCGTGCCAGTAAGCAGCCACAAGATGGCAGCCTTGCTAATTCTGGCTGCATTGATCCAGTTATCCACTCCGAGGTGAAGGTAGGAAAGATTTCTGAATAAGATTTTAATTTTACTTATTTAACATTTCTTTAGAGCCTATTCAATTCTGGCCCTTTTAATATAGTTGCATTAGTGCCGTTTTTAAAAATATTTTCAAAAGTCAACTATTATCCCCTTTGCAGATGAGAAAACTAAAGTTGACTTTAGTTAACTTTCTGAGTCAGGACCTAAATTTGAAACCATAGTTTTCTGACTCTGAAGCCAATATTCCTTTCATTACATAAGTGAATCTTGGTCTGTAACAGTGTTATTTAAATTTTTAAAAAATTACAAGTAAAAGAAAACCAACTTGAGACAGTTTAACAGCAACAGACAACAAAGCCTTTGAAAATGCCTCATGGAAATCTAGAACATGATGCTGTGGCTTTTGAAAAAAAGTATAGCATCAGGAACTGGAAAGCCTACAAGATTTGGGGGAAGACAGACAGAAAAAAAGGGAAGGAAAAGGAAGAGTTGGGGAGGCCCAAGAGATTAAGCTCTATCCCATTCCCTATTATACTAAAATGGCCCCATTTTGACGCATTTTGTATATCAGGGTCCTACACAATATTGTTTCTCTGCTATTCATAGGGCTTTTAATGGCTAATTGTTTCAGGAGTAGGTTGCCATGTCCTTCTCCCTAGTCTGTATTAGTCTGGAAGCTCAGCTGAAACCTGTCCACCATGGGTGACCCTGCTGGTATCTGTAATAATTGTCGCATAGCTTCCAGAATCATAGCAACATACAAACCCTCACAGTATGGCAAACTGACTGTGTGGATCACAACAAATTATGGATAACTTTGGAAAGAATGGGAATACCAGAGCATTTAATTATACTCATGAGGAATCTGTACATGGACTAGGAGGCAGTAGTTCAAACAGAACAAGGAAACACTGCCAGGTTTAAAGTCAAGAAAGGTGTGTGTCAGGGCTGTATCTTTTCACCATACCTCTTCATTCTCTATGCTGCCCAAATAACCTGAGAAGCTAGACTTTATGAAGAAGAACATGGCATCAGGATTGGAGGAAGATTCATTTACAACCTGCATTATGCAGATGACACAACTGTGCTTGCTGAAAGTGAAGAGAATTTGAAGCATTTAATGATGAAGATCAAAGAATAGAGCCTTCAGAATGGATTGCCCCTCAACATCAAGAAAACAAAAATTCTTAAAACTAGATCAGTAAGCAACTTCATGATAAATGGAGAAAAGATTAAAGTTTTCTAAGATTTTGCTTTACTTGGTTCTACAATCAACACCCACAAAAGCAGCATTCAAGACATCAAAAGAGGCCTTGCATTGGGAAAAGCTGTTGCAAAAGACCTTTTTAAAGTGTTGAAAAGTAAAGATGTCATATTGAAGACGAAGGTATGCCTGATTCATGCCATGGTATTTTCAATCACATCATATGGTTGTGAAAGCTGGACAGTGAATAAAGGAGACAGAAGAATAATTAATGCTTTTGAATTATGGTGCTTGAGATGAATACTGAGTATACCATGGACTGCCAAAAGAACCAACAGATCTGTCCTAGAAGAAGTACAATCAGAGTGCTCCTTGGAAGCAAGGATGGGTAGACTACACCTTAGATATATTGGATGTTTTTAGGAGGGATTAGTCCCTGGAGATGGATGTCATGTCTGGGAGAATGGTGGGTCAATGAAAAAAAGGAAAATTCTCAACTAGATGGATTGATACAGTGGCTTTAACATAAAAAAGATCATGTGCCTGGCACAGTGTTGGAGAGTGTTTCTTTCTGTTGTTTATAGGGTCGCTATGAGACTGACCTGACTCTGTGGCACCTTAACAACAACAATGCAATGTTGTCTTTGAGAAATAAGGATTCATTATATTAGACAATGCTTTTAAACCACTAGTGTTATATATTAAGCCATCCTCTCATTTTTGGACATGTAGGGTTTTTTTCCTAATTGTTCACTCTAATAAAACTGAAGAATATTATTTCATATTGTAGTAGGCAATGCATGAAGTAATATAATACTATCATGGCCTTATAACTAGCTTGGCCTTATACTAGCTTGGCCTTATAACTTATTTTGGGGAAGGAAAGGGAGGTATAGTCTCAGACAGTTCTAGCCTATGCCCAAAGTCCAGTGCTTTTTAAGCCTTGCCTGATTCTCAGCCAGTCAGGAAATACCCAGTAAACATGTAACTATGTGCTGAGTACTACTGAGCAATGTGGAAACAAAGGTGAACGAATTAGGTGCAGTCTGTCATCACAGAGCTAACCATCTGGTGATGAAGGTAGACATGAAAAAGAAACTCTCCTAAATAATTACAAGAATTATATGGAAAATGCTGCCAAATAGAGGTTCAGAAGGTTAAGGAAACACACAACAGAATGAGCTGACTTAATCTAGGATGATTAGTATGAGACCTGAAGGATGAGTATGAATTAGTTAATGAATATAATAAAGATGAGTTGTGTAAAGGCCCAAAGATGAAAGAAAACACATCAGGTTCAAGGAATTGGGAAAAGATCAATGCAGTTGGGCACAGAGAACAAAGGGAAATTATATGAGAATGAGGTAAAAGAAATAGAAGGGTCCAGACAGTGCAAAGTCATATGTACCGTATTAAGGATTTTGAAATATATTGCAAGGAAGATCACTGATGGACTTAAAGAAAGTACATGGTCCTGCACTATTGATGTTTGAACACCAACATTCTAGCCATAGCATAGAGAAGGTGAGAGTAGACACAAGAAGGCCAGAAAAAGGAGCTGATGCAGATGTCAGGGGCAAGAGATGACGATGGCTTGGACTAGAGTCCAGTAGTAGGGATGAAAAGAAATTAACAGATTGGAGAATGAGTGATCTAAGAGGTGAAAATGACAAGAGCTATGATAGATTGTTTATGGGCATGTGAATGATTGTTTATGGGCAAGTGTGTGAGAAAGGGTGAGTAGTCACAAGGACTCTTGGTCTTCTGGCTGAAACAGCTTGGTAGATAGTATTTCCTTAGGGAGACTGGACACACTGAAGGAAGAGTAAGTTTGGTGGGAAACAGGGATGAATTTTGTTGTGGACATGTTCTATTTGAACTGTCTGTAAGATTTACTGAATATGCAAGTAGATACATAGGACTGAAGCTGAGAAGGCAAATCTGGCCAAGAGGTGTGGATATAGGTGTTCTGGTCTTGAAAGAGTATAGCATGAGACAAGAAAAAGACCATCCTGAGCTACTGAAAAGAACTACCTCAATAGTGAGTTAGACGAGAAGACAGAAAAGGAGAAAAGGAGATTTAGAAGGAGAAAACAGAGAGATAGCAGAAAATCAAAAAGGCTTCTGGTTTTAAATCACCAAAGGAAGAAATGTTAACAACAACAACAAAAGCAGTGGACATCTGTACTAACACAACACAGCAATCACATAAAAAAGAAGATGGAAAAGTATCAGTTGAATTTAGAAATACGGTGGCCATTGATTATACAGGTGACAGCATTTTTTTTTTTTTTTTTTGAGTAGTAGTAGGCAGAAACTACATCTGAGTGGGATGAAAAGTGGGAGGGAAGAAAATAGAGACAACAGGGTAGTTCACTCTTGAAAATTTTGATCTGAAAGGGAACAGACAAAAAGGGGAAGAGGGGGACCTCCCTTCACCCAATCTTCAAGTTCAAGATTATGGAGTCATATTCAACCCTTTTCTTCCCCTCTCTCTTGTTCCATTTTCATTACATCAACAAAGCCTATTGGCTCTAATTTTAAAATATATTCTGAATTTCATCACTTAATTGTTTTATCTACTGCTACCTACTTCAAGCCACCATTATCTCTTACTTAGGCTATTTTAGGAGGCCCTGATTTGTCTCCTAATTGGGCACCCTTCCCTACACAAATCTGTAAACTAAATAGGCAAGTCACCTCTCCCGATACACATTCTACAGTGGTGAGAAAGCCATAGGGCAACCCCTATAGCCTTATTCTTTCAAAAATTGGGTAAGATGGGAAGCATAGGACAGAGACAATTCTGAAATTCTAGAGCTTCGTTCAACTGCCCAAGGGTCATTCTCTGTAGTTTTGGCTCCACTCTCAGGGCTCTTGTTTCCCCCTCTGAATCATCCTTCCTTTTCCATGTGAAAATTGAGCTTGCATCAGAGTAGCCTTCTCAGCCTGCTTCCTGCTTATAAAAGGGTAGGGGAGCAGGGGTCTTTTTCTGTTTTATACTTTCTACGTCCAGGTTGGCCCCAGATGATGAAGCTTCTGTCAGAGCAGTTCTCTTAAAAGCTTTACATACTTTTGTTTTATTTTTGTTTTTGTTTTTTGTTTTGAGACAGGGTCTGGCTAAATAGCCGAGGCTAGCCTAGAATTCACCATGTAGCCCAGGCTGTCCTCAAACTCTTGACCCTTCTGCCTCTGCCTCCTGAGTGCTGGGATTAGAAGAGAGCACCATCATGCCCAGGCTTGTGGGATTTTTATGTGTATTTTCTGTGTCCAGAAAGAGTTAGGAGCTATGGAAATTTGAGTCCTCTCACAAGCAGATGCTAAGGATGGAATTAGAAAAAATGCCTGTGAGAGGTGAGATGAGAGGGGCAGCAGGAACAGGCAGAGGTACTCTTCAGACCATGACAGAGGATTGACACCTATAAAAGGAGAGAAAGACAGGGGAAGGATAGGGGAAGAAAAGACTCAGTAGTGTAGCCCTGAAAAAACCTTGGTCAGGCAGATTGGCCACTAGAGGAGTCCCATACTAGGTAGAAATGGCCCAGCTGTCGCATGCCCACTGGGCTCAGCCATTGACTAAGACTAATCCAGGGAGAGTGTCCTTGGCAGGAATGCTGTGGCAAATCCCAAAGGTATGGCAGTTAGAAGCTGTCTGCTACCTTCACTCTTAACAGCAGAGTCTCTCCCCCCACACACCACACATACTTCGGATCAAAGCCAAGGTCTCACACATGCTAGGCAAGTGCTCCATTACTGAGCCACATTCCCAGCCCCAGATTCTCTTTTTGAAGGTAGATATTAGAAGTTGTACAGACAGTCCACCCCTTTCTGACACAGTCCCTCCCTTATACTACTCAGATCTACTCTATCACATGTCTTTGGAGAGAAGCTCCTCTATAGTTCTCACAGGTCTCTCTTCCTAAAGGAAAACAGAAGAAGAAACTTAGTGGAATTAAACCACAGCCCCCTTGCTGCTGATGGCTGTGTTGTCTTAAGATAAATAATCAATGTATAGACTTTCATTTTATATTAAAAGTCAAGCATTTCCATTGAGTGTTTTTAATAAATACTGACCATGCTTTAGGTTACAAAGTAAGTCTCCAACACCAAAGAATCAGTATACTTTCTATAATGTATATCTACAACATATTTGGAGGACAATAGCTACAATATCAACAACTAAAAATATCTGTATACTTGGAAAGTTTTAAATATACTACTAACTACTAAACTGGTCAAGAAATCAAAAGACACATTGCATTGGAAAAGCTGTTGTAAAAAATCTCTTTAAAATGTTGAAAAGTAAAGATGTCATTGACAACGAAGGGGCACCTGACCTAGGCCATGGTATTTTCAGTTGCATTATATGCTTGTGAAAGCTAGATGTTGAATAAGGGGGAGAGAAGAAAAAATGATGCTTTTGAATTATGGTACTGTAGACAAACATTGAATATTCCATGAACTTCCAAAAAAACCAACAGATCCATCCTAGAAGAAGTGCAACCAGAGTGCTCCTTGGAAGCAAGGATGGCTAGACTGCATCTTATGTATTTTGGACATGTGGTCTGGAGGGACCAATCCTTGGAGAAGGATATCATGTTTGGGAGAGTGGCAGGTTGACAACAAAAAAAGGAAGATCCTCAACTAGATGGATTGATACGGTGTCTGCAACAGTGGGCTTAAACATAAAAACGATCATATGACTGGCACAGAGCCGGAGAGTGTTTAATTCTGTTATACTTAGGGTCGCTATGAGTCAGACCAGACTAACAACAACAACAACAACAACAACAACAACAACAACAACAACAAACTAGTCAAAGAAGATATTATGTCAGAAGTCAGAAAATACTTAGAAGTGGATCACTTTTTAAATACCCTAGATAGAAACTAGGGATGTACTTTAGGAGAAATGCAAAGTCTTGCATCATTGTATTAGAAAAGAAGACAGGCAGAAATTTAAAGAGCTAAGTTTTAAAGTCAAGAAGTTAGTCAAAGAGCAATACAACTGATCCAAAGAAAGCAGAAGTCCTGAGATAATAAAAATAAGAGGAGAAATAAAATGAGCAGTCAGCAAATATATGTGATAAAAGAGACTGACATAGCCAAAAGCTGATTCTTTGTGAAGAATAATAAGCTAGGCAAGGACTGGTGAAATGATGAAGAAAAGGACCAAAAAATCAAGAATAAAGAAGATGACGTACTTTATGTACAGCAGAGACTGATTCATATCCATTCCATGTGCAAAATATACTTATCTTCCTCCCAGGACCCTCAAAATCTCATCCCACATGACATCAGCTCAAAGTTCTCATCCAAATGAAGTCAAGGTGCAGATTAGGCTCTTCAGGTGCAGCTCCTGGGGGCTGGAAATGGTGGAAAAGGACCAAGAAAGGAGCTGCAGACTGATACCTCAAAGACAAGATCTGAGCAGAATCACTGGACAAGTGGCAGCTGCTAACCATAAGCATTAGAACAAATGATGGTGGGTTAATAAATTACTTCACTTGATAGAGAAATAAAAGTCCAACAATGTGACAGAAACGAAAGGGTTATTTGAACAGGGAAAGTTTAATACAAGATTTATTGACTATAACAATTTATTTCAGACCACTGAAATAAAACAAAAATAAACCTGTATTTTATTAGGCATGTGAGGTATTAGGATTGGTTGTTAAACTGCTAGCACTTTCTTAATTCCTATAGTATTATAGGAGACATTGACTTTCTTCATTGTGCATGAAAGTATTTGTGTTTTGTACAACTTTGTATTGCATTCATAATCTGCAGTGTACACAATATAGATATTTTTAAATTAGGGGTTCACGATTTAGAATCAACAGTTTCTCCTTGTTCTTGCCTTAATTGGTGCTGAAGATCAAACCTAGCATCTTGCACATGCTAGGCATATGCTTTGCCATTGAGCTACATCCTCAGCACCCAGTAATTCCTTTTTGCTTAAAATTTTAGTGAAAAATGCAAAGTTGGATAGTTTTGCAAAAGGACTGGTAGTCGAAAGTCTGTAAACATAAAAATCAGCTTGCTATCATTTCTGGTTTTCTTTTTTCTTTTTTTTCCTTTGTTTCTTTTTTGGGTATCTTTTAATTAATATTTTAATTATACATATTGATTGTATTGTTGTTGTTATTGTTTTGTGCTGTCAAATCGAGCCTGACTGTTAGTACCCTCATAGGGTTTTCTATGGCTGATTGTTTTGGGATTGTTTTGGGAGTGGGTTGCCATGTCCTTCTCCCATTTTTGTGGTGCTGGGGAATCAAACCCAGGGCCTCAGAGAGTGCAGAGCAGCATTCTACCAATTGAGCTATACAGAGTGATAACTCAATTCAAACACCCATTATGCAATTATCAAATCAAGATTGCTTACACTTCCATCTCCTGGGGCGCTTATGCTCCCCTGACAATGGGTGCCTCCTCCTTGCCAGCCTCTGGCTTCCTCTTCACACCCTCACTTGCTGTAAGGCCACAGCAGGCTGAGCGCCTCCTGCCCGGGAGTCTGGAGACTAGAGGAGGCAAAAGAAGGTAAAAAGGAGAGAAAATATGTCCCATTTCTGGTTTTCTTTATTGACATGTAATTCACATGCTATAAATTCACCCTTCCAAGTGTACATTTCAGTGATTTTGAATAAACTTACAAGGTTAGTAACCATTGCCACTGTCAAATTCCAAAAATCTTTATCATCCCCAAAAGAATGTGGTTCATTAACAGTCCTTCTCTATTTTCCTTACCCAGTACCTGGCATGCACCAATCTATTTTTTTTTTTTTTTTGGTACTGGGGGTTGAACCCAGGGCTTCACGCCTGCATGCTTTGCAAGTGCTGGGCCACTGAGCTGTGCCCTCAGCCCCCCCTTTTTTTTTTTACTTTTTGAGACAGGGTTTCGCTAAATTACACAGACTGCCTTTGGTCTCGAACTTGCAATCCTCCTGCATCTACCTCCCAAATTGCTGGGATTACAGGCATGCACCACCTCACCTGGCCACCAATCTATTTTCTATGAATTTTCCTCCTCTGTACATTTCATATAAACAGAATCATACAATATATGGCTTTTTTTGTCTAGTTTCTTTCACTGAGCCTAATGTCTTCAAGGTTCATCTATGTTGCAACATGTATCACAGCTTCATTCTGTTTTGGCTGAATAATATTTAATTTATAGGTACTTCACAATTTTTTTATCCATTCATCAGTTGATGGACACCTGAATTGTTTCTGCTTTTGTAGCTATTACAAACAGTGCTGCTATGAACATTTGTGTACTTATTTTTCTATAAGCATATGTTTTTTCATCTTCCTGGGTATGTACCTAGGAATAGGTATAATTCCATGTTTTTTTTTTTTTTGTGGTTGTTTTGTTTTGTTTGTTTTTGGTACTGGGGATTGAACCCAGGGCCTTGTACTTGCATGCTCTGCAAATGCTGGACCACTGAGCTGCACCCTCAGCCCATTTTTTAATTTTTGAGACAGGGTCTCACTAAATTACGCAGACTGCCTCTGGTCTCGAACTTGTGATCCTCCTGCCTCTGCCTCCCAAACCGCTGGGATTACCGCACCCAGCTCTAATTCCATGTTTAATGTTTTGAGAAACTGCCAAATTATTTTCCATGGTGTGGCCATACCCCTTAACATTCCTACCAGCAACGTATTAGGGTCCAATTTCTCTACATTCTCTCCAATACTTGGTATTTTCTGTCTTTTTTTTGTTTATATCCATCCTAGTGAGTTTGAGCCTGCAGCCATAGCCCTGTGGCATCCGATCCCGTCAGATCTCGGAAGCTAAGCAGGGTCAGGCCTGGTTAGTACTTGGATGGGAGACCACCTGGGAACACCAGATACTGTAGGCTTGGGAGAAGGACCTGGCAATCCACTCCCAAAAATCAGTCAGCCACTGAAAACTCTGTGAACAGCAGAGAAGCACTGACAATAGTGTTTTACCTGTTGTATGTAGGGTCGCTATGATTCAGAACTAACTTGACGGCACCTAACAACAACAACAATAATGAGTGTGAAGTGGTATTTCATTGTAGTTTTGGTTTGCATTTATGTAATGACTAATGTAATTTGTGTTTTAATGCTTGTGTGTATGGGGGGGGTGATGGTGTGACCACTAACTTTCTATAGTGACAAGATATTTATGGATTATATGTTGAAGAAAACAATAAAATACAGAAAAAGTTGGTTCTATCCCCTCACACATCTTTCATTCATTGGTCTTCCCCATCACAAACACTCAAATTATTTTTCACTTCCTTATGTAGCAAGATTGGCACAATCTGGGAGTCAGTGCTTCCCATGAGAGAAATACCCTTCCCTCCACTTGCACACAGCTCTTTAAATCTTAGTCTGACTGGGCTGAAAATATCATAGACTGCATGGCTTAAACAAAAGAAATATATTTCTCCTTAGTTTTGGAGGTGGGAAAGTTTAAGATTAAGATGCCAGTTAATTTGGCTCGTGGTGAGGGTTCACTTCTTGGACTATGTACAACTACTTTCCTCCTATGTTCTCACATGGTCGTTTCTCTATGTGTACCTGTTTGGAATGGGAGAAGGAGTTGGCAATCCACTCCAGAGGCATTCCTGAAACAGCCATTGAAAACCCTATGAGGGTCGCTATGAGCTGGTCACGATTCTATGGCACCTATCAACAATAACAATCACCAGTTTGGATATGTGTGAGGCTGTTCCTCAGGTGTCATTAATCCTATCAGATTAAGGACATTAATCCTATCAGATCAAGGCTCTAACTTTATGATATCATTTACCCTTAATTACTTCTCCAAGTATAGACTCTTTGGGAATGCTGGGATTTAGCTCAGTCGGTAGAGTGCCACTCTGCTATAGCTGTGGTCCCAGGTTCGATCCCCAACACTGCAAAAATGGGAGAAGGACATGGCAATACATTCCCAAGGCAATCCCAAGACAATCAGCCATTGAAAACCCTGTGAGGGTTGCTAGGAGTCAGCCTTTGAAAACCCCATGAGGGTTGCTAGGAGTCGGACATGACTTGACAGCACCTAACAACAACATATGAATTTGAGTGTATCCACTGATTTCCTAGGATCTTCCTAAGAAGCAGTCTTGGTATCTCTCCACCATTTGATAGAAATCAATCTGCTGGTTTGATATGGTTCTGACTACTTGCAAGGAAGCTCAATTGTGTGCTTAAGGAAAAAATTCAAGAGAAGGAGGCACAAAAGCCAAATACAGCAACCAGGAGGCAGTATGAGAGGGGAGGAACAGGGTGCTGCACTATACAACACTAAGGGCATCATTCACATCATAATCTATGTCAGTGGCATTTCCTGGAAGCTTTTATAGTGCAAAACTTATAAGGCCATAGTTTAGGTAGTAGTTCTGATGATAATGTGTCAGAAACTACTGGCACCTTTCCTGTAACCTTTTCCAATTCAGATGCTGTGGAGGTATGCCTGGAGAGAAAATTATCATATGCATATGTTGAAAAAGTTGGATCACTAAATATTTCATTTGTGAGTCCTCTTTGCTATGATATTAGCATGTGAGCTAATGTCAATGGATTAATTACTATTTAAAGTTCTTTGGCTAGAAGCAATAGAAACCAATTTTGACTAATTCAAGAAGGAACATAAAAGAATTTATTGAGCCAGGCTAGGTGGCTCACACCTGTAATCCCAGCAATTTGGGAGGCAGAAGAAGGAGGATTGCGGGTTCAAGACCACAGGCAGCCTGCAGAATTTAGTGAGACCTTGTGTCAATTTAAATAATAAAAAAAGGAGTTGAGGGTGCATGCAGTTCAGTGGTAGAACACTTACAAAGTACATGCGAGGCCCTGGGTTCAGTGCCCTGCTATGGCAAAAAATTAAAAAAAATTTTTTTGGAAGAATTTATTGAAAGAAAGTGTGAAAATTCATAAGATCTAGACAATCTGAAAACTTGGGAATCAGAATAGTCAAGTATTAAGATATATAGAAGTCATGGCAGTTCTGGATATGTAGGTAACAGAAATGAATCGGAAATCCCTTAACAATGCTGCTCCAGAGTAAATCAGCTTCAAGAATTCTTTTTGTCTATCTCCTTCTTTCCTTCCTCCTTTCCTTCCTTCCTTCCTTCTTTCCTTCCTTCCTTCCCTCCCTTTCCTTTCTTCCTTCCTTCTTTTTCTTTTCCTTTCTTTTCTTTCTTTCTTTCTTTCTTTCTTTCTTTCTTTCTTTCTTTCTTTTTTCTTTCTTTTTTTTCCCACAGAAAGCACTTCCAATTGGACTGGTTTTGAAAGGATGTCACCCTCTGATGAGGGAAGGGCACTGAACCCTTCCCACCAAACCAATGTGATTGACAGCCCTACCAAACCAATGTGCAGTGGGGGAAGGGTCCTTCTCCAAAAGAAAGAGATAGAATGTTCATAGAGAAAAACAACAGATGTCTTCTGCATTCCAGCCATGGGTTGCCAAGCAACATCCTCCTACTTTTTAAAATACCATACACAATTTTTAAAATGCCTCTGCCTAACATAATAACAAAGTCAAACAAAAGATATACTCAACTCCTTCCAAAAGGACACAACTCATGTCCAGCAGTGGCATCCATTCTTTCCCGGGTTCCATCATGATCCTCCTCCATATTTTGCAACTTGTGGGCAAAATGACAAATTTAGCCATTGCCAACCCACACTACACACGACTCTAGGGGAAGAACAAGACAATTTTAAATATATCTGACTTTATGCATTTTATCATATATAATTTATATCTCTATAAAAGAGAAAAATATCCATGACAGAGCAGGGAAGCAATACAGGTAGAAGGTACTATCCTTACTTCTAGAACTCATCCTGGTATTTATAACTCAGTCCTTCCCACCACCAGTCTACATTCTTTTGCCATCGATTGACCAGCACTTCAATTGGTTTAGTCCCAGGTGGATCGTGAAACCCAGCCTTCCTGGTAGCACCTATCGCTTCTTACTTCCTGATATCCATGCCTGTGTTTAGTACTCCCTCACATTAAGTATACAGTACAATATTTTAGGTTATTGGAATTATAGTTTTCTCCTAGTGTAGCTACATCTTCTGCTCTCATGTTTATAACTCTGGTTTTCAGTTCTGTCTTCACTTTGGGCCTGGAGATTTCCCTGCATCACAAATTCAATTTTGCATTTCTTTACATTTTAGCCAGCATTTCTAAGTATTTATCATAGGAACTTTTTTCAGGTTATCTGGTCTGCCAGATTGATGAATTTGGCAGCCTTGTGTGTTTACTTTTTTTGCCTTCTTGGCTAGAATGCATGCTCCATAGGGAGAGGTAAGCTGTCCTATGTATAACTGTGTTCTCATAATTTAGCACCGTGCCTAGCACACAGTAGGATTCATTATGTTTGTTGAATGAATGAATGAATGTGACCAGGGAAGGAATAAATGACAACTGGACATGGATTATCTCCTTCTAGAAGAAGTTAAGTACACTTTGCTTGCATGTAAGATAATTATATTAACTAATTATCTAATTAATGAGGAGGGACATAGAATATTCTTCCCAGCTACACAAGATTCTCTTTCAGAATTGTCTACTGCTGATAGTTTTACCTTGAGGCTTAGACTTTTACATATAATTGTTTGGCCTACAAATGTAGTAGTCATATGAGGCTTACTTTTTATATTTACTTTTTTTAAGCCTTGAAAATTTCCAAGGGAAGTGGAATTTGTTTATATTGACCCAGTTATAACATTGACAGGACATGGAATTCTCCATGTCAGGGTGAAAGAAACACAATTTACTTGCACAAACATTATTTGCATTGGTATTTGTATAGTCTGTTCTTTAATGGATGAATATTTTAGTGATTGACTTGAAAATTTGCATTATTTAAAATAGATACCTCATAGACTTTAGCATTTGACTTGGTCAACTTCACGATCAAAAACAAATTCTTTTAGTCAGACATGGTGGCACAAGCATATAATCCTCTGCACTGGGAAGGCTGAGGCAGGAGGATTGCAATGAAAGCAAGTCTGGGCTACATAGAAAATCTGTTCTCGAAAACAACAACAACAACAAAACCACAGCAATGAGAAAGAGAATTCTTCTGATTTCTAAAAAATTTAAGTTAGTCGCGTGCAATGGCGCATGCCTGCAATCTCAGCTACTTGGAAGGCGGAGGCAGGAGTGTTACTGGGGAAACACATGGCGAGTATGGGTCCAGGAATCTGGCAGCAAAACCTTGGTCCTTGATTGGTCACATAAAAGAATTTATACCTGATACAGAAATTAGAGAGTATAAAATAGGTTTATTAAAGATAGTACACGTTTAAGGAATAATCACAGGGAAAACTGAGGCATCTGGAGAAGCTTAGGAAAACCTAGAAATTTGGAAGAACCTGGTTTCCAGGGTGACTTGGCAAAAGGAGTTTTCTGTTCTTTGTTGTTGTTAGGTGCCGTCAAGTCGGTATTCAACTCATAACCACCCTCATAGGGTTTTCAATGGCTGTTTCGGGATTGCCTTGGGAGTGGGTTGCCAGGTCCTTCTCCAATTTTTGCAGTGCTGGGAATTGAACTCGGGACCTCAGAGACTGCAGCACAGCACTCTACCAACGGAGCTAAATCCCAGCCCTTCTGGTCTCTAGAGGAAGGTAAAGAAGCCAGAGAACAAGAGAGTTAAGCAGGCTTTTAGAAGGAAAGGTGCCTTGGATAGACAGGATAGTGGACCCAAGAGAAGAGAAAGGTATGTATGTGGTCACTGGAGAGAGAAGAGAGGCACAGAGAAGCAGAGAGAAAGGAAGAGAGAGAGGAGTGGGAGAAGAGAGAACTTGCGGGAGAAGAGAGCATGGGTGCCATATTCCCTCTAGTTTTATTCAAATTAGGCCTCATCCATTGTGACATCAGCCCTGAGTGCCTAGTGTGATATGTATGAGCCTAGGGTCTTTGTTTTGTAATGGCTTATAGGCTTGGATAGAGTGTGTGAGACTCATTAGAAAATGTCCTGCCAATGTCCTCAAAGATATATGGGGCTTCATTCATCATGGCTGAAAGGCAGGAGCCATTTTCAATTCCCATTTCCTCCATATTGCCTGCTAATGGCTAAGCTAGCTACCTAATAGGAGGATCACAAGTTCTAGGATAGAGGCAGTCTGTGTAACTTAGCAAGACCCTATCTCAAGAAAAGACATTTTTAAAAAGGGTTTGGGGGTTCAGCTTAGTGATAGAGCATTTGCAAAGTGCTCAAGGGCCCCTGGGCCCAGCTCCCCATCACTGCAAAAGAAATTTTTAATTTTGTTTTTAACTGATGCATGTCTGACTCATAGAGACCCTCATAGGGTTTTTAAAGGCTTATGGTTTCGAGATTATTTTGGGAGTGGGCTGCCCTGTCCTTCTCCTGTAACTGATACATAACATTGAAACTATACACATTAATAGGATACCGGTAGTATGATTTTATTTTCATTGTTTGCTTTGTTTTTGGCTAGAGATCAAACTCAGGGCCTTGTGCATACTAGGCAAGCACTTTACCACTGAGGTACATCCCCTGCCCCAAATGTATTTAAGCCAGTTTGAATATATCTATTTCTTCAACATTTAGCATTTCTTTATGGTGAAAACTTTCAAAATCTTTTCTTCTAGCTCTTTGAAATGTGCAGTACATTTTTGTTAGCTATGGTCACCCTATTGTACAATAAGAGCACACCAGAACTTCTTGCTCCTGTCTGTCACTTACTACTCACTGACCAACCTCTCCCCATACCCTCTATCTCAAAACTCTTGATTATCTTTATCCAAACTGCACTTTTACCCATCTTCATCTTTTCTGGAATTTCCTTTGTAGTTTACACCAAACCTCAAGTTTTCTTTTTCCTCCTATACCTCTGCCCCCAGCCCATATCCAATTCATTATCAATTCTATTGGCACCTCCTTCAAGATATCCAGAATGCATCCAGAATGCTAGTCTTTTTAGAAGTTGTCAGTACCAAGACTAAACCCCATCATCTTTCACCTGCACTACTGCAATAGCCCCTTGACTCATCTGCCTGCTTTGACTCTTGTCCCCACGAGGAGTTTTCCATACAGCAGCCAAAATACAAATCAGATCATGTGAGATATAGTCATGGGCAGGTGGAAAGCAGAGCCCTGTGCCATTCCTGGTCACAGTGTAAGAAGCCTGAGGTCATCTCATAAAAAATGGTGTGATATTCCATCCCTGGCAAGGATCAAACTCATGGCCAAGGATCAAACTCACAGCCTCACAAATGCTAAGTACACACTCTATCACTGTGCTACACTCCCAGCCTCCCAACAAATAAAATTGAAGGGGGAAAAAAAAAAAAAGAGAGAGAGAGAGAGAGAGAGGGCTGTTGCTGCTATGGGAAGTTATAAATAGCAGAGCTCAGCCTAATCACCTTGGCTTTTCTCCATACTGCATTGTGCATCTTGGACAACCTCTAAGCAATCAGTGTAAAAATGCTAGGAAAATAGTCAAAATAACCCGGATGTTTTCCTGATAGGTTCCTGCCATTCTACTTGTTTCTCTTGTTTCAAGGTTGACCTTTGATGAACTAATGAAAGGCTGGTTTCTGCTCTGATGTTATGCCATTCATTCAGCAGAAGTGAATATAATAGATTTTTGTCTTTTTCCATGCTGTCTTCCAGAAGGACTGATGGCCAGAAATTCAGTGGGCGGAGAAAGCCTTTCTAAATCTCAGGCAGGCTTAGAGTCATATTTACTGTCAAGGTGATGAGGGTTTAGGATTAGATTGAGGAACCGTTCTTTGCATGACACCTTTCCAAGGCCCTGTACTTAATTTTGTATCCATACTTTGTATTATTTTTCTTGAAGAGAACTCTACCCATTTGCAACCAAGCTTATAGTCCCTCTTTGGAAGTTGTGTGCCAGCCACCAGGAACAGAAAACTCAGGATGTTAATGGCATGAGGAGCTATGAGAAGAGAGCAGCAAGTGTTGAGTTCCTGTGGCCTTCCAGTTTGTTGACCTGAAGTTATCATTCCTCTGAGAAACCTTCTGTCCTAACCACTCCGTATCACTCTGCATTCACACCCTTAACACAGCAAACAATGTTTTGTGGCCTTGCTAAGAATTCTGAGAGATTGCCCACTGCATGGATATCAATAAGACCCTCATTGAGAAATATTTCTAAATATTTTGATTATGAAACTGCATGTTAGCAGCTTGATTATCTCCTCTCTATAGAAGAATAAGGAGATCAGTGTGTAATATAGGTAGTTCTGCTAGTCCTTGCCTCTCTACCACCAAGAGGTGAACTATGATTCACTGAATTCACTGGGCATTATACACTTAAACTTCTTGGAACACAGTGGGCTCTCTGGCTTATTGAACTTCATTATAACTGAGACTGAGGCAGGATAAAAAGACAGGGGAAATTTAGGGGGCATGGGAAGGAAAAGACTTTTCTCCCCAGGATATGGTCTGAGTTTTATTAGCTGAGAATTCCAGCAAAACCAAAATAGAAAAGATGTTGTGAGAACTGCCTGCATAGAATCCTGTGCTTCCCCAAGAATCTCACAAAATCAGACTGTAGACTATAATTACAATTAGCAGGCCTAGGCAATTTCCTTGTGACTAAATGTAGTAAGAATTTCCTTGACTATCCCAATGGAGGCATTTTAATGTTCTTTTTCCTATCTGTAAATCTACAATGCACCTGCTAGAATCCTGTTGAGCAATGTAACTTCCAAAGCTCCCAAGTTACTCACATACACACACACACACCCCTAGGCACGACTCTCTCTCTCTTGAGAGGCCATGTCTGGGGAGTATAGTATTATTTCCTTAGACATCTCTCTATATATGTGCCTGTGCTTCTCTCTGAAGTGTGTATTATCTCTTGCCCTTTATCTAATAAACTCTAAACTCTGCTTCATCTTTGCCTTGTCATGGAATTCTTTCCTGCCACCAAGACAAGGACCCAACTTCACCTTAGTTGAGGTCCCAGGAAGGGGAACTCCACAGGGCAGGCATTAACTCTGGGCTATAGCACTCCTCCACCTGCAGCCATAGCCCTGTGGCATCTGATCCAATCAGATCTCGGAAGCTAAGCAGAGTCAGGCCTGGTTAGTAGGGAATCCCCTGGGAACACCAGATAATGTAGGCTTGGGAGAATGACTTGGCAACCCACTCCCAAAAACCGACCTGCCATTGAAAACCCTATGAGCAGCAGAGAAGCACTGACAGTGTTTTGCCTGTTGTATGTAGGTTCACTATGAGTCAGATACTGACTCAACGACACCTAACAATAACAATAACATAGTACCCCTCACTGCTGCTGACACTCAGACCCTACAAAACCCAAAACCCAATTTCTTCTCTTCTATACTTTAGGGATTGGCAAATCAAAGATTTTGTTACTGTGAGGCCTTAATTTCTACTTAGAGAAATATAAATAAGATCAATATATTTCGGATTAAACTAGATATACAGAGCTTTGCATACTTCCTAGCAGTGTGGAAGTCAATGTGACAACTCAAGTTTCTAGTCTGGGTGAAAACCACTTTGCTTCTAACTTTACCTCATATTCTGTGCTTCCCTCCTATTGGTTAAGTATCCCATAACCCAGGAGATTCAACAGCAAATTACATCATTGAGCAAGACCAACATTTTTTTTCTTTAGGTTCTTACTACTGTATCACATGTAATGGTATTACAAGGAGGATGGATTCCATTTAATACAAGACCCTACTTGATGATTTCCAAGCTAGGGGTTCAGAACTGGAAAAAGCTAACTAACTCTACATAATAGAGGAAAACAAATCTGAAGTATAGAAGACAGTTATAGAGAGAAGAGATAGGAAAAGGAGAGAGGAAAGTCAGAAAAGTTCTGGAAGATTGGCCATATGTAGCATTAAATGTCAGTGAGAAACCCTTGAATAGATAGATAACTGAAAAGGGTATTCAGGTTGGAGTTCTCATACTGTAAAGTCTGAGTGTACCTCACTTAATTTAAACATTTGTTTCAGGCTGGGCATGTAGCTTAGGGGTACAGAGTTTGTCTGGCTTCCTTCAGGCTATGGGTTCAATACAAAAAACTGCAAAAACAAATACACAATAAACTTTTGCTTCATCTTCTTCTTGTTCTTCATCCTCAAATCTTTGAGAATACCTACTACCCAGATGAATAGTTAATACTAGTGGTATTTATAAAACTTGGAGAAAGAGGTAAAATGATATATGTGGAAGAAACCCAAGCTGAGAGTGTAGCTCAAAGATAAAGTGCTTGTCTAGCATGAACCAAGTCCTGGGTTTGATCCCCAGCACTGAAACAAAACAAAACAAAACAAAAACAAACCAAAACAAAACCACAAAGGAATCCAAAAACCCCAGGGTTTGTCTGTAGGGTTTGGGACTGGAAATTACAGGTGCTTTTCAGTGATCTTAGACAGTAGAGAGCTTTTTCTCATTTGTAGGTACTGAACATCACTCTTGCTCTGCTTCCACTTGGGTCCACTCTTTTTGGCAGTTGTCCCTTGCACAAGTCAACAAGGGCTGCCACTTAGACCTTGGAAGTCATGCAGTGCACAAGATGCCTGACCCACATGCCTCTCATCCAACAGTGAGACGTGCCACTCAGAGAGAGGGCACATTTTTATAACTTGGGCCAAGGGGCCTGATTGAATAGAGGGAGCCCTGCTGCCACTGGGTATATCAGAACAGGAAGGGGCACCTATGCCTCCCACTTCTGTCCAATATAACACCTCCTCACATACCTTCCCCTGGGGTTTAGACAATTCTCCACTCCAGTTTCCACTTCTGTTTCTGCCCTAACAACCTCATTCCTGCCACTCCCATAATTTGCAAAGTGACCTCTCTCACAATGGAGTTAGGACTTTTCTTGCAAATAAAGAATAGTTTTATTTCTTTGATCCTTGTCCTTTCAAATTGTGCTCTCTTAGGCCTGCTGGGAATAATAAGCAAGTCTATTGAAGAGTCAGGTACCTCTTAATGGCTTCCTACACAAAGACACAAAAGCCCTGCCAAAGCTTTGAAAATAAACCCTTACAGTCATCCAGGCTGTACTTGCTCCTATTATGTAAAAAGGAGCCTAGAGAAAAGCAGAAAGAAGAGGACAAAGAATGTGTTTTTCTTTTTCTGGTTACTATTGTTTGCATTTTCTGAGTTTTCTGAAATTAGTACACAGAGGCTCAGGGAAGTTATATAACTTGCCTGAGGTTACATAGCTAGTAAGTTGTAGGTTGGAAATTGATCAAGGACTTCAGATTGCTTTTCTACTGAGCTGTCCCTGAAAGGTAGAGATTGGCTACCAGGCCCAGAGGAATAGAAAGCCTTTCCCATAAGGAGACACACATGTTATAGTCCCTCAACAGGTAAAATACCAACAGCAACAGCAGAAGACCTAAATATCTCTATACTCAAGACAGGTAAGTACCTAAAATATCCACCTCCCAAGGTGTCTGCCCACTTTACTCCCAAGTGGGTGGCCCTACACACCCTGTGCTAAATGACTCTGTCCCTTATAGCCACAGACGATTGGACCAGCAATTGACCCTTGATTGTAGCGGGACTAATAAGTGCATTCTCTCTCTCTTTCTTTCTCCCCCTAAAAATATGTGATTAGAATCAGAAATATCCAGATTGATATTTCTGATTCTAATCACATCAGAAATATCAATCTGGATATTTCTGATTCTAATCTGAGCAGATTGAACAGAAGAAATATATACTTGGGAGCTGTGGGCTGGCTATCTTCTATCTGCCATATGGAATAATAAAGTGAGCAATGATGTACAGAGATAGAAGGAGTGACATGTGGAAGGAGAGAATAGAATGAGATTCCTAATGCCTTTAGTTCTTGGTTCCAACAGATTCCTATGTCACTTGGAGGGTCCAAAGAACTTGGGACAGAAGGTATTAGTTCTCTCAAACAGTCATTTCCAAACTATCAACCAATACCATTTATCACACATTTTCATGCAACAGGAGGCCAAAAGGCTTAGTGGTTAGAAGCTCCAAATGAGTACACAGACTGCCTACGTGAGCTGGATAAGTTTCTTAGTATCTGTTTCCCCAACTATATGATAGGAATGTAATAGAATCTTTTTCATACAGTTTTTGTGTTGATTAAATGAGTGGACATATGAACAGTCTACACAAAAACGATGAGAACATGGAAAACAGTATATAAATGTTAGCTATTAGGTCTGATTTCTTCTTGCTCCTGTTTATACATAGAAAAACCAAAATCTAAGAAGTCAAAGAATAGCAGTTACATAGTAGGATTGGATCTGGAACTAAAGTCCTAAGTTCTGTGTTTGGAAGGTTCTTTGTGTGTAAGGTATGTGTGTGTGAATGTGTGTGTGTGCTGGAGATTAAACCTGGGCCCTCACATATACTAGCCAAGTGCTCTACCACTGAGCCACATCCACAGCCCCTAATTTCTATGTTTGGTCTATCGCTGTACATGTCCTGCAACCAACCACCTATTGCAAAGTTTCCTTGGGAAGAGGATTTGAACCTAAGCCCCAAGGGTGTGTCTTTGTCTGTTTTGCGGTGCTATAATAGAATTCCACACAACTGGGCAATTTATGCTGACAAAAATGGATTTGGCTCACAGTTCTGGAGGCTGGGAAGTCTAGCATCCAGGAACTTCCATCTGCTGAGGGCCTTCTTACTGCTCCATCACGTGCTCAAAGGCATCACGTGGCAAGAGAGAGAGCAAGAGAAGACTGAACTCACTTTTGTAATACAGCCACTCTTGTGATAAAAATTTAACCTGTGAAAACAGAGCTCTCATGACCTAATCACCTCTCCAAGGTCCCACTTTAATACTGTTGCACTGGGGACTAAGTTGCCAACACATCAACTTTGGGGGACACATTCAAACCATAGCAGGGCATTATGAGAACTAATAGGGAAGTAATTCCATGGCTATGCTTCTGATTGGAGAACTCAGCTACTTCAACTTGACCTGCTGAGCTGGGCCTTTATGGCTATATAATTGAGGAAGAAGGCTTAGTAGTAATAATAAACTATTTTTAGAAGTATTTTGCAAGAAAAATTCAATTGACAAAAATATATCTACTGCTCAAGTTTTGAAGGGGCTGGGATTTTGCTCAGTTGGTAGATTACTTGCTCTGCATGCTCTGAGGTCCTGGGATCAATCCCTAGCACCACAAAAACAGAGAAGGACCTGGCAGCCCACTCCCAAAACAGTCAGCCATTGAAAACCCTATAAATAGCAGAGAAGCACTGATATAGTGCCAGACATGGTACAGTGTTGGGGAGTGTTTCATTCTGTTGTACACAGGGTCACTGTAAGTTGGACCTGACTTGATGGCAACCAACAACAGCAATGTTTGGTATGCAGGATGTATAACTCACAAGGAACCACCACTAATGACCTCATCTATCAGAAACATCAAAGTGGGTGATTCACAGGATGTCTAGAGGCTGTACTCCAAATTCCCAACAGATGACTGAGGAAGCCCTAGACTTGTCCATGACTGATAGAATAATAATGGCTTCTCTTTTCCTTCTGCCCACCAAATCTCATATGAGCACCTCTCACTAGCAGAATATAGCCTCAATCTTTTTGTCAAAAGAGCCTGGGAAATGTAGTTCCAAGACTTCTAGCCCTCAAAATATAGGGGAATCCATAGAAGGAAGGAAAATGTTCTTGAAATGGCAATAATCTGGTATTATCCACACCTCTGGCTATCAGTGAAATTCATATGTATTCTTCTATCCATGTTTAGCGTTCAAGCAGCAAAATTAATGATATTTGCATGCTTCTATCTGATACAATGTTGAACATGTTATTGTAGCTTGAATTGAATTCTCTCAAAATTCATGTGCTGAAACCTTAGCCCCCAGTATTCCAGAATGTGACTGTATTTTGAGATAGGCCCTTTAAAGAGGTAACTAAGTTAAAACTGAGTAAGGTTGTTGCAATGGGCCCCAACCCAGTCTGGCTGAGGTCTTTATAAGAAGAAATTTGGACACAAAGAAAGATTCTGGGGTTGTGTACACACACAGGAAAGTCCATGTGGGACACAGTCCGAAGTATAGCTCAAGGGTAGAGTGCTTGCTTAGCATGCACAAGATCCTGGATTCAATCTCTAGCATCAAAAAAATCAGATGGAGGCCATGTGCAAACTAAGAATAAAAACCTCAGAAAAAACCAAACCTGCTCATGCCTTGATCTCAGATTTTCAGCCTCTAAAATTGTTGGTTTCTATGATTTAAGCCACCCAGTCTGTAGTATTTTGTTACAGGAGCCTGCTACACTTTGAATATAGTTTGTCCCCACCAAAACTCATGCTGAAGCTTCGTTCCTCTATGGAGCAGTGTTGGGAGGTGGGCCTTGGTGGTGGTGTTTGGATCATGGGGACAGAGTTCTAATAAATAGAGTAATAGTGTCTCCTTAGAGTGAGTTCTTCCTCTTCAGGGATGAGATTAGTTCCCACAAGAGCACGTTGTTCTAAAACAATATATTACCCCCAAAGCGTTGTCAGTTCCATATGTGCCCACTTAACTCTTCTTCTTTTCTACCATGAGAACCTCACCAGAAGCCAAGCAAATGTAACTCCCCAATGGTGGACTACTATGTTTTGGAACTGTGAGCCAAAATAAGCCTCTTTTTAAAAATAAATAAATAAATAAATAAATAACTCAGTCTTAGGTATTCTTTTCTTTTTCTTCTCTCTCTCTCTCTCTCTCTCTCTTTCTCTCTCTCCCTCTCAGCAGTACTGGGAGACAAACCCAGGACCTTGCATGTGTTTTGCAAGTGCTCTGCCACCGAGCTGCACCCCCAGCCCCCATTTTTATCTTTTATCTTGAGATAAGTTCTCACTGGTTTACACAAGGGGCCTCTGGCCTTGAACTTGCGATCCTCTTCTCTCTGCCTTCAGAGTTACCAGGATTACAGGCAGATGCCACCAAGCCTGGCTTTAGATATTCTTTTAGTACAAGAGAAAAGAGACTAAGGAACAGCCCCAGCAAACTAAGACCACTTTGTTCACCCCCTCCCCCAATAGAAAGACAGAAAGTCCCATCAGTCACTGTATCTATCTCAGGATGTCACAAATTCTTCTAGTTGGGTCACAACCCCACTTCAATATCCTGCAAGTGAAGGATGAAATCACGAAGGCCACCACTACCAGTACTCCCTGTAAAGACAGTGAAGGAAGGGAGAGGGGAAAAAATGTGGTTAATATATACAAATTATATCCATTGAGGGCTGGGATTTAGCTCAGTTGGTAGAGCTCTATGCTGCAGTCTCTGGGGTCCTGAGTTCAATTCCCAGCACCACAAAAATGGTAGAAGGACCTGGCAATCTACTCCCAAGGCAATCCCGAAATAGTCAGCCATTGAAAACCCTATGAGGGTCACTATGAGTCGGATACCGACTCAACAGCACCTAACAACAACAACAACATATGGGTTGAGGGTATAGCTCAGTTGTGGACTGCTTGCCTAGCATGCACAAGGCCCTGGATTCGATACCTAGCACTACAAAAAAAAAAAAAAAAAAAAAAAAAAAAAAAAAAAAAAAAAAAAAAAAAAAAAAAAAAAAAAAAAAAGCTAAAAGCTAAAAGAAAAAAAAAAGAACTCTATGTGTGTGTACAAATATATAGACACAACAAAACAAAGAAGCAATGATGCATAGTTGTAAGTCTTTATTTCTGTATCAAATCACATGGCCATAGTCAGAATTTATAACTAACTTCTTCCACTACCCATTCCATGTTCCCTGTGCTTTCAGTCAAAGGCACCAATAATGAACATGACTTACTACTTCAGCCACTAGTAGTGCTGTAAATAGTAGCGAGAAATGGAGCACCCTCTAGAGAGGGTCTGTGGGCAAAGCTGATGTTGTGGGAGGGAAAAAAAATGTAATTTCAAAAACAATGACCTTGACTAGGGGAGAGGAAATAGATTCCTGTGCACAAGTAGAGAGATTGGCCTGAGATAGGAACCTATTCAGTTTCATCTAATGAAACAGGAAGGAAAACAGAGTATGGGGGTAGAGATTCTGTGGTAACCTGTGGACTTTATCCTCTGGACATTGTGAAATTGATAATACATTTTAAATAGAGGAAGTCTCATCATCAGATCTGTGTTTAAGAAAAATCTCTCTGGCTGAGGGTATGGCTCAGTGGTAGAGGACTTGGCTGGTGATAGAGGGTATGGCTAGTGGTAGAGGATTTGTGAGGGCCTGGGTTAAATTCCCAGCACCCCCCCCCCAAATAAACAAACAAACGAAGGAAAACAAAAGCAGAAGAAAAATCTCTATGGTTATAGTGTGGAAAATAGATTTAAGCTGTTAAGATAAAAGGGAAGGAGACTTTATGGAAACTGTCAGACTGACCCAGATCAGAAAAATATAATGGTCTGGATCAGAGCGGGGGCAATGAAGATGTAGGGAAGTGGACAGTTGTCAGAAGTACCAAGGATAATAAAATCAAGCTCAGAGAGCTAAGAGGAATGGGTAGCCTAGGGCTTGGACAGCCATAGCAAAGACTTTGACTATAACTTTAAGTGAAATTGGCAACTATTACAGGCATAATCTGATCCAATTCACATTTTTTAAATGATCGTACTGATGCCATGTTGCGAATAGACATTAGGGATTGAGGTGGAAGTAGGAGACCATTTTGGAGGCTGTTGTAACAGTTTAGGGAGAGTAGCTTAGATCAGGGTGGTAGTGATGGAGAGAGAGATAGTGGTGGTGATAAAAAGTGACCAGATTGAAGTACATTTGGAAGGTAAAGCCAACTGAATTGGCTAATGGATCAGATGTTGTTGTTAGGTGCCATGGAGCAGGTGTCCAACTTATAGCAACCCTACATACAACAGGTGAAACATTACTGTCAGTGTTTCTCTGCTATTCATAGGGTTTTCAATGGCAGATTGATTTTTGGGAGTGGGTTGCCAGGTCATTCTCTCAAGCCTACAGTATCTGGTGTTCCTAGGCGGTCTCCCATCCAAGTACTAACCAGGCCAGACTCTTCTTAGCTTCCAAGATCTGATGGAATCAGATGCCACAGTGTTATGGCTGCCGGTGGGTCAGATGTAGGGTTTGAGAAAAAGAGAGGTCTCAGGAATTAATCTAATATTTTTGACTTGAGTAAGTAAAAGAATTAAATTGCCACTTGCTAAACTCAAGCAAATCTGGGAGTAGAGAAGGGTAGGTGTATATGGATTGATACATAGATTTAAGTTTCTGTTTTGACATGCAAATTTTAAGATGGCAGTTAGTGATGTAAATAGAGAAATCTAGTGGAAATTGAATGTGTGGGTGGGTAGGTGTGCATGCAAGTGTTCAGGAGAGAGGATGAGGATGAATAAATAGTTTAGAAGGCATCTGTGTATTTTTTAAATTCTTTTTCAGTACTGGAGAGCTGAACTCCAGCCTTCATGCATTCTAAGTAAATGTTCTACCATTGAGCTGCACCCCTGTCCCTTTTTTATTTTCAAGACAAGTTTTCATTAAGTTGTACAGGCAGCCTCTGGCCTTGAACTTGCAGTCCTCCTGCCTCAGCCTCCTGAATTGCTGGGATTACAAGTATGTGCCATGGCACCTGGCCATCTTAAATCCATGGAAGGTCAACTAGCCCCGTGATTCTCCACATGGAAAATTGCTTTTGTTAGTCAGACTTTCTCATTGCTATAATCAAATTACCTGACAAAAAATAACCTAAGGGAGGAAAGATTTATCTCACCTCATCTTTTCAGAAGTTTTGGTCTATCATTACAGGGAGGGTGAGGCAGAATAGCCCACATCATGGTGGACAAGTAGCAGAGCAGAGCAGTAACAAGAAAAGGTCAGAACAAGATGGCTCCCAAGGACATGCCCCAAGTGATCTACTTTGTCCAACTGGCCCTAAAGTCTATAGTTCCACTACCTCTCAATGTTGTTGTTAGGTGCCATTGAGTCGTATCTGACTCATAGCAACCCTATGTACAACAGAATGACACTGGCACTATGTCACTGCTTCTCTGCTATTCATAGGGCATTCTATGGCCGATTGTTTCAGGAGTGTTTGGAGTTGGCTGCCAGGTCCTTCTCTCATTTTTGTGGTGCTGGAGATCAAATCCAGGGCCTCAGAGCATGCAGAGCAAGCACTCTACCAACTGAGCTAAATCCCAGCACCTCCCGGTAGTCTATTCAAATTTTGAATCCATTAATGGATTAAGTCAGAGGCCTCTTGATCTAATCCTCTCTGGAAACACCATCACAGATACACCCAGAGGTGTGCTTTACTAATTGCCTAGCTCTTTCTCAATCGAATCAAGATTAACCATCACATAAACCAGGCTTCATGACACATTCCTGTAACCCCAGCAACTTGGGATGCTGAGGCAGGAGGATCATGATTTTGAGGTCAAAGGCAGCCTGCCCGACTTAGTGAGACTCTATCTCAAAATAAAAAATAAAAAAGAAGTAGGGAGGCTGAGGATGCAGCTTAGTGGTAAGGCAATTGCCTAACATGTGTGAGGCCCTGGGTTCAAAGCCTGCTTCCAATACTGAAAGAAAAAAAAAAAAGATTAGCATTATTAGAGCTTGCTATTTATTTATTTATTTTTATTATTATTATTATTTTTTTTTGTAGCAGGGCATTGAGGTGGAGATTGTCACGATGATTCAGGAGGTGGGGAATATCACAAAGTTCAGTGAGAGGGACCTGGGCTGCCAGGCATTCTGCAATATATAGGACAACTCTGCCTAACAAAAACTATCCCATATTCTGTAGGATTTTCAAATATCCTACCAGAAATTCATTTGGTGAAAATATGTTTATCTCAACCTAGAATTGATCCGTCTTATACATGAATGCCAACTATTTTTATATATTTTTAATGTACAGTGAGTTTTCCAGAGACACTAATTCCATGTAATGCATGGAAAAACATGCCTTGCTTTGTTCCAAATATCAGCAACACAACTGCTCCCTGTGTTTGATATGCCTGTCCAGTTTTCCTGGATCAGTCCACATGCACTACTTTGGCAGATAACAGTGATTCAAGCAATGACTACTAGCATCCAATGCTGATATCAGGGTTTCTGATGAAATTGTACAGAGTTTTTACATGTTCAAATATACATTATTTTATGCACTTGCTTCTGCTTGTTTCTCCTTACATTTCACTTAGGGAATGAAGTTTACTAGTTTGGAAGTAGGTCTGTGAATTGGTATGGGTGCTATTCCCTATTTGCCCCTGCAGATCCACTCAGTTCTTTGGCACTATGCTGCCTGCCTTTGGAGATTGTATTTGAGGGTGGCACCAACCAGCTTACTTTCCCAGTGTCCTCCAACTCAGGTTCAGTCAAAGGGAGATACCACTCCCTTTCTTGCCCTTTCAAAGCTTGGAGTGGCAGAGACTCTCCACAATGCCCCATCATTTCTTGTTGGTTCTCTTAATTTTGCCCACATCTTTGGCAATAATCCCTTCATTAAACTGGTCTCAATTGGACTCAGTTTGAGTGCACCATCTGTTTCCTGCCAGGCCCAAACTAACACAGTAGTTATATTATCTCTGAATTTCACTTCAAGATAGTAAAGGGCCAAGCTACAAAAGATTTGTTATGAAAAGGGAGTCAATCCAGTATGTGGAACATTTTACAGGATAATTGAGCTAGTTCTGCAATAAATCAAGAGTATGAAAAATAAAAGGAGGAGGGAAAACTATTGTAGATTAGACATTTTGAAGGGGCACTGCAACAAAATGTAATGTGTAGATATTTTTTACATCCAAATTTGAATTAACCCAACTGTAATAAGACATATCTGAAACATTAGGAAAAGTGTAATTATAGATTGGTTAAGTGACATCAAAGAGCTATTTTAAATTCTGTTAGGTATAATCATGGCACTGTAGATACACAGGAAAATGACCAATGTTATTAACAAATGCATTGAAGTGAAATGTTGTAATAACTGAGATTTGCTTAACAACACTTTGGCAAAGAAAAAGAAAAAAGGGATAAAGAAAATGGGGGAAATGTGGTTAAATAGTGAATCTAGATATAGATATAGAGGGATATATTGTACTGTTTCCTCCACTTTTGTATGTATGTCTGAAAGTTTTTTTTTGTTTTTTTTGTTTTTTTTTCTCTTGGTATTTTGAGACAGGGGCTTACTATGTAGCCCAGGCTGGCCTGGAACTCACCCTCCTCCTGCCTCAGCCTTTGAACCCAACTCCTGAAACTTTATGGGTAAAAAGTTTGGAAAATAAAGAAACACTGACTAAAAGGGGGGCATTAGGTCTGATAAGGTTGAGAATCGCCAAATCAAACAGAAAAGATCGTGGTGAAAACAGGACAGGGATTTTAGTGAGTACAGTTATACTGGGAATGACGTTCTTAACCCTGTCTTTCAGGAGTACTGACATAAGCTCCCAGTTAATAGTGTCATGGTTTGAATATAAAGTATCCCTCAAAAGTCCTGTGATTTAATGGTGGGTCCCCAGCTATGGCGCTGTCCTGAGAAGTTGTGGAACTTTTCGAGATGAGATTCATGATTTTGGAGATAGCCCCCTGGGGGTAGGCCTTTGGAAATTTTTATCCCAGACCCTCAGCCCAGGTCATTCTCTATTCTTGGTCCACCATACCATGAGGTCATCTACCACAGCCCCGCTGCCACTGCCTCCGTGGCTGCCCTGCCGCCATTTATGGACTGATTCTCTAACTGTGAGCTCCCAATAAACCTCTTCCCCCATAAGTTGGTTTGGTTTGGTTTTTCTGCTACAGCAACAGTTGAGTAATACATATAGGTAAGGGATGGGGGTGGGTGGCAAGGACGCACGCCTAGTTAACCAGTCTTGGTCAAACTGTGGTCTGGTTGACTGTTACCTCTGGATTGGTCAATTAAGGAAATAAGAAAGTCATTGCTGTCTGGGAGTAGTTCCTACTCTTGTCATCACATATTTATCCATCAGACCTGTTGTTCCTGGAATCTGAGATGAATGCAGAAGAATGACTCAGAGCAAAGAAGATTGATGCAAAATGGAGACAGAGATGTGAAGCTTTTATCCTGCTTTTAGTTACCCATGGAACATTTGCAGGCCCAAGTGAAGAGTCAGAACTTTTAGCAAAAGAAGACTCTAAGTCCTTGTTTCAGTAAGACCATGTGTTTAGCATGTGCAAAGGCCCTGGGTTCAATCCCCAGAACCAATAAATGGGGCGCAGGAAACCTTGTAGGCAGATGGAAATATCCCTGGAAGGGATGTGGAATGTTCCTTGAGCTGGAGGGAGGTTCTAAAGGTATTGACATAGTGAAAAATGGAGGGGTACGGTTAAGATTTATGTGCTGGTGGCTGAGCCAGTGCCGGTACATTGAGGGTGAGGAAGCTGCCACAATGGATGTGTTCCTCACGATCCAGTGTCACAAAACCACCATCTTCGCAGATGCCAAGGAGTCAAGCACAGTGTTTGAACTGAAGAACATTGTCAAGGGTATCCTCATGGGCCCCCAACCCCCGATGAGGAGCAACTGTACAAGGACCAACAGCTTCTAGGTGAAGTAAGAACTCTGGGCGGGTGTGGCTTCGCCAGCCAGCCAGCACAGCCACAGGCCCCAGCCACAGTGGGCCTGGCCTTCTGGGCAGATGACACTTTCAAGGCCTCATGCCTCAAGCCCTTCTCCAGCCTGCCAGAGCTTCCAGGGGTGATGAAGCCTCAGGACCCCAGAGGCAGCACCAATGAACAAGCCATGCAGTGAGGCCCCCAGCCCATCCCGCCCCAGGTCCACTCCCCTTCATGAAAGAGATCTGAATGTCTGCCTGGTTGCTGCCTCTCTCTCTGCACCCCTCCCAACGCCAGGCATCACCCTGCCTAGGGTGGGTCCTGCTCCCCCACTTTTTCAGGTATATTGCTTTTCAGGCTGCCTGCTTTTCTGGCTGGCTGAGCACGTGGCCCAGCCTGCCCTTCAAAGGCACCAGGGCACCTGGGCTGCCCCAAGGGCTGAGAAACTCACACTAGCCAGTCATAGGGAGAGCAGGGGCTGAAAGGCCCGAGCCCTGGGGCCAGCCTGATGTGGCAGGGGACACATCCCACCCTCCACCTGGAATGCTCCACATCTTTCAGGCTGAGGGACACAGGCCAGGAGCAAAGTGAAGAAGCTGGAGCAGGTTCTATGAGGGAACCACGGCTTAGAAGCCTCCTCACGGGGCCCCCAGGCCCTCAGAAGATCCTATGCAGCACCTGGGGGACTTGCAGTCAGGAAGAGCTCCTCTCTCATCTGCTCTCACCACACCTAAAACAAACTGCCTACAGAACCCCCCCACAAAAGATTTGTGTGCTTTCCTTTATGTAAAAAATTAAAAATTAGCTAGGCTCCATGATGCGTAACTGTAATCCCAGTGACTTGGGGAGCTGATCCAGGAAGATCGAGAGTTCAAGGCCAAAGACAGCCTGCACAATTTATTGAGACCCTGTCTCAAAATAAAAAATAAAATGGGGCTCTAGGTACAGCTCAGTCTCAGTGGTATAGCACTTGCAGAGGATCAAAGTTTCTTTTTTAATTATAAAAGCAAAATAAATGCCTGTGTGAGTGTGTGTGTGTGTGTGTGTGTGTGTGTGTGTGTGTGTGTGTGTGTGTGTGAAGAGAGAGAAAGAGAGAGAAGGTCTCATTGTGTAGCCCAGGTTGGCCTGGAACTTGCTATGTAGACCAAACTGGCCCTGAACTCAGGCTGATCTTCCTGCTTCAGCCTCATGAGTACTGGGATTATAGGCATGTACCACCATACCCAATTTAAGGTATGTGTTTTTACAGACTACTTGAACAAATATAGCTAAAGAAATGGCAAGCCTTGATTCCATTTCTAGGGACATGGTCTATTCAATTGTCTGTAGGTCTTCAATGGAAATAAGGGAGGGAACATTTGGAGCACAGATCAAACAGCAGAACTACAAACCACAGTTTAAGCCACAAGGAAATAATTTCCATTTAAGACAACAAAGCTTTTTCTTTCTTTCTTTTTTCTTTTTCTTTTTTGTGGTACTGAGAGGTTGAACCCAGGGCCTCATGCATACTTTGCAAGTACTGTGCCACTGAGCTGCAACCCCAGCCCCCTTTTTATTTTTTAGATTGAGTCAGAGTCTTACTAAATTGCACAGGCTGCCTCTGGTCTTGAATCTATGATCCTCCTGCTTCCGCCTCCCAAATCGGGATTACAGGCGTGAGTTACTGCAACTAACAAAGTCTTTTTTTATACTTCTCTCCAGAAATGAAACCATCTGCCTTAAACCATAATGAACTGTCTGCCAAAGACATGTGGAAGCAGAAGGCAGGCGGCCATGATGCAGGGATGTTTGGAAGGCAGCCAAGCATCAGGTGGGGGTTGGATTAAGCAACTCAAGTCTCTTCCTTTTATCTCTGGGTCTGTTTAAGGAATAGCAGAGAGTGGAACAGCTCTTCCCACACACTGTGTTGTCAGTTTGTGTTAACAGAAATGACCAAGCCCATCTGCTGAAAGCTATAGACTAGTGTGAATTAGCTCTGGAGTCTGGTCTTGATAGAAGTGATGGGTAAGGAAGACAGGACAAAAGTCTTGGTTCTCAAGAAACCAATAAATACGGTAGGAACACACAAAAAAAATCTGATAAGGAAAAGAAGTAAACCCTGAGCAGAGTGAGACCTGGATTCTACCATGTTTCTGTCTCTGGCTTGCTGTGTGGCCTTGTATAACTCCCTTGCCCACTCTGAGCCTTGGGGGCTAGGCTAGGTGGCTCCTATAGTTTCTCTAGATCTAGCAACCTTTGAGACTGCATGGGGGTCACTGAAAGGGAAGGTACTGGGATGAGTGGCTGTTGTGATTACTGGCAGACATGAATCAGGTTTCATTGTGCATCTGTTATGAAACACTGTGAGGTGAGACAGTCCCGTCCTTCCCTATTTCCATAGTGTTAGGTCACTCTAGTACATCCCAGAATCTTCTCAAGCCACTCAGTCCTCCTTTGGTCAATCTGAGGAGGGGACCCAGTCTACCCAACCCACACCAGGGTCAACAAGATTTCTGCCAGACAAAAGGCAACTTCCTGAATGGTGAGCAATCAGAGCTCACCTACAGCTTACCCTCTTTAAGGCTTGGGCCTCTCCCCCTGGACAGAGCCTTAGACCACAGCAATTAGAGACCTCCTTGATTGCCCTGCTGTGTGAACCCCAGCCAAATCTGCCCAGTAGCTCTAGAGGAAAAAAGGGGAGAGGCTCTGGATATAGTCCAAACACCTAGTCCTAAACCTGGCTCCCTACCTCTTCTGCCATTCCTGCTTCTTTCTTCCTCTCTTCTTGGCCTCCCTGCTTTTCTTCAATGTATAGTGTGACTCCACTCTGCCAGGTGCTGAGTTATATCCTAGAGACACAAAGATTTGTGATCTAAGGTCAGCCCTACCCTAAGGAGCTCACAGTCCAACAAGAGAGACAGAGATGTACATGTACAGTTGATTCTCATTATTTGCCATGGTTCTGTTCTAAAGAATCACACAAACACTGAATTAGAAAACACTATGCCACTGTTCCTAGGGGTTCCTGTAAGCCTCTGATCACAACGTTATTGTCAGCAGATTAATAAATAACCCTGTTTTACGTGTGTCTCTATTTAAAGACACTTTATTGAATTTGTACTGTTGACCCATTAACATTGAACTCATGGCCAATAATACTATAACTCATGCATGAATAAAGCTTATCTAACACATGTGTTTTGTCTGTAAGGCACATCACAACCTTCTTGTTCTTAAGAGCAGTTGACCACACTTTAGCACTTTACTTGAGGGACATTTTAGGTAAGAAATCACTAAGAAAGGAACAAAGATAAAAAACAAACAAACAAACAAAAAAAAAAACCACCATGACACCAAACACAACACAAAAAAGATACTTGTTAATACTATGAATAGAGAAAAAGAAGTCAAAGTGTCATCTTGTTCAACCTCAGCTTGTTCCTGGGCATAGGTTGGGCACTCACTGCTCAAAAGCCAATACTTGGGAGATAAGACTTAATAGGAAGGAAATCAGTTTTATTCAAGGACTGGCATCCTGAGAAGATGGAAGGGCTATCATTCTCAAAGCTCTGTCTTGGGGAACTTAGGTACAGAAAAAGACTTTTATATGGAGGGAAAGGAGGAACAAGGCAGGAAGGTTTAGTGTTAAATAAGGTCTCCTTCATTCAGGACACATGTCTCCTTTTCTATCCCTTCTTCTCTAAATAGAACATCCCATTTGATCTCAACCTTCTAGGATTAGTCACTTTAGGTGTTTTTCTTTTTTTTTTTTTCTTCCCAGTACTAGGGTGTTGAACCCAGGGTCTCATGCATACTAGCCAAGTGCTCTACTACTGAGCTTAAGTTGTATGAGCTGCGTCTGGCCTTGAACTCACACTTCCTGCCTCGGTTCCCAAGTAGCTGTGGTTACAGGTGGGCACCATGGTACCTGGTGTTCCTGTAGTTGTTTAGACAGACAAATCACCTTTCTACAAATATCACAGCAATTTACATGGTTTGTGTTCATTTATGCATAGAGCTAAAGTAGGAGGAGGAACATCACACATTCTGATGTTATCCAAAGACCATCAAATGTTTGGGATTGAGCATACCACAGAAAGATTATGTGGCGATTCTCTATCTTGAGAAACCTGCATCCAAGGCTTGGATGTGTACTGTGATTCTTTTCAAAAGCTCTTCTTTCTTAAGAAGCTTGTGTCCATGTCTTTGGACATGTACTATTTTTATTCTTTCATTAAGCATCTTTTTTTTTCCTTTCCTTTTTGAATGTCCATGCTTAAACCTAAGGTATGTACTATGTCTTATCTATAATTAATAAACTCTCTACTTTTGTTTCAAAAAAAAAGAAAGATTATATGGCAGTTAACATCTTAATCACTTAAGTGCAGCTTCTCTTTAGAATGTAGAATGCTGGGTAAAGGGAGAAGACATAACCTTGTGAAGGACTACTGACAAAGGAGGAGCCACTGTTAAAAGCTTGTTGTTGTCGTTAGGTGACCTTGAGTCGGTATCCGACTCATAGCAACCCTCTGTACAACATGGGAAACACTATTGTCAGTGCTTCTCTGCTGTTCATAGGGTTTTCAATGGCAGATTGATTTTTGGGAGGGGGTTGCCAGGTCCTTCTCCCAAACCTACAGCACCTGGTGTTCCCAGGCAGTCTCCCATCCAGGTACTAACCAGGACCGACCCTACTTAGCTTCTGAGATCTGATGGGATTGGATTCCACAGGGCTACGGCTGCAGGCTGTTAAAAGCTAGGAGTATGCAAATTAAACAATTCAAATTTTTTGCTACTCTGTGCATGTCCATGAGTGACCCACAAGTCTTATTTTGGGAGTTACAAGTAAATTTTAGCAAGTAGGTGAATTCATGAATACGGAATCCGTAAATAATGAGGACTGACTTTATATTGTACTAAGGGAGTGTTGCACTGGGATTTAGCTCAGTTGATACAGTGCTGCTCTGCAGTCTCTGAGGTCCTGGGTTTGATTCCCAGCACCCCAAAAATGGGAGAAGGACATGGCAATCTACTCCTGAGGCAATCCCGAAAAACAATCAGCCATTGAAAACCCTATAAGGGTCGTTAACACAACTCACACCTAACAACAGCAACAACAACAACAACAACAAGGGAGCATTATCATTTGGATATGAAGTATTCCCCTAAGGCTCCTGTGTCAAACACTTAGTCTCTGACTGGTGATTCTTATTTGATAGGTAGTGGAAACTTTAGGAGATGGGCCTAGCCAGATGAAGTAGCTCACTTTGCCTTTGAAAGTTACACCTGGCCCCTACTCCCCTCATCTCTCTGGGCTTCCTACCAACTGGAGGTGAGTAGCCTCTGCCACATGTTCACATCACCATGATATTCAGCCTCATCATGGGCCCAAAATCAATGGAGTCAAGCAATGTATGATGCCAAATAAATCCTTTCTCCCTTAAGTTGTTTATGTCATTTTGTCAAAGCAACAAAGTCTGACTAATACAGGGAGTCTGGAGGAATCTCTGATGTAGATTGGAGGAATTAGAGAATTCCAAAGGGATAGTACTTTGGCTGTGTCCTAAATCACAGAGAGTTCCATGCAAGAAGTCCACAAAAAAAATTAAATCATGTGATTTGACAAAGAACCATTTCTCATCTATTCCTAGGTATTTCATTGCTCTCAATAATGAGGTCTTCTCTTTTGAGCACATCTTCTAACTCAATACTGAACAATAGAACTTTCTGCATTGATGGAAATATTCTATGACAACACAATGTAGTGGCAGGTAGTCATATGTAACTTTCAGAAGTTAAAAGGTGACTAGGTGACTAACATTATGCAGATGACACAACTTTTCTTGCTGAAAGTGAAGAGAATTTGAAACATTTACTGATGAAGATCAAAGAACATAGCCTTCAGTATGGGTTGCACCTCAATATCAAGAAAACAAAAATCCTTACAACTGGGTCTGTTAGTAACTTCATGATAAATGGCGAAAGGATTGAGGTTGTCCAAGATTTTGCTTTGCTTGGCTCTACAATCAAACCCACAGAAGCTGTAGTCAAGAAATTAAAGGAGGCATTGCATTGGGAAAAGCTGTTGCAAAAGACCTCTTTTAAGTGTTAAAAAGTAAAGACGTCATATTGAAGACAAAGGTGTACCTGACTCATGCCATGGTTAACATTGTATGATTGTGAAAGCTGGACAGTGTATAAGGGAGACAGGAGAAGAATTAAGCCTTTTGAATTATAGTGCTGGAGACAAATACTGAATGTACTATTGACTGCCAAAACAACCAACAAATCCATCGAAGAAGAAATGCAACCAGAGTGCACCTTAGAAGCAAGGATGGCTAGACTATATCTGACATATTTGGAACATGTTGTCAGGAGGGACCAACCCCTGGTGAAGGACATCATGTTCAAGGGGGTGGCAAGTCAACAACAAGAAAAGGAAGACCCTCAATTAGATGGATTGACACAGTGTCTTCAACAATGGGCTTAAACATAAAAATGATTGTGTGCCTAATGCAGAGTCCAGGAATATTTTGTTCTGTTGTACATAAGGTCACTATGAGTCTGACTTGACTCAATGGCACCTAATAACAACAGTGTGGTTGAGGAAATGAATTTTAAATTTTAATCATTTTGAGTTTAAATTCAAATAGTCATGTATGGTAATTGTTACCACGTTGAACAATGCAGTTCTAACTTATTGCTGTTTGTATATAGAAAGGTGTGGGGTTTTGTATATTAATTTTATTTTTATTTATTATTTACTTACTTTTGTAGTACTAGGGATTGAACCCAGGACCATATGTTAATTTTACATTCCATTTTCTTATTCAGCTTTTTTATTGTTTAATAATAGCTTTTCAGTTGGTTCACTTGAGTTCTCTTGGAATAAAACATCATTCACAAATAAAGATAATTTTACCTATTTGTATCCATTTTTAAGTCTAATTGCACTGGCTAATGTAGTTATTTGGGGTGGGATTTAGCTCAGTTGGTAGAGCTCTGCACTGCAGTCTCTGAGGTTCAAGGTTCAATTCCCAGCACCACAAAAATGGGAGAAGGACCTGGCAATCCACTCTCAAGGCAATCCCAAAACAGCCAGCCATTGAGAACCCTATGAGGGTTGCTATGAGTTGGATACCAACTTGACGGCATCTAACAACAACTAACAACTAATGTCGTTATTTATTTATACATTCACTTATTTATTTACTTATTTATTTATTTTTGCAGTACTGGGGATCAACCCCAGGGCCTCACTCCTTCTAGGCAAACACGCTAACACTGAGCTACATACCCAAGTTCTTGTTAGGTATCACAGGCTGTGATCCTCCTGCCTCAGCCTCCCAAGTGCTGAGATTACATGCATGAGCCATCACATCTGCCTGTGTCTAATGTGATTTATACTGCATAACAACTCATAGCGACCCTCATAGGGTTTTCAATGGCTGACTGTTTCGGGATTGCCTTGGGAGTGGATTGCCAGGTCCTTCTCATATATATATATATATGACAGTGGAATTCCTTTTGCTTTTTTCCTTTTCCTTTTCTTTTCTTTTCTTTTCTTTTTTTTTTCCACAGTGTCCTGAACTAAACTCAGTCCTTCATGTACAGTAGGCACTGACAGAGGAATTCCTAAGTGTGATTTCTTCCTTAGTTATATGAAAATGGTACAAACAAGTGGGAAATGGATCCTTCTGCCCTGTATCCTGCTTCTCCTCCAGTGCTTCCTGTGTTATTGAGTAGAGATGACACTCATTATTTCCCAAGTTAGAAATCGAGGCACCAACTTCCTCCTGGCCCTTTCTTTCTCACTTATACCCAGCTCAACCAACTGCCAAGTCAGTTCTCTTCTTTCCATCTCCACTGCCACCAACCCAGGCAGTATTTCATGACCATTCATTCTTGGTTCATTACACTAACAGCCTCTTCATTGGTCTTCTTTCTTCTCCTTTCACCTTTTTCAAGCCTTTCCCCACAAAGAAGCTAGAGGGGAAGACAGGCATGGTGGCACGTGCCTGCAATCCCAGGACTTGAAAGGTCACAAGGCTGAGGCCAGTCTGGACTGTATAGCAAGTTTCAGGTTACCCTGGGCTATGAGACCCTACCAAGGAAAAAGGAAAGAGTAAAAAAGAAGAGGAAGAAGGAAGGAAGAAGTAGAAGGAGGAGGAAAAGGAAAAGAAGAAGAGGAAGAAGAAGATGAGGAAGAGGAGGAGGAGGAGGAGGAGGAAGACTTTCAAAACCCTTAATCTGCCTTGTGAATCCAATACCTAAACCTACTAATGAGCCAGGTACAGTGGCACACACTGGTAATTCCAATGACTTGGGAGGCCAAGGCAGGAGGATTGTGAGTTTGAGGCTAGAGGCAGCCTGTCCAATTTAGTAAGATGCTGTCTCAAGATATAAAAGGGGCTCAGGGTGCAGCTCAATGGTACAATACTTGCTGAGCATTAATAAGGCCCTGTATTCAGCCCTCTAGTAGTGAATAACAACAACAACAACAACAACAATGATAATGATAATATTGGTTTCCCCATTGCTCTTAGAATAAAAACCAAAATGATTATAGGGCCCCAAAGCCATGTGTGCACCATCCTCCTTTGCCTTTGTTCTCAGTCTCAACTTGCACCTCTTTCCCTCAGTCTTAGTGCTCCAACCACACTGGCCTTCTTTCCATTCCACAACTCCACCATCAGGCCCTGGCCTCTGAGCTTTAGCACATGCTATTCATCTTCTTACTCCCCTTTTCTCTTTGTCTGGAAAATTTCTACTCATTCTTCCGGCCTCAGGCCAAGAGTTCTCAACCTAATCTCATTCTGTTACACACTTCCATAAATCCTTCCTCTGCCTTGTAACATTCATGACGTGTGTGTTCACTCAGTTAATATCAGTTTTCAGCACTGGGAAAAAGTCCATAAAGATAGGATTCTGAGCGCTGGGCACGGTGGCACACGCCTGTAATCCCAGTGGCTCAGGAGGCGGAGGCAGGGGGATCGCAAGTTCGAGATGAAAGGCAGTCTGTGTAACTTAGTGAGACCCTGTCTCAAAAAGTAAAAAAAAAAAAAAAAAAAAAAAAAAAAAAAAAAAAAAAAAAAAAAAAAAGGGCTTGAGGAGCAGCTCAGCAAAGCATGCAGGTGTGCAACCCTGGGTTCAACCCCCAGTACCACAAAAAAAAAAAAAAAAAAAAAAAGGATTCTGCAGTCTCCTCTACAATTAGAATAGGGGCTGGCATAGCGGAGGGGCTCACTCAATTGTTGGTTGAATAGACATGTCCTCCCCCTGAGTCCTGGTGCATAAACAGTTTCAGCACATGTCTCATCTGATTTCAAGGAGGCAGGATTGCTAGGCCCACACTGTGTTGATGGGATGTTCTTGAATGATGACTTGGTATGTGTATCATTCCTATCTCAAGCCACAAACAATCTCACGAAGACTGTTATGAGACCCGCCAAGTGTTCTCCTCTATTCAACATATACCCCTACTTCATGGCAATAGTCAAAACACAGTAGTTGGGCAATGCTTTTTTAAATGTATATTACTTGTCTGCTTAAATAGTTTCAATGGCCTTTTGGAGGCTCTCAAAATAAAATTCAATTTCTCATTACAAAGATTACAAGGTTCTGAAGGTTCTGGCTACTGGGCACTTCCTCATCCCCAGTTTGGACCACCAACCCTCTTTTCTTCATTTCTTTCTTTCTTTTCTTTTTCTTTTTTTGGTTTTTTGAAATAGGGCCCTGGTCCGTAGCCCAGGCAGGCCTGGAATTCACTATGTACACCAGACTGGCCTCAAGCTCATGTTGATCCTCCTGTCTCCGCCTCCTCAGTGCTGGGATTACAGGTATGCACCACTATGCCCAGTTCCACTTATTTTTTTATGGTACTTTTTACAATCTGAAATTCTTATTTATCTGTTTGTATATTAGTTTGTTCCCCACTGAGAATGTAAGCTCTATTTTGTTTACCAATGTTCTCAGAATCTAGCAGGTGCATGACATATGGTAGACTCATTGTAAGCATCTGTTCAGATTAATGGAATAATATCCCAGATCGATGACTTATCTGGAATTTCTTCTTTGCAATATTGAGGTCTCGCTCCTTTCTTCCAGCAGGTGGCACCAAAACCATACCTGGTCCTCAGGAGAGGTTGGTGGTATGGGGAGCATGGCCCAGGGCCAGGACCCAGTGAAGAGGGCGACAACAGTTTGCTGGAGTTATGCTGGATCCAAGTGTAGAGGAATTCAAGACAGTGCTTCTCTCAAAGAATGGGCAGTTATGAGCTGTCCAGAGGAGGCCTGGAGTAGCCAATAACCCAAGTGATTTCTGGGATCCTACATTGCCTTTTCTCTTTCTCCAGCTGTCCTTCCCACCCCCAAGTCATCCCCCCAAAAATCTGCAGTGGGCCTTTGAAGGGGGCAGCAGTTTTCTGTAAGCAAGCAACAGAAGAAAGGCAAGGTTTCTTTTTTTGTTTGTTTGTTTTGTTTTTTGTCTAAATCCCTACAGAATATTTGAGGGGAAACAGAGACCCACACGGGAGCATCTTAGTGGGTCAGTTGGAATTGAGTCTGGCTCCCAGTCAATGCCTCTCTAGTCAGCTCACGTTTATTCAGCTCCATATACCCACCCCATCCTGCCATGCCTGGGTTCTGTGTGGAAGACCACAGTGAGGAGGACAAGGACTCTCAAGCTGGTCCAAAGGGCAGAGGGGCAGGAAGCACCTTAGACAGGTGGCTGGAACTAAGACATGGTGAACACATGCCTGCATGAGGCTGTGGCTAGGGTGTATTCCAGAGCCTGGCCAGTGGCCTGAAAGAGGGACTGCATGTAGAACTCAGACTTCTTCCTGAAAGCAATGGAGGCTCCCAGAGCGTTCATGCACAGGAGAGCTATTCAGTTATCTTGGAGAGTGTGCAGAGGGAATGTGAAGAGATCTAATTGAAGACAGAGAGATAAGTCAGAATGGTGGTGTGATCATCCAGGGGAGAGAACAGATGAGAGAAGGCAACCCCTGAGAAGTATTCATAGGGATAGAAAAGAAGCAAACTTGCATGGCTTAGAAAATTTATTTATTTATTTATTTATTTTGGTTTGGTGGGGATTGGTTTGTTGTTGTTGTTTTGTTTTTGTAGTGCTGGGGATTGAACTCAGGGCCTCATATATGCTAGGCAAGTGCTCTGCCACTGAGCTGCAACCCCAGCCCCTTTCTTATATTTTTTATCTTGAGATAGGGTCTTGCCAATTTACACAGGCTGCCTCTGGCCTGAAACTTGTGATCCTTCACTGGCTCCTGAGTCCCTGGGGTTATAGGAGTGAGCCACCACACCCAGCCCAAAAAGGTTTTCTGTTTGTTTGTTTAAAGCCATTGATTAGAGGGAAGGGGAAGGGGAAAGGGGGCCTCTGTAAACATTATCAGAGTCCGTGAGCACTCTACCTGCAGAGGCCAGACCAGCCCTTGGCACCTGCCTTGCCCAGGCAGCCTCTGACCAGAGATGGCAACTGCAAAGGCAGTGGGATTAGCCTGGTGGGACCAAACAGTTGGTTCAGGTGGCAGCCTTGTTGTTGTTGTTGTTAGGGGCCGTCGAGTCGGTATCCGACTCATAGCGACCCTCATAGGGTTTTCAATGGCTGAGTGCTTCGGGATTGCCTTGGGAGTGGATTGCCAGGCCCTTCTCCCATTTTTGTGGTGCTGGGAATTGAACTTGGGACCTCAGAGACTTCAGCGCAGCGCTCTACCCACTGAGCTAAATTCCAGCCCAGGTGGCAGCCTAAAGCAGTAGTTAAGGGCACAGGCTGTATATCCAGACAGCTTGGATCGAAGTATCAACTTGACTAGTTACTCACTGGCTGGTAACCTGGGGCAAACTACTTAATTTCCCTGTGTCTCAAATTCCTTCTCTGTAAAATGAAGATAATAGTGGTACCTGCTTCATAGGGAAGCTAAGGAGACTAATTAAATGAGTATTTATGAACAGGTATAACAGTGCCTATTTTTAACACTTTATGGAACTTTAAAAAATGAACTGGAAGAACGTTATCAGTAACCATGGAGCCCCACGTCCAAGGTAAAAAAACCAGACTGGAATAGTCTCAGCACTTCTCTCTGGGCCTTATTTTTCCATCTACAAAATAACAAGTTTGGACTGGTTGCTCCTGACCCTGGCAGTTTTGCTCCCATGTGACTTCTGGAGCCTGGCCTGGGTGTGTGAGATCCGGTAGTGCGCCACGGCGACCTGACCCTACCCACTCAAAAGAGCCAACTGTTATATTTTCAGGAACTTGGCAAGGCAGGGCAACCATGAGTAAGTTGAACTGGCTATGGTCAGAGTATTTATACCACGGGAATAGAGCAAGTGCTGGAACTAGGTCTCCCCGCCACCAGCATCGAGATCCTCCCTTACCCAACACTCACACTTAGGTAAATTCTCCCCCTGCAACACTGGCAATCACAGTCGTGAGAAAAGAATGGCAGCACGGCCCCAATCACACTGTGTCCCGGCACAGTCAGCCCACAGGCTCCTGCACACACAGAGTTGGCAGAGCAACTCCTGCCTGCCAGGTCCTTGGTCATTCTCAGACACAGGGGCATGCGGGATGATGGTTAGAGAGCTGGAGTCTCAGAGAGCTGGGATGGAGTTCTAGTTAGGTCACTTTTGACTTGTGACTTTAGCCACGTCCTTCTCTACACTGGAGCTCAGTTTTCTTATCTCTAAAACAGGAGCAGTTCTGCCCCAGCACAATGGTTTCATGGGTTAAAAGAACATCATAAAGTGTGTGCAAAGCCTCTGCTCGGTGCCTGGTACAGAGAAGGTGTTCAGTAAATGTTAGCCGAGGATGTCATCATAGTCCCAGACACATCATCGCCACCCACAGGCGCCTGTGCCTTAGTGTGCCCACTCACCATCTTGGCATAGAATTGTTTGGTGAGTGGTTGAGGACACAGATAGAAACAAGATAGCTCCGTTTTCCAGTTTTTATGAAAATTAATAACATTAATAGCTCATAGACAAATACACACACGCTGCTATGTACATAGTCATTAAGTTATTAATTAGTCTCTGTATAAAACGTTTCTACATTAGTGTTCCAGGCTAGGCCCGATTAGTCCTTGGCATATTCACAGTAGTGGCCCCGAGCTTGGCCCCATGGGAGGGCAGAGTGGAGACGGGAGGTTACAGAGTGGTCAGCCCCTCGGTGAGCACAGATGTCCTGGGCTGCTCACCCTCGAGTTCTTGGTCCATGTCCCTGCACCTGGCAAACAAGTAGGCAAACAGGTCCTGGTCCCTCATGTGGTCTGGTAACCCAGGCCCTCAGCCTGGTGTCTTTAGGCAGCCCTGCAGACCCTAGAGGATGCTGGCCAGCTCTGTGGAGTCTGTTTCAGAGCAGCCAGAGCTGCTGGCTTCATCCCTGCAAGAGTCAGAAGAGATGGGTTGGAGGAAGACCTGGAGAAAGTGTCCTGCCCCTTCCTCCACTGTCACCTGCCTCCTTCCTGGGGACCTTGGCTCTACAGTCCAAGCCAGCTGTCATACTCATTTAACCCACAGGGCAGTTTGCTCACTCCCACCTTCAGCCCAGAAACTGCTGGTTGCTCTATTTGCTGTTCTTGCTGTACATGGGGCACTACAACCGCCAGGCATACATTGTGGCCAAGTCCTATTGACAGGTTGGCATGACTCATTCTGCCCTACCCTCCGGTCTCGGGTCACGCCTGAGACCCAGCATGCCAGAAGGGCAGCAAAGAGTACAGGCTGCAGCCAGAACACGGGGTAGGCCTGAAAGCCCAGTTCCATGCCTTATCCACTGGGCGAATCCACTCTTCCTGATTAAACATCAGTTTCTTCATCTACAGAATGGGAATCATAAGAATCTTAGATGCCCAGGGTTGTTGGCGGACTAAGATCATCAATACTCCTAAAACATGAGCTTCTGGAGGGCAGGGAGATTTGTTCACTAGAGCAACACTGGTACACAGCAGGCACCCAGTAAGGTTTGTTGAGTGAGTAAAGGCTCCTTAGCACAGTGCCTGGCACACAACAAGAGTTGGCGTCGTTCAGGGAAGACATGCCAGAGGTAAGTGTGGACGTACTTCCCGAGGCACAAGTTGGGTGCTTATTTCAACAGGATGCCACCCCTCCCCTTTCCTACCGCAGAGCCTGCAGGGCCTTCTTGTTCTGCCGCCGCTTCTCCTCGTCAATGGGGTACAGGTTGAAGAGTAGCAGGCCCAGCAGAATGAGGATGATGGGAGCCATGGTCACCAACATCTTCAATGTAAACTTGACCCGTGCTGGCTGGGAGCAGCCCCTCGGCTGGTACCCAGCAAAGCTGTGGGACCCAGGGTGCAGAGGAGCCGTGAGGACATGGCACGGGATGCTTTGGCCTGCACAGCCCCACCCCAGACTTTCACCCCACTCACTCGAGACTGAGGGTGGAGATTCCCAATGAGATTCCTGAGGCAAACTTGGTAAAGAAGACATAGAAGGAGAAGAAGATGGGCTCTGTGCCCTGGATGTGGGGTTGCTTCAGGTGGAAGTCGTCGATGGCATCGGGCAGCATAGACCTGTACAGAGTGCGTGGTGGCAGCCAGAAGTACCCCAACCCTGGCCACCAGGCACCCCCACCCTGGATCATTTGGAAGAGGCAGTCCTTGGGGAGCTTGCAGCACCACAACACACAGCACAATGGGGGATGGGAGGCTAGAGGTGAGAGGGGATGACACTTCCATGTGGATAAGAAGAGGCCTCTTCCTCCAAGGTGGACCCCCACTTTGGGTGCTCAGCTTGGCAAGTGGAATGCAAGCCAGATGTTAGCCCCCACTTCTCACCATGACTAGGTGTTGCACAGTTCATAGCCTTCTAACTGCATGGGGCAGACCCTCCCCATCCACAACCCGAATCCATAGAAAGCCCAGCAGAAGTCCCCAAAGAACTCTCCCCAGTGGAGGGTAGAAGGCCGGGGCATACACCCAGCGAGCCTGTAGATACCTACCAGGGCAATAAGAAGGCAGCTGCCACGCTGATGCCAGCTGCTATGGCCACCAGATAAGTGACAATTAGGTTGCTCTCCATCAGGGCCACCAACATGAGAAACGGCACTGCTGACTAGGGGAAAGAGTAGGGGAAGATGGGTCAGCTAGGAAGCTTCACCCAGTAACCCTGTAACTCAACCCAGGCCCTACCCTTTGAGCCCTACTCACTGAGATCCCAACGTATACAGCTGTCTTCTTGCCAAACCGGGTTAGGAACCACTGCCAGATGGGAATGGTGAATGTAGCTGAGAGCTGCAGATGGGCAAAGGGGTTGAGGGAGGTGGGTTAGAGCCATGAAACCCCTCCTGCCCTTCCCAGGCCCTCAGGGGGGCTCCTAGTCCTGCCAAGAGCAGCCAGGTGGCATCAGGTGGGCAGCCAGGAAGTTAACAGGCATGACTGATGGCTCTGCAAGGGGGCTGAGAGGTTGGTGGTCCTCCTGCCTTCTCACACCCCTAAGCATAAAGCCCCAAAAAGTTCTTCATGTCCATAACTTTGCTTTTGTTGTGCTCTCTAAACATCCAACCCCAACTCCTTCTTTCACAAACAACCAAATATCCTGGGAAGGCTCCCGAATCCCTTTGGGACTGTGGGCCAGTCTGGGGATATCCTCTGACAGTCCAAAAAACCATCCCACAGCCTATGCCACATCAGCACAGGCTGCCTGCCCATCCTTAGGCCCCACACTCACCATGATGGCCAGGAGTAGATTCTGGAACTCGTTGCGGAAGCCCAAGGTGTAGGTGCAAAACAAGGCAAAGTTCCCTTCCACCAGCTAGGGGATGGGGTAGGGTCAGGGAAGGAAATGCAAGGAAGGGGGTGATGTTGGGGCTGAGCTTCCGCAAGACATTCCCCATTTTCCGGAGATCTCTGCTCACCCCACCCCCTTTCCACCTGTCCCTCAGCTTCAAATGATGAGTCCCCTCCAGACCACTCCCATTACCCTCCCACTCAGGCTGAGCACATAGGGCCCCCACTCACCATAAAAGCCAGGGAGGTGAAGAGGAAGCCAGTGATGAGCTTGACATATGGGCCATGGCTCATGACCAGCCGGAGGCCCCGGAAAAAAGACATCATCTCAGCCTGCTGGGTCTCATAGGGCTCTGGGGACCAGAGAGCACAGTGAGGAAGGACCAGAGGGCCTACCCAAACCCTGAGGGCCAGGCAGAAATACATGGTCCACCCTGGGCTGGGGCCTGCACCCTTCCCAGGGCCCTCTCACCTCTCTGTTCCCGTACGCCCAGGACCAAGATGACAGCACAGACGATGTAGATGGAGGCAATGACCCCAGCTGCTAGGAGGTATGCGTTTTGCTATAAAGGAGGTGATGGTGATAGTCAGTCTGATTTCATCCCAGCACCCCCATTCCACAATCTTGCACCAGTCCTTTCTCTGTGGAGGGCCTCACTGTGTCCATCTGTCTTCCTAAGCCTGGGCAAAGTTCAGGTATACAGTGTTATGAAGCCAGGCTGTGGCACCTAAAGCTCACAGTTCACATCTTCCCAAATCTCTGCCATTCATTAGCTCTACGATCCTGGGCAACTTACTCAGCCTAGCTCTCTAGGCTTTGGTTTCCTTATCTGCAAAGTAGGCATATTGCATATGTTAATAATTATGTATATCAAATCCCCAGCAATTGCCAGGTGCCCTGGCATACACCTGTAATCCTAGCTACTCAGGAGGCTGAGGCAGGAGGATTGCAAGTTCAAGGCCAGAGACAGTCTGTATAGCTTACTGAGAGCCATCTCAAAATAAAAAAAAAGGAAGGAAAAAAAGTCCAACAATTAACATTAATTACTATTTTTAGGATGACTGCAAAGAACCTCATTGTTCTTTTCCCAAAATTCCTGCCCTGCCAAGGGCCTTACCGTTTCTTTGAGGGAGATGGTGCTGAGTGTGTGATTGCCACTTTCCGAGGTCATCTCAGAATTATTGGGGTTCTGGAGACAAGGTGCATTAGCTTGGCCCACGATTTGCCCCTGGATTGCTGTGCCTAAAACTGTGCCCAGCACCTCCACGGTCATTCCTGGGCAATGAAAAGGTCTTTTTGGAGGGGCCTCATGGCTTCTGGGCCCAGGGACATAAGTCAGATGGATGGGACCCCTGTTTTAGCACCAGGTACAGTGGGTTTGGGGGCAGAGCAGATCACACCTTGGCCTACACTCATGGCCTTGCTGAGGTTAGTCCCTATACCTCTCTGGGTCTCATCTAAACAAGAGGATTAAGTTGTTTTTAAGATGGTTTCATGGGCTAGGGGTGGAACTCAGTGGTAAAGAATGTCTACTTAGCATGCATGAGACCTGGGGTTCAATCCCCAATACCACCAAAAATAAAAATAAAAAGATGGTTTCCCATCCACACCCAAGAGCAAAGAACAGGGCCCACAAAGGAAGAAGTGTGGCAAGAGGGTCTGGGAGCAGAGGGGCCTAGGGGCCCATGTGTGTGGGGCCAGGCAGGCTGGGGCAAGACTTACGGTAGGCAGTGGCAGAGTCACGTTCATTCTGCTCTGTGCTGATGAACATGGTGAGCGCTGAGTAGGGGACATGGAAACACTGGCATGGAAGAAAGGCCCTCAGCTAGTCAGGTGGATGCACAGACAAAAGCAGAGGCCCTGGGAACTGCCATCACCCCCACCCCCAGTGATCCCAGGGGAGAGACCCACACTCACCGTGACCAGTGTCTCAAAGAGGCAATAGAAAAGCAGGTACCAAAGGTACCTGTGCGACCTTTCCGCTACCTGTGGGAAGTCGGGCACGAACCAGATGAGGAAATAGGCGATGATGGCCAGGGGCGTGGAGAAGATGATCCTGAGGAAGGGGAGGGTCTGAGTAGAGTCGGGAGACTAGCACTCCAAGAGCACGGCACAGCCGGAGGGATCCACACCCCCCAGGGCCTCTGGGGAGAAGTTAGTGGCCAATCCCAGAAGGCCTGACAAGGATGGGGCCCTGGACTGAAATCCTGAGTGTAGAGTATGAGGTCAGACTGAGTCTCCTCATGGGGACAAGGATGGGGCTCTGGACTGAAATCCTGAGTGTAGAGTATGAGGTCAGACTGAGTCTCCTCATGGGGACAAGGATGGGGCTCTGGACTGAAATCCTGAGTGTAGAGTATGAGGTCAGACTGAGTCTCCTCCATGTCTCCCCAGAAGCAAGGGCTCCAGGGGCAGGGGCAAGGGCTTCCAGGTTGGGGGAGCTGAACATGGAGGCCAAGATTTTGGCAGAGTGGGAAGAAGCAGCAATCCCAGCCCCTGTGTGTTTTCACAGGCACACACGTGTCTTTCATACATACACAGGAAATCTAGAGTAGGGACGGGGACACCAACTGCAAGTTAAGGAGGGTGGAGGGGCCAAGTAGGGGACTGGGCCTAGTGACAGAACCATAAGCATGGAAAATGTCCACTGCCCACAGATGAGTCCCACCTATCAAAAGTGGTTGGATTGGGATGGATTAACGTCACAGCAAAAGCACAAGCAGATGGCAGAGTGCAAAGGTTAAAAAGAAGACCATGTGTCACACTACAGGGAACCAGCCTACAGATGTACCACTGTGGTGTCCGATCCTGTCAGACCTCAGAAGCTAAGCAGGGTCGGGCCTGGTTAGTACTTTGATGGGAGACCGCCTGGGAACACCAGGTGCTCTAAGCTTGGGAGAAGGATCCAGCAACCCACTCTCAAAACACAATCAGCCATTGAAACCCTATCAACAGCAGAGAAGCACTGACAATAGTGTTTTACCTGTTGCATGTAAGGTCACTGTGAGTTGGACACCAACTTGATGGCACCTAACAACAACAGGGAACCAATTCTGGTTCTACAAACTAACGATAAAAACTTACTCTTGAGAAGCTTATTTAACGGCTCTGAGGCTCAATTCCTCATGTATAAAGTGAGAATGGAGGTGAAATTCCCAACTGGATAGATAACATAGGTCTCATGAAGAAGGTGATAACTGGGTGAAGCTGTTGTTATTGGGTGAAGACTTGGATGAAATCAGTAAATTCGCCTTGCTGATGTATGAGGCAGGAGTGGGCCAGCAAGGAGAACAGTCAGTGCAAAGGTCCTCAGGCAGGAACAAGACTGGAAGGGCTCAGCAAGAACAAGGCCAATAGGGCTGAGGAGTAGTGAGGAAGGGAGATGAAATTAGATAAGGTTGCAGAGGAAATGGAACACCTCACAGGTCAGGGTAAAGACTTCAGTTCTAAGTCAGGTGTGGTGGTGCATGCTTGTAATCCCACCATTCAGGAGCCAGAGGCAAGAGGATTGTTGCCAGTTTGAGGCCAGCCTGGGCTATGTAACAAGTTCCAGGCCAACCTGGGCTATAAAGCAAGAGCAAGTCTCAAAGAAAGAAAGAAAAAGAAAGAAAGAAAAAAAGAAAGAAAGAAAGAAAGAAAGAAAGAAAGAAAGAAAGAAAGAAAGACAGAAAGACAGACAGAAAGACAGAAAGACAGACTGATTTCAGTTCTACCTTGTAGGTTTGAAGTAGTCACGAGACTTAAAGAAGTTGGTATGAAAATGTAGAGCAGTGCTTGGGACACTAACTGTTGTGATCACATCAGAAAGGCTCAGCAGAATGGTCCTGCAGGAATCAGTACAGGCCACAGGGGTTAGGGGTTCAGTAGCATGCCTCCCCATGTGACCCTGCCAACCCTGCCTCTCACAGGTAGCCTAGGGAACTTGGGGAAAGTGAGTGTCAAAGTCTTTCTGGTTTGAAGGAGATATAAAAGCAGGCTTAGAGGAGGAACTGCCCTGAGGCCTGGAAGGAGATGGGGCTGGAGGGCTAACAGCTACAAAACTGATGGGCTCAGTTTTTTTCTATACTACAAGGAAAAGGGATGCCAGGTCCCCAGGCCTGAGGAAGGGCCTGGTCCTCACTGCTGCAGCTGGGGAAGTCACGTACACAGCAGTCTCTCAGCCCATAAGCCATGCAGGACACACTCTGACAGGTACAGACCTACCTGCTAATGCAGAAATCAGACTGCAGGGCCCCTAGCAACTTCCCTTAAGTGGCTGCAACACCTGCCCAGCAAGAGTCCTCCACCCCTCCCAAATCCACGTCTCCTCAGAAAACAGGGCTCCTTAGCCATTGGCAAATGATCCATCCTCCGCTGTAGGTGCTGAGCAGCACTGCCGCCAAGGAACCCAACATGCCTGGGAGTAACCAGGCACTGCTGTGCATCGGACTGGCCCAGTAGCTGCCTCCCATTGGCTGGATCTCATGAGGAGATGTGGCAGGAGGGCCCCGCCTTCCACTGGCTGCCAGGAGGCAGGGCTGCCAGGAGGCAGGCACAGGGCCAAGTCTCATGGGCTGGCGTGCAGGGAGCCCTGAGCAGCTTGCCCAGGTAAGGCAGGCTGGCCAGCCCCCGGCCCTGAAGCATGGATCAAAGGCTCCAACCTGGGCCTTCGCCAGGGGCTGGCAGGATTGGGGTGGGTGGGGGGCCTCGTGGGAAAGGAAGCTGTGGGGGTGTGGGGACTGTGGGAAGAGCTTTGAAGGCCGGAGACCAGGTATGGGCGCCCCTGGGGCAGGAAGGCGCCCACTTAAGCTTGGATGGGCTGGAGATGAAAGGGGTATGCCCCCCCACTCTCTGAAGCAGGATGTCCTGGAGGGAACCAGAGCCCCGGCCTGGCCTGTCTCATGTGTGTCTCTTACTGTCTGATCTGTGGCATCCGCCTCCCCCACATTGCCCCATAGCCAGAGGCTGAACAGTGCAGGCTTTGCACCAAGGGAAAAAGGCATTAGAGATTGTGGATCTGCAATCCCCTTCCCAGTATTGTCCCCAACTCTGGCCACCAGGAGCCACCATGAAGGAGTACCAAGTTATATACCACTTAATATGTGCCAGGAATTGTTCTGAGTGCTTTACATATAAAAATAAACAAATAAACAAACACCCATTTAATCCTCATACCACCCTGTGAGAAGTTCCTTATCCCCATTTTACAGATGAGGAGAGTTGAGGCTCAGAGATGTTAAGTAACTTCCTCAGGATCGCACAACTGTTAAGTTGTGAGGCTGGGATTCAAGTCCAGGCAGGCTGGCCTGCAATCTTTTAATTGCTCTGAAGACCCACTTCTGTGACTATGAAGTAATAAGTGGTAGAAGTTAGAATTCCAGCTTCACTAAGGGGAACAAGAGGAGATGGGAGGCCTTGGCTGGGGAAAGGTAACCAGCCTAGCGCTCTGGCCAGCCTGGAAATGAACTGGCCAGGTGTTGCAGTGCCCACATCTGGGGCAGCTGAGGCTTCAGCTGGAGTTTCTGCACCCTTGGGCTTTACATCATCTCTTCTCTTCACTCCCAGCCTGTCACAAGAGATGGAAGGACCAAAGGGCAAATGTGCTGTTAGCTTTGCCTTCTGCACCTTGAGGGAACCTCTTCCACTCACCAGGGCATGAGGCGGCCCAGGCGGGTCCAGGAGGATTTGCTAATGCAAAAACCCACCAAAGGGTCAGTGAAGGCATCCCAGGCTCGGCCCACAAACAGGATGATGGAGGCAGAGAAAGGATCCACCTGCAATAGGCAAGAGGCAAAAGAAAACTCTTTGATCCTTTGCTTCACCTCAGTCCTTATTGATAGGCAAAAACAAAGGCTCCTTTCTGTGGCAACCAGGCCTTTGAGACCCTATGCTGATCCCATCTCAGCCTTAAACATTTTCATTTACCTTGTTGATAATAATAAGAGTAATAATAATAGGGGGCTGGGGATGTAGCTCAGTGATAGATTGCTTACCTATCATGCATTCGGTCCTGGGTTCAATCCCCAGCACCATGAAAAATGCCAACAGCATTTCTCTAATAACAGTATACTTGTCAGAAGCTTTCCTGGATTTCCTCCCCTCTGCCACCCTCAGAAACATCCAATCAAATAGAACAAATCCAGGATAATTTCTTTCCCTCTCTCTCACATCCCAGAGTCCCTGACAGCCTGGTATCAGAACTAGTATTCACTGGGTAACCACAGTTTCCCTATCTGTATAATGGGAATTATAATCTCTGCCTTATAGGGTTATACTCTATCTTGAATGTGGAAGGAATCTATATAAATCCTTTTTAAAAATTGGCCCCTCACTACTTACTCAAGCTATCCCCCTCTAACTACAGATTCTCTGGGTTCTCAATACAGATTTACTGGACTCCTCTTTATCCATCAAAGCTCTGCTATTGCTATTGCTCTGGAAATCTGGCAGCCTCTTCTATACTACAGTCTCTCCAGTGTGATCCCCATCCCAACTCTAATGCTCCCTACAAAAGTTTTGTTCTGTGCTCTACCACCGAACTGCATCTCTGGCCCCCTTTCTTATTTTTTATTTTGACACAGAGTCTTTCCAAGTTATGTAGGCTCTCTGGCCTTGAAGTTTCAATCCTCCTCCCTTTGCCCCCCAGGTCACCAGGATTACAAGCATGAGCCATGGCACTGGGCCACAAGACAGTTTTATACTTCAACTGCAGGTTCCTCTTATTTGCACCCTACTCAGGGCCTAGCCCATGGGAATTACTCAAAAACTAGCTGCTGAATGAAGTCATTTGTCTTTTCAGGGCTCAGCGTTCCCCACCAATAAATGGATACAACTAAGATGTCCTGCTTGCCAAGTCAGATGCTACACAGAAAAGACAGTGCAGGAGCTCTAGTAGCCATGGCTATTCAGCCTCCCACTCTCCCATCCAGAAAGGGAGAATTCTCAGGATGCCAGGCTGCACGCCAAGGTTTCTCAAAGCACTCAGTAGCCCTGCTTTACCCTAAGTACCCCTCCCAGGCAAAGATCCTGGGTACTAGAAGACTCTAACTTAGTCCAGCACTAAAGGGCTCCTCTCCCCAATGATATGCTGCTGTTCCTCAGGTGAAGGTGAGGTATACCTCCTCTACTGGAACATCCACAGACCCCTGAGCCAAGCCACCTGACTATCTTCCAGTCAGGGACATAGTGTGCCAGTCTCTTCTAAGAACATCATCACCAGCAAGTCCCATTCTTCCTCACACTACCACCTAACCTTCCAGGCTCTAAGCTCTTGCCAGACAAGGAGGAGTTGCCAGCTAAAATGCTTGGAGCAGACAGATTCTCCTCCTAGATACTTTCTAAAAGTCTTACTCTGCATCCACTGTGACTCTGAGAAGCAGCAAAGTAGGGATCTCTGGTCCCATTTCACAGATAGGGAAAGCTTGAGAGAACCTACTCAGGAGTGACTAGCTTTTCCCGCCTCAGGATGCTGGAGGAGCCCTGGAGGGCTCAGGCCACTCACCAGAGCCACGTCCAACAGGTAGATCTGCAGGAAGAAGCCCAAGGCACAGCCTGTCACCTGGTAGGGTGCTCCCCCAACCGCATAGCAAAGCTTGTTGCAAACCGACAACTGCTGTTTCTTCTTCAGTTCTTTCTAGGAAGAGAAGGAAAATATGAAAAAAAGGCCCAAGATCTTGACCTCTATCCTAGAAAGTTTCATTCCTCCAACCAAATGCCAAGAGGAACAATTCTGCCATGCTCCATTCCCACCCAGGGAAATCCCACTTTCTATAAGAAAAGAGAAAGGTATTCTCTGTTTTTAGGAACCTAGAAAAAAGTAATCCACACTCCTGAGGAAGTTGCCCCTAAACCACCCAGTCCATTCCTCCAGACTCTTATCAGCCCACCATCTTTGTTTTGTCTTGTTTTTTGAGACAAGGTCTCACTATTAGCCAAGGCTGGCCTGGAATTCTCTATGTAGCCCAAGCTGGCCTTGAACTCATGTTGATCCTCCTGCCTCAGCCTCCCAAGCTCTGGGATTACAGATGTGCGCCACCACGCCTAGCTCAGCCCACCCTTCCTTTCTTTCTTTCTTTCTTTCTTTTTTTATTTTATTTTATTTTATTTTTTGCGGTACTAGGGGTTGAATCCAGAGCCTCACACTTGCATGCTTTGCAAGTGCTGGACCACTGAGCTGCACCCCCAACTCTTTTTTTTTTTTTTTTTTTTTTGAGGCAGCATCTCACTAAGTTATGCAGACTGCCTCTGGTCTTGAACTTGCAATCCTCCTGCCTCCACTTCCCAAGCTGCTGGGATTACAGGCGTGCACCACCACGCCCAGCTAGCCCACCATTTTTAACGAACACCTCCTAAGGCCACAGCCACGGCTCCTTTCCAAGTTATGGAGGGGGAAGCATGCTCCGGCAGCGGACCTGTCCCCACCTGGCACCAGCTGCCACAACCTGAAAATCCTCTTGCTACCAAGAGCTGCCTGAGCCCAGCCCAGGGTCCCACCCTAGCTCAGAGGCCAGGATCCACCTGCCTACCGGGTGAGAGCTCTAGGGACCCAGCCCAGCTGGCTGCGGACACAGCTGTTCCTTCCATCTGTCCCTGATCTCCCTGGTCCCTGAAGGCAGTCCAGAGTTTCAGGCAAACCCAGGAGCTGTCCTACTCTCCAGCTCCCTGATACACGCACACCCCTTCCAGCTCCTAGGGGATCTTTAAGAGGGGAGGGAAAGGCCTCCAGGTACAGGACTGGGCCCTCTCTGGGTGGGGCACTAAGGAGGTTAGATTTGCCCAGTGAAAGTAGAGATTACTCATACATTGGTAACAGCATAATTGCTCACTCTGCTCCTTACAAGGAGCAGTTAATAAAATTAAAAGGAAAAGGCGGGCATCTCCCAAGCAGAGATCCCTTCCTGAAGCCGCCTGGTTTCATTTGGTTGTTAAATAGGTCCACGGGCTAAGGCTGGGAACTGGGGCGGAAGGTCGAGCCGCGCAGAGCACTGTGCCTGGAACACCCACATTCACACAACCGCCTGCGGAAGCCTGCGGAATGCGGCTCCTTTAAGAGCAGGGCCCTTGTTCTTATGAATGAACTTGAGCAGCCCTCAGCAGAGCTGAGGTGTGGGGGTAGACACGTGGGGGGAGGGGATAAGAGATGGGGGAATCAAGGGGGTTCCCAGATTTCTGTAGTCTCTCTCGCTTCTAGGGTAATAACTCAGAGCCACTCAGCAAAATAAAACCCAAACCGGCGAAGCAGAAACCTGCACCACACCGCACTGCTGGCTGGGGCCTCCGTGGAAACGGAGAGTGCATGTGAGCAAAAATGGGTACCCGCGCCTGCAGACTTTCTCCATCACTCCTGGCCCTGGGGCACTCTTGGTCTCTCTCCTGCTTCTAGGCCTGACTTGTCCCCAACTATCCCAAGTATCCCGGGACCAGGACTAACCTCCGACACTCCCCATCTTGGCCTGCCCACCACCCCTTGCTCTGCACTCGGGGTGCAGGACCCTCACCTTCACCTGGGCCGGACGTTGACCCGCTTGCAGGATGCCGGTGGGCAGCAGCCCCGCCGCGGAGCCGCTCTCGGCGCCCTCTCCTTTGGCCATGACCCACGGGCCACGCCGTCAGGGACCCGGACGCCGGGATGCTCCTCTGCTCCGCCGGCCTCCACTCCCCACCGTACCAACTCCACCACGATCAACGTGTACTTCGCAAACCCGGGAAGCCGGCGAGGCACACACTCGCCTGCACGCCCCTCCGCGACTCTTAAAGGTCCTGCCCCGCCCTCTTGGATCAGGCCAATCCTTGAGCCCCGCTGGGCCGCCTCCAGCCAATCTTCGCTCGCGCCGGCGCTCCCTTTTGCCCCACCCGCCCGGCGGCCCCTAGCTGCCGAGCCACGTTCTCCTAGAGTCGGAACCGGCACCTGGCTGCGCGCGCTCCTCGCAGCTTAGCGAAGGCTGCCAGACCCAGCTACTTGCACGAGGAAACTGAGGCCCAAGGCCGAAAGTGACCTGCCCGAGGTCCCCCAGAGTGAGTTTTCCCTGAATCGAGGCTGCAGCCCTGACTTCTGACCCCCAGACCTAGGAAAGCTGGGGCCTCTGAGACCCACTAACCGCTTTAAAATCTGGAGTCAGGTGGTGCCTCCTCCTCTCCCAAATCTGGAGACTGTAGGCTGTGGCTTTCCCTTCCAATGTTCCTCTCATCCCCCAAGATCGACCATTCCCTATTCCTGCTTTTGGGATCTGTGGAGCCCTTGGCTATGGGACAGAAATATGAGGCATCGTCCCCGCTGGCAGGGAGCTCCCAGGTTGTGGAAAAGAGCCAGGACCACAGACACTAGCACAGTAATAGTGGCCTTTTACGGGTAACTTCCTCCATGCTTTACATGATCTCATTGGGCCCCCAGCCTCTCTCAGGGTGGTGCTATTATTACCCCATTTTACAGCTGAAGAAAGGGAGACTGGGAAAAGAGGAACTGCTATTCTGAGGCAGAACCTGGCTTGTAAGTTTTTGTGGGTTCCAAAGTCTTTGCTCTTGACATCCCTGCATTGTCCCTCTAGGGATAAATTTCAGAAAGTGGAATGGGGTACCTGTACCTTCCCAACAAGAAGTGCTGGGAGATACAAAGCTACAGAGGCACTCTGGGTTAAAACAATCAAGTGGAAGTTTGAGAAAAGGGCAGAGCAATGTAGTCTTTGAAAGAAGACGGGATGATATTAGTCTGGAACAGAGGCCAGGCACAGATACCTGAAAAGAACAGTTTCTTCTTTCACCTCTCCCAGCATCATCCTAGTCTTCCCAGATACTCAGGAGACTGAGTGGAGGCTAACTTCTCTGATCAGTGCAGAGGCTGCTGGGACTCTCAGAGGCCCCTCACCCCAGTTCTTGTGATTCTCAGTATCAGGATCTTTTTTTATTTTTATTTTTTCCCTTTCTTTAAATCTCTGATCACAGGGAAAAGAGATGTAGCTACCCCAGGATGGCCACACAAGCTCCCTCATATGCCCTTGCAGATCCCATCTGAGCACATCGCTCTTGGCTACAAATGAACAGAAGTGAGCAAAAGTGAAGCAGTGGAACACCATGAAAAGGCATGGTTCCCATGTCTCCACCATGAGCTGTGTGACCCTGTACTGTCTCTTCTCCTCTCCAGGCATGATTTGGCTAAGGTGGACTTTATGATCCCTTCCAGCCCTATAATCTCCACTCCTATAGAATCACACCATTTCACAAGCGATCTGGATCCCCCGCCAGATCATGCTGTCCTTGAAGGTAGGAACTACATCTTTTTCATTTCCATATCCTACTAACTAGCTTATTCATTTCCATATCCTACTAACTAGCTTAAGACCTGACTCATTGTAGGAACTTAATAAATACTCGAGCAGTTTATAAATGTTCAGTCCTCCTCTGGTGCAGGCACAAGGGGAGCCCATCTGGAAAATGCCCAGGCTCCTCCATGCACTAGCTATGTGGTTGATCCTGGACAACTCAACCGCCTGTGTATAAGATGGGGATGTTAATAGGACCTACCTAATAGGGTTGTTTGGTAGATAGAATAAGAAAATGCACAGGAAGCATTTAGTACCCAGTGCCTGGGAGCTGAGGCTGGGCTGGTCCCCCTCCTGGCCTGATTCCAGTCTGTCAGTGTAGCAATGCAAGATTCCAGATATGGCCTGACCAAGCTAGCACAATAGGCCTATTATTTCCCCCAGTCTGGACACGACACATTGTTAATGCAGCTAAGACTGCTAGGCTTCAGAGCCTTTCTCTCCCATGATTAGTTTCCATCAGGTTGTGGTTAACTAAATCATTCAGATCCTTTTCACCAGAGCTGGGGTCAAGTCAGGTCTCTCCCCCATCCTCTGCTTTGTAAAATGTCTTCAAGCTCACAGCAAAACAATGTCATCTTGCTTATTCCAGCCTGTTGAAATTGTTTTGAATGCTGTCTCTATTGACCAGTGTTTTATCCCACTCTAATTTTAGATCCAGCTTACTTACCCCTTACAACTTCAACTCCACCATCCATATTGTTTGTCAGGACAGAGTCCCATAACACAACACTAGAGATAGTCATTCACCATGAACAGAATCACAGCACTGCTAATAAAACAGCTCCCAGTTACTGAGCACCCACTGTATGCTGGGCAAGCGCTGTGCTAAGTGTTTTGCTCTATATACTATGTCATTTACTCCTTATAATACTACTAGGGATGGTGTTTTTATTACTGCCATCCTATAGATGATACGCCTGCAGATGTACCACTGTGGCATCCGATCTCATCAGATCTCAGAAGCTAAGCAGGATCAGGCCTGGTTAGTACTTGGATGGGAGACCAACTGGGTACACCAGGTGCTGTAGGCTTGGGAGAAGGACCCAGCAACCCACTCCAAAAAAAAAAAAAAAAACAGTCAGCCATTGAAAACCCTATGAATAGTAGAGACACAGTAACAATACTGTTTCACCTGTTGTGCATAGGGTCAGTATGAGTTGGACACGGACTCAACGGCGCCTAAAAACAAAACAGAGATGATGAACCCAAGGCCAAGAGAGGAGAAACAGGCCTTAGATTTCATAAACCTGGAGTCAGGCCCCTTTTTCTGATGATGCACTTGGTTGGTGTCCTCCAGATGCCTACAGTCCTGAGCATGTGACGCCATTAGCCCCTTTGGGCATTCTCCTTCCTGTCTCAGGCGTAAGGTCTTTGCTGAGGCTCCAGGCCATGGTGAGTAGATAGCAACCTCACCGATGCTATTAGTCTCAAGGAGCCTGGAGCAGAGGCTTGGGCTCATTCTTCTCGCAATCTTCTTTTCATGTGGGGCATTGGTGAGAACAAGGGCTTCTCTCTAAGGGGCAGGCAGCTCCCTACTCTGTGATAGGACCACCCTTCCAACCTTCCTTACCCTGTCTGGGTCTAGCCCAATCTCACAGCTGAAGACAAATGAACTTAAGATCTCCCCTTGTTGCTCTCTACTTGTCTATGCCTTCACAAGGCACCAAGCCCAGCCTGGTGCTCTCCTTTATATCCTCTAGCTTAACATACTCCCTGGAGGGCCACTGAGTATACTACCAGGTCTCCTGAGCTTCCTGGGAGGCAGAGTTAAGTACAAAGACCTCCGAGATGGGTTACCTGACTTCACAGCTCATCCCTCCCACTACTCTTTACTCTTGGGCAAATCCTGAACCTCTTTGAGCCTCAGTTTCCCCCACCTTCTAAATGAAAATAATAATTGTACCTATCTGATAATCAGGTGTGGGAGCACATGCCTGTAATCCCAACATTCATGGGGCTGAGGTAGGAGGATCATGGTTTCCAGGGCAACCTGGCCCACTTTGTAAAACCCTGTTATAAAATATATATATATATATATATATATATATATATATATATATATATATACCTATCTCATAGAGTTGGCCTGAGGATTAAGTGACGTGCCTAAAACAGTGTGCTTAGGACATAATAAACACTTAAAATTATTTACTGTTATTGTCTTCATTATTCATAATCTGGACAAAACACCAAGTAAGGCCACTCAGACCAGAGGAGAAAAAGGTTACTTGTACATGATTAGGGGCTAGATTTATGTCTGGTGACTTAAGATGGTATTTCTGGAACAGTGGGATGCTGTCAGGGCAGGATTACCAGGAGGAACTATTGGAGAGTTGGTGCTAGGATATTATTGCTAAGTGAAATTATTGCCAGCTGCCATTGTTGCCAGGTAGGGTAGCTTGTAATCTGTTATCCAGTGTTAATATCGATCTCTTTAGTCTCTTAACTGGCAGTCTTACCACTCTGACTTCTGAAGAAAAAGAGTTAAGCCCATGCTTGGCTCAACAGCCACCAGCAAATTTACATTCTAGGTTGTGGTGCTGTAAGGGAATGGCCAGGTTGAAGAGGTAAGGGTTGGGCAGGCCCTAGAGTAAGGGCTTCCAGGAATAGCTGCTGTGATGGGGATGCCTCAGCCTATTCCAGATCTTGTTCTTTTATTTGCCCTATAGGGAGGAGGCAGGGCAGAAAATAGGAAAGAGGGACCCTTGAGGGTCCCAAGAGAGGCTCTTTGGGGAGGAAGTATCTGAGGGCCCTTGAAGTCTCTTGAGGCTGCCAGCTCCTGCCTGAATATTGGTTGGGCAATTGTGGAGTGGGAGATGCTTCAAGACTGACCCATCTGATCTCATGAGGTTAGGGACCACTCCACAAGGAAGCCTCTTGTGCTGGGCTTCTGGCCTGGGCTGGGTAATGGGTGACTTCTGACCCATCACAGGGCTGAGGGACATGCAGAGTATCCACAGATTCCCTGGGACAACTGGTCTCTCACCTCCACCAATCAGTGTCTCGGGATCTTCTCATCCTACACTCTCTCAGGTTCAAGGTCCTCTTCCCCAGAACAAAGAGACAGCCCTTCAACTGCTGAGGAGACGTAAGAAGGACGGAGTGAAAGAAGTTGGATGATGTCAGCCTTGGCTCAAAGAGCCATGCTGTCCAAGAGCATTGTGTAACACTGAGGATGCCCCAGTCTTTTGACCAAGCTACAAGGTGGCCTCAGGGCCCATGAGATCAGGTGAGGCACTCCTTGAGCAAGGGCCCAAAGTCTAGCCTCAGAGGAGAAGGTGGGGACTGCTGCCTGAGCAATACCTCTGCCAGCTGCCAGAACTCTGTCCTCCTGATGCTCACGCCACGTTCTTGCAGGGTGGCCCTACCTTGCCCTGCTAGTCTAGATCCTCTCAGAGTTGACAGAGTCTGGACTCAGGTCAGTGTGACAAGAACAGAACCTGCCTTGGGGCAACCCTGGAATCCTGCCTCATCGCCACACACTTTCTGCTTCCTTTGTATCCATCTGTACAAAAAGAATGTTGTTCAATCCAATGCTATATGATAACTGCTTCCTACCACCACTGGGGCTTTTGGAGGTTGACTCCAGATTCCTCATGGTAATAGTGTGATCTCCTGCTGATTAAGAGCAAGGGATAACGGCATAGTTCATCAGGGCTTAAATCCAGTTCTGTTTCTGGCTGCCCAGGTGACTTTGGGCAGGACACTTTGCTGAGACTCATTATCTGATCTGTAGTAATACCTCATAGTGTTATCATGAGAATCTAGTGAGACAACATATGTGTATAAAACAAACCTTACTGGTTGCTCTCAACAAATGGTAATTTCTTTCCTTCATCCTTTCCCTAATTGGCAGAATGTTGTCTTTGATTAGTAAACACTGGGAAACTAAATTTCTTGCCATCTTTTGACATTTAAAACTTAAAACATGGAGGCTTAGTGGGGCAGAGAGTGGAGGGTTTGGAGGGCACAAAAGGATATTCGAAAGTATCAAGGTGACCATGTCAGTACATTCATGGAACCTTCTGTAGGCCTACCCAGCAACACAGAGTGAACAAGGCATGGATAATTTTGTCCTTTCTGGAGGACACATCTAGTTGTGGAGACACATATAGGCAGAATGTAACCAAATGATGTGGCAAAGACCTCATGGAGCAGAGGTCTAGGAATGCTTCACAGAAAAGGTGATAATGGAGCCAAGCCCTTTTGCATAAGTAGGAGTTCCTGAGATGGGAAATGGTATGTGAGGCAAAGGTGTGGTGAAGATGGTGGGTTCAGATCCACTGAGTAGGTTGGGCTGATTGGGCTCTTGCTGAATGGGAAATTAGGAAGCTGTGTGAAGCTAGATGGAAGGAGGGCCTTGCATCTTCGTCCTGAAGTGGGGAGCCATGAAAAGGACTGAGCAGAGGACCAAAGTAACTGATCCATCTGATCTCATGAGGCTGTGGAGTGCTCAGGGAGGCCTCCTGTGCTGGGCTTCAGGCCTGGATTGGGTGATAGGTGATATCTGAGCTTCAGTTCTGTGCTTTATAAAGAAAACACTGCCACTCATCATCCTCAGCCCCTCACCCCATCCTCCCAGATTGTAGCAGCAACATTATACTGCCCCCCTCCGATCCAGTCCCCAACAATAATCAGAGAATTAAAAAAAAAAAAAACTGACCATTTTATCCCCACTTAAAATGACCCATTATATGCATTCAATAAATGTTTGATGAATAAAAGGAAAAAGGGAGGCAGGCCCTCTCTGTGATAGTCCCTTACTCTGCTTCTGGGTCTGTAGGTCTACATAAGCACCTTCTGATTTCTGCTCTGGGAGCAGCAAGACCAGAGAAGGGAAGGTACTTCCCCAAGGTCTCAGAGCAAGTCAGCAGCGTCAGGAATGCTTTCTGTCCCAGTGGGGTTCTGAGGGGCAACCCTTGCAGAAAAAGCCCTAGGCTGCTTTGCCTGGTCTCTGAATCCCCACGATGGCCACTCCAGACGAGGGTTAGGAAGACCATAGGCAACCTTTCCACCCTTTCCTCCCCTTCCCCAACTTCTTGCCTCCAGCTCCTTGTCTCCTCTTGCCTGGAATAGGGTGGAGATCTGAAATTCCCTCTTCTTGCCTTGCAACCTTGGTCTCTTCTTTTGGGGACGCCCCTAGGAAGATCATTAAGGAACTGTTATGCCCTGGGCTGGGTGTAGAGTTGTAGGCCACCCTGACTAGTAGGCTGGACTCTGAGTTCTAGAGCTAAGGTGAAGTCCGTGCTGGGTTCTAGGCTTTGGATGGGTTCTGAGCTAGGCTCTGGATTTCTGGCTTAACTTTGGTTTGAATTCTAGGCTCTGAGCTTTGGGCCCTCTGGGCCCTGGGCCTTGGGTCTATGAGCTTGGTTATAGGTTCCTGGCTTGAATCTAAGTTCTGAGCTCTGGTCTTTGGCTTAGGCTGGACTTTGGGCCTAGTCTGAGTCGTGCTCTGAGTTCTGTGCTCTGGGCTTTGGAGTAGGGTCAGGTTGGCTTGGGCTTTGGGTTCCAGGGGCTGGCTGGGCTCTGTTATAAGTACTGGGATGGTTTTGAGCTCTGGGCTCTGGGTCTAGGCTCTGGGCTAGACCTTGGGGCCGGGCTAGGTTCTAAACAGAGGTGTCTGGGCATATTTTGGATGGGAGTGGGATGGGGATCACAGAAGGGAGGGTCACATTTCTGGAGCCCACTTTCACCCCACTTCTCCTCCTAGGGACTCTTAGGTGCCAAGGGAAGGTGGTAGTAGTTTCCTTGACCTGCCCAAAAGCTTCCCTGGCTACCAGGAAGAAGTAGGAGGTAAGGAGCAGGGCAGGTGGTGCGTGGGGTGTCCTCGGGTGGCCAGAGGCCATCCTGTTCCTTATCAGGACCTTTCCTTTGAGCAGAGTGTAGGGAGGAAACCCAGGCACAGCCCCCAATCTGGCTTCCTGCAGGAGGGCCTGGGAGGGAAGCAGCATCAGGGTCTGGTCAGAGTCTAAGGGTGCCCCCTCCCCACCCTCCCAGAGACTTTGCCCCACCCTGTGCTCCAGCCACAATCCTCAGAAGGTCATTCCAGAGCTCACTCAAGCCTTGCTGCTTTCCCTGACCACCTCCTCCCTAGCAATGGATCTCTCCACACTCTGCTCTCTTTGAGGTCTGCTCTCTCCCTCCCACATTTGATCCAGAACCTCCTGTTCCACAGGACTCCTCTTGCTCGTCACATGGATTCCCTGATACTTCTTCCTCCACACTGACCTCTTCGGAAGATTGCTGGGGGCAGGTGGGCTCCAGGCTGGCCTCCTTCACTTTCCCTACCCACTTGCTTTTCCTCTCCAGCACCTGGAACCTGAGGCCTGTGTGGATGCAGCAGACTTCACTGAAGGAACAGGAACTCCTGCAGGGAAATGCAACTAGAAGAAACGATCTCAACTTGTACACGCAACATACCTATCCAAGGGGAAAACAACAAACACTTCTTGACAGGATGTCCCCTCATGGGCACCCTTAGTTCCTAACATTATTCCTCTGTCTCAGATCCTCTTCCCTACACCCCCAAAAGAAGCTACCTTTTTTAATTCTCCCCAGGCAAAACCTCCATCAGGCTCTGTGCAGGAAACCTCACTCCACAAGCCACGTGGGACAAGATCAACAGGATAAGAAACAGTGGAATACTTCCCAATTTCTGCTATTCAGTCTAGAACAGTACCACGGGATGATGGAGGGATGCAGGAAATAGGCTTCAGCCTATATCCTATAGTAGGTGTAGCAGTTTTGACCTTCAAAGTCCTATCCCTTTAAAATCTCTACCAATAAAAAGTATCAAGCTATGTCTCCTCCTCATTGCTCATGCTTGGCCTTTTGAGGGAAGTGGGGATTTTAGTGAGGTGGTTAAGTGTGGATCAAACACATATATATTCTTGAAAAAGAGGTTATTCTTATCAATAGTACAGTCTAAATTCATACTGAGGAAGAGAGACACTTTCCTAAAGGCCCTATAACCTGATACTTGCCTGTAGTGGTGTTAACACTCAAATTATTTTTTAGAGCAACTAGACCCTCTGGATGCATCTCCCTGCTTTAAGGCTGTGCGCCTACCTGCCCTGCTTTAGAAATAGGCCTAGCAGCCAGGCATGGTAGTGCATGCCTATAATCCCAGCACTCAGGAGGCTGAGGCAGGAGGATCGATGTGAGTTTGAGGCCAGACTGGGCTATATGATGAGACTCTGTGTCAAACCAAAAAAATAAGAAAAAGAAAAAAAGGAAAAGATAAAGCCTGGCAAAGAGTATCAGCTCATGGTGGTTCCCACAGATATATAGTGTCTCTAATAGGGCTTTGAAACAATTACTTTCTTCACTTTAGACCAAATGAAAATCCTGGAGTGAGGGTTGGAATTCTTCCTACCCCTAAGCACAGCAATCTAGAAATGTATGTCTCTGGTTTTCCAAGTACCTCCTCATTCTTCTGTCTGTGCTCCAGTCCACCACGGACCCCTGCATTGTCCCTGGCTGTTCTGTTTATCTGTCCTTGAAAAGCCTCAGAGCTGTGAACTTCTTCTCATGCTTAGTTCTTGACATGTTTCATGTTAGTTCATTCTGGTTCCCCAGCCAGCTTGGGAGCTTCATGATGCAAGAACGAGGCCAGGGTCCCTTCATTCCAGCCAGCATTCACTGAGCCCTATGTGTCAGCCAGAGTCCTCAAGGAGTTCAGAGTCTGAGGGAGGATAAACTGGTAAATAAATAAATCATTATAGTAAAAGTGTGATAAAAATTATAACAGCGGGAAGCAGCAGTGATATGAGCAAAGTTGCCACGTTGCACAATTCCAGGGGCCCATATGCCTGGCCCTCCCCCCTCCCCCACTGCTGCCAAATTGTGCAGTGGGACAGCCTTAGGCATGTGGGAACCCAGGGAAGACATCTGACCCAGTCTGGGGGATCGAGGCAAGTGCCTTGAGGAGACCAAGCATTCCTTGAACTCGAAGGGCAAGTACACCTGAGGCCATGGCAGCTGAGGGAAGGGTGAGCAGGAAGAGCAAACTACATGTGCAAAGTCACAGAGGGCTGAGGGAATGTGTCAAATGTTGGGAAATGCAGGAAATATATTTTGGCTGACGCACTGGGCATAGTTGGGGAAATGCCTAGAGCTTATTTACTGAATTAGTTAATGAATGCAAGGACTATAATAACAAAAGTCAGAATCAACCACATTTGTTAACTACTCACTCTATGCCTAGCTAGCCCTGGACTAAGTGGTTTACATACGTTTTCTCCAGGACTTCAAACCTGGAAAAAATTGGGTTCAGATTTGGGTACAAATTCAATATGTTCAAATTTAGAGGGTTCGGGTTCGGTTTGGGTTCAGGCTTAAATCCTATGTGTAGATGCTATTGTTGTTAGGTGCCATTGAATCGGTATCCAACTCATAGAGACCCTCCATATAATAGGCGAAACACTTGTTGATGCTTCTCTGCTGTTCATAGGGTTTTCAATGGCAGATTGATTTTTGGGAGTGGGTTGCCGGGACCGTCTCCCAAGCCTACAGCACCTGGTGTTCCCACGCAGTCTCCCATCCAAATACTAACCAGGCCCGACCTTGCTTAGCTTCTGAGATCTGATGGGATCAGATGCCACAGGACTACAGCTGCAGGCTATGTGTAGATAGCAGGACTTCAAACTGAACCCAAACCCAAACCCTGAACCCATTCTGGTTCAAAGATTTTTTTAAAAAAATTTCTGAACCTGAATCTGAAACCAAACATGAACCCTCTAAATCATTATCTATTGAAAACGTGAAAAAATATTGAAAAAAAAATCTATCTACACATAGAATTAAAATTTTGAACCCTAACCAAACCCAAACCCTCTAAATTTGAACATATTGAACCTGCACCTAAATCCAATTTTTCATGGGTTTGAAGCCCTGGTTTTCTCATTTTAGTTTCATGGCAAACATATAAGGTAGGTTCTTTATTTCCCTATTTGCAGGCTCTGTCTGCAAATAGGGAAACTGGAGCTCAGAGAAGTTAACATGCTCAACCTCACAGCTCGTGAATGACAGAGCCAGGATAAAAACCCAGATTTCCTGACTCTAGAATGCTGAGCTCTTGACCTTAGTTTCCTTCAACACCAGTGCCCTTGACTTTGCACAGTGGTGGCCTCTATGTAGATCCAGAGGAGGACCAGCAGTCACATCAGGCCCTCTTTGCGTTTTCCCAGGAGCAGTGGCCCCCATGGGTATCAGCATTGACAAAGGTCAACTCCATTGAGATCCTGAGCCAGAAGGGGAAAATGAGGAGGGGCCTCTGGAACTAATTCTCTGGGCATCTGTGAGAAGTCCCTGGGATTCTCAGAGTACTCCGAGTGGAGTGTGAGAGAGGCTGGGTTCCTGCAGAGCCAGAAAAATACTTTTTGGTAAACTTATTTTTATCCTAAGCATGATATGACCTCGTTACACTACTTAAAATGTCAAATTTGCCTCATCTCTCTCTTGTCTGCATTCCCTCCCACACCACCATGTTGCTTTCACATCCCTCCACCCCTCCATCTTCTCCCAGACTAGCATCTTTTTCCACTTTCCCTTAGTCATCTTCCCATAGGGTTGGTATGTATGCCCCCCGCCAATACCTTCCCCTGTCCTCACCCTGGGCCAGTTCCAAATGATTCCTTTCTCTGCTCCTGTCCCAGGCCACTGTGAGCTACTGGAGGAAACCATGTGGTCAATATGTGATCAGTGAGCCCAGCCATGCTACAGCCCTTTGCCTAGTCCTAGCCAGCTCACTAGCTTTTTCATCAGCCTGATTTGAGGGCTTTTTCTCCTCAACATGACCTTAAGTGATAGAGCTCATGTGACTTCCTCCTTTAGTCTTCTTTTGTCTTCACTTTATCTTCTTTCATAACTTGGATAACCATTTTTTACTAATAACTCCAAATCTATAGCTCCCTTCATATCTGGATGCCCAAATGTGTTTTTTTGAAACTTTTTTTGGTTTGTTATGTACTGTGCTTGGAAGATAACATGGACCCTGCCCTTGTGAACTCACAGTCTAGTAAGCAGAAATTAGAATTGATGGTGTTTGCAAAGAAAGCTTAAGGTACAAGAGAAAAGATAGCTGACTTGAGGAAAGTATATCAGTTAGGCTGAGATTTGGCTGGGGGTGACAGAAAAGCACCGATTATAGTCACAGCAACAAAATAGCAGTCTGATAACTAGTCTGGAGCTAATATGGATCCATGATCATAAGAGCCCTCGTGCTTTCCATTTTGTTGTTGTTGTTGTTGTTGTTGTTGTTGTTGTTGTTAGGTGCCGTCGAGTCGGTATCTGACTCATAGTGACCCTCATAGGGTTTTCAATGGCTGAGTGCTACGGGATTGCCTTGGGAGTGGATTGCCAGGCCCTTCTCCCATTTTTGCGGTACTGGGAATTGAACTCAGGGCCTCAGAGACTGCAGCACAGTGCTCTACCCACTGAGCTAAATCCCAGCCCTGCTTTCCATTTTACTGCTCTATAATTCTCTATGCAGTTTCTACCTCATTGTCCAACATAGTTGTTTCACCTCTAGTCATCACATCTGCATTCCAGCCAGCCCAAAAGAGGAAGGGGTGAAAAATGGCACATTCTCCCTTTAATGACAGATCCTGGAAGTGGCACAAAGCACTTCTGCACACAGGCTGTTGAACAGCACTTAGTCACATAGCCACACTTAACTGCAAGGAACTGGAAAATAAGGTTTTTACTCCGGGCTCATTGTGAGTACATCTAAAAGCAAGGCCATCATGACTAAGGACAAGCAAGATAATGGATATTAGGGAATAACTAGTAGCTGCAGCCTCAGGAACCCTCCTGAGGAGCTGGCATTTACCTTGAATTTTGAGATATGGACCCAAGTCAGCCAGGCAGAGGAGAGTGTTTTGGGCGATGGCTACAGTGGGCATTTTTGGAAACATAGGTGGTTTAGGATTTCTTCAGCATGGAATACCTATTGGGATGTGGTAAGAGGTACAGCTAGGATGGCACTACTTCAGGAGTCATTCTAAGCAGGGAGGTGTGGCCCCTTCTGAGGTGAGGAAAGAGGCACACCTAGAGGTGGAGCAGGGAGGGGCCGCCTCAGGTAAACTTAGGTTGCTGCCCAAGCAGCAGCCTGGGTGCCACTTGGCCCTAGAAGTCCTAGACTTTTTCTTTTCTTTTCTTTTTTTTTTTTTGTGGTACTGGGGGTTGAACCCAGGGCCTCGCGCCTGCATGCTCTGCAAGTGCTGGACCACTGAGCTGCGCCCTCAGCCCATTTTTTTTACTTTTTGAGACAGGGTCTCGCTAAATTACACAGACTGCCTCTGGTCTCAAACTTGCAATCCTCCCGCCTCCGCCTCCCAAGCCGCTGGGATTACAGGCGTGCGCCACCGCACCGGCACAGTCCTAGACTTTTTCTGATACCAGCCTAAGATGTCAGTTTCCCACTGGGCCAAGTCCCCTTGGCGAGAAGGCTCCGGAAACACTGCAGCTGGGTGAAAGTGCTGAGGTAAGAACCTAGGCCTGCTCAGGAATGGCAGGGCTGTGAGCCCCAGCAGCCTTAGCCCCTGTTCGGTGGCAAGGCAGTCTGTCGGGTGCTGAGCCCACATGAGCTGCCAGCTGGGGCCTCCTCCCCAGACACATTATAAGCTTCCAAAGGTTGTGTTTATTTCCCTGATGTGGCTGCAGGTGTTGGGGCAGGGCAGCCAGCTGGCCATGGGGCATCCAGCTCCCTGCAGAAATGAACTCGATCCCCTGAGCTCTGCCCCCACTGCCATTTGTTGTTCCTGTAGCAATGACCTTGGCCTGGGCCACCTCAGAGAGTTCATCAGGGAATCCCAAATGCTCCAACACCTGCCCACTGCCTAAGAGAGCTCTCCAGCTCAGTGTCCTCCCCTCCCACCAGACACACGTATCACATACACACTCAGCACACATTGCTCCTCAATCTCCCTGCACACAGTTGTTCTCACACTCAAGTATGTCTCACTACCCACGCCGCATATAGACCCATACACCATGGCACATGCATTGCATACAGAATGTACACACTATACATCATATTCTAACATGCCTGTATTGCCACATATGATGCCATGTCTATGCATCACAGACGTATCCATAGCATTCCCTCACCTACACATCACACCTATCCCCCCATCAATGTTAGTTCCTGTATTTGGGGGGCAGGGTCCTCAAGTCCTCTTATCTATAGGAATCTTTGCCTTCTGAGCTGTGAGAGGACAGAGATGCAGTGAGGTGGCTGCAGGGGAGAAGGCAGCATGCTTGTTTCCCCCACCCAAACACATCTACACAGCCCACAGCAATGAACGGAGACTGGCCTTTCCCCCACTACCCTATGACCTGATGTTTGCCCCTGACATCAGGGACATGGCGTTCTGGACAAAGGATCCAATACAGTGCCTCAGCTCTGCCCCTACTGCCCAAGATGTCCTGGGGACAACAGTATTGGCCAGCACCCTGGAAGCAAAACTGTGCCAGGCCCACTGATGTCACAGTGGCAGGTGAAGCCCTTATGCAATAGGCACAGTGGAATGTGCAGGGTGCTTATAGGAGCTGACGCAGGGGAGCTTGGAAAAGAGCAAAGAGGAAAGGGCCTCGCGGTCATTGACATCTGCCATGTGCCAGGCACTGTGTCTGGAGCTCTGCAGACTTACTTCCTGTCATTCTCACATGGACGGTTCTCCCCATTTTTCTAAATAAGAGAACTGGCCCAAAGAGACCCTCAAAGCTTCACAGCCAAAAAACAGGGGGGTCTTGCACTGAACCCAGGGATATTTCAGTGCCTTGAGGTTGGCTGGGGTGCTGTGGCTAGGCGGTTCCGGGCAGGAGCAATGATAGCAGTCTAGGCTGTGTTTTAGGCTCCTCTCTCCCTCAGATGGAGAGCACTGAGGCAGCAAGGAAGATGGAGCTGGGGATCAGGAGAGTGAGGAACAGTTGGAGGGGTTGAGAATTTGTTCCCAGTGCCATAGGCTAAACCCATATTAGTCTGGGATATTGAGCCAAGGTGGGCAGCAGGCCAGGGGCTTGAGCTAAATCTTGAGGTAGGCCAGAGCTGGAATCAGAGTTGCAGCCAAATTGAGACCCAGACATGGAGCTGCTGCCACCACTACAGCAGATGTGGGCCATGGTGAGGGGCTGTGGAGCTCGAGCCAGGAGGGACAGGACAGTAATGGATGCTGAAGTGGTCCCACTGCACCCTTACAGATCCTCCCAGTTTGTCAGGTGTAATACTGGGCACACAGGAAGGGATGCAGGAGCTCATACTGCTTGGCAGGGGAGCGAGAGGCACACCACACTCTGGCAAAAGGGCCTCTGTGGAACTAGACTTGAAGGGTGGCCGGAAAGAAAGCGCAGGCCAGTGCCTGTTCAGCCCAGCTGGCTGTCAGGCAGTGGGCATGAGTTGCTGAAGTTGGTGATAAGAATCCACAGAATCTAATGACCTGCTCAGGAATTTGAACTTTATCCTGAGGACAGCTAGATATCATCAACAGGAGTTAAGAAGGAGCATGACGTGGTCAGACTTTTGTCATAGAAGAGCCCTCTGGCTGCTGATGTGGACAATGAACTGCAGGTAAGGTTGGGGGACCAGAAGGTGGGGAGATCAGGGAGGAGGCCAATGGCATAGCCAGGGAAGGAAGCTCCAATGTAGAGTGGAGAAAAGGGGGCCATTTCAAGGTCTGCAGCGAGGTAGGATTGACAGGACTCAGTGATCGCTTGGAGGTGGAGTGTGAGGGAGGCAGTGAAGACCAGCAAGTCATTGGGCTCTGACCCAAGGGTCAGCAAGGCCGAGGCCTCTGCAGAAGTGGGGCTACCTCAGGTGAAATCAGAGGAACAGGCTTGTCTCCCCAAATCTGCTTCTTACCAGGTGTGTGTCCTTGGCATGGATCTTCTGCTCTCTGCATCTCAGTGTCCTCTTCTACAGAATGGGGACAACTGTACTTCCACCAGGGGTTTTCATGGGGATTACACACAATTTGTATGAGGGTATCTGGCACAAACTGAGAGTCAGTACACCAGGTCTCCAGCTCCTAAGCAAGATACTGGCAACCCCAGGCACCTCTGGCTTCTCAACTTCCCCACAGCTGAGAAGTATGTCCTGAGTATCCCCTTTGCTCATTCTCCAGCCAGTTGGGCCCAGAGGGGCTCTTCTTCTGAGCTCCCTCTCCCAGCAAGGCTCTGGAGGGCAGGAAGGAGCTGTAGAAGGGCACTTAGGAGTCCTGAACTTGGCTGGGATCTTGTCTTATCTACAGCAGGCTCTGGCCAGAATCTCTCCTCCCCACTTGTTCTTCAGTCCACTTGTACAGTGAGGTACCTAGGAGGCATCCAGAGCCACAGGATGAAGGCTAAGGCCACTTTGAGGAGGCAGCTACATCCAGCAATCTTCCAGAGTCTTCTCCTTTAACATCCTTCCAACTCCCTTAAGTATAATTCCTTCAATATAAATGGATCCTCACAGTCTGCCCTGTCTATTTGCATATGCTGCTGGAGCTGATTTTACTCAGCCCCAGGTCCCTGTCTTATCAATGATGAATCTTCAGCCCAGCTCCCTCTCCTGAGCATCAAAGCCCCAGTGTCCCACCAATCTCACAGCTGATGTAGACTTTCATATTCACATGGCTAAAAGCAGACCCTCTTCTGGACCCTCAGGTCCACCTTCCACTAACTCTCCTAGGCCAGAAACCTGAAAGTCAGTCTTCTCTCTTTTCAGCACCATGTCCTGCCAATCCTGCCTTCTAAATACCTGTCTCCTGTCTGCTGCACTCTCTCCACCTATTTTTCCTTCCTTGCAATCACTAACTCCTTCTGGCCCCTAGCCCAGATGTGCTGACTCAAATGCCTACAGATCTTTTCCTTGGTTCAGAGGATTCCAATGGCATATGCTGCCCCGTTCTGACATGTTTAAGAAATTTTTTATTAGAAGAAGATGCTCAAGAAGGCAACATTTTAAAAAACCAGGCAATCAAGAATCTCAACCAAATAAAAAAAAAATCTGCCTTTCAAAATAAATTTGCCTTTCAGACCCTTGCAACACAGGAATTGCCAAGTTTCTTTTTTTCTTTTCTTTTCTTTCTTTTTTTTTTTTTTTTGCTTGTGTGACAATAGTTAACACCACTTTGTAAAAGGCATACAAAAATACAGTATTTAAAAAAGGTGTTGCCTCTAGTGTAACCCAACAGCAGCTTATAAAACACAAGCCTCTCAGATCTTTAATCTTTTCAAAAGAAGTCAAAATCTGACTTTTAGATGAAATTTTACAACTTTTAATGTTGCCAATCAACTTGAAAAATCTGTTGAAACCACTGTTCAATCCTTCAGGTTGCAAATTTGGGCCCCTCTAGTCCATCTTCCACTCCTTAAATGGTCTTTTGTAATAATTAAAAAAAAATTTTTTAATCCTACACTTAAAGAATGCTTATGGATGCTGGCATGGTTCCAAGTGCTTCACACAGAATTCACTGAATCCAACACTCCATGAAGTGGTGGCTATCTCCACTCATTTAAACCAACATTTGCCAGCAGCAGGCCAGAGGTTAAGAAATTTATCCAAGTTACAGAGCTAGTCAGTCTAGAAGCCAAGATTCCAACTCTGCTGTCTGACTGTGCACAGATGCAGGCACAAACTGTGATGCTCTTCGGATCATTAACTATGTGCCCTAACTCTTGTCACAGATCAATAACTGATGCTTGTGTGAAGGAGTGAAAGAACGAAGGAAAGTGCAGTTGTTCTCTTCTCTTCCCGTTAATATCTGCTTGAGAGCCACTGGCTGCTCCGCCCCAGCAGCCACTGCCAAGAATGTGCTCTGGGGGATCCTTGGCTGCTCAGCAGGGAGCGGGGCTCACACAATGCAGGTGTTGGCTACTCCCTCCCTTCCGCTCCTTTGAGGTTCCAGGACAGCTCTGACCACTGCATCCTGCGCACTGCCTCTGGGCTTGCCTCATCTGGCCACCCGCCCACCCCAACCTCCAGAGCCCTAGGCAGAGATGGAGGTGGGGTAATTGGCGGAGAGGCGCCACTTATCGAGATGGAGCATTTGAAGAGTCTTGGCCAGAGGGCTGGTGTCCAGTCCCATGGTACACTTCCTGGCTATGTCATCATGGATTTACCTCCTTATCCTTCCTGCCCGCCTTGAAGTACAGAGTAATCAGTCAGTCGTTGTTGTTATTGTTAGGTACTATGCATAGCAACTCTATGAACAATAGAACACGAAACACTCCTTGATACTGTGCAAGGCACACACTCTTTTTTATTTTTAAGCAAATTGTTGTAGACACTGTGTCAATCCATCTAATTGAGTATGTTACTTTTTTTCCGTTGACCTACCATTCTCTCAAACATGATGTCCTTCTCCAGCGATTGGTCCCTTCTGACAACATGTCCAAAATATGTCAGAGGCAGTCTAGCATTCTTTGCTTCCAAGGTGCACTCTGGTTGCAGTTTTTCTAAGATGGATCTGTTGGTTCCTTTGGCAGTCCGTGGTATATTCAGTGTTTGTCTCCAGGACTATAATTCAAACGTATTAATTCTTCTTCTGTCTCCCTTATTCGCTGTCCAGCTTTCACAAGCATATGATGCAACTGAAAATGCCATGGCATGAGTCAGGAGCACCTTCGTCTTCATTGTGACATCTTTACTTTTCAACACTTTAAAGAGGTCTTTTGTAACAGCTTTTCCCAACGCAATGCATCTTTTGATTTCTTGACTGGCGCTTCCATCGGTGTTGGTTGTAAAACCAAGTAAAGCAAAATTGTGGACAACCTCAATCTTTTCTCTCTTTATCATGAAGTTATGTACTGACCCAGTTGTAAGGATTTTTGTTTTCTTGATGTTGAGGTGCAATCCATACCAAAGGCTGTGTTCTTTGGTCTTCATCAGTAAATGCGTGAAATCTTCACTTTCAGCAAGCAAAGTTGTGTCATCTGCATTATCCAGGTTGTTAATGAGTCTTCCTTCAATCCTGATGCCATGTCCTTCTTCATAAAGTCCAGCTTCTCTGATTACTTGCTCAGCATAGAGACTGAAAAGTATGGTGAAAAGATACAGTACTGATGCACACCTTTCCTGACTTTAAACCTAGCAGTATTTCCTTGTTGAATGACTTTGTCTGGTCCATGTACAGATTCCTCATGAGTACAATTAAGTGTTCTGGTATTCTTATTCTTTGCAATGTTATCCATAATTTGTTGTGATCCACACAGTCAAATGCCTTTGCATAGTCACAAAACATAGGTATCTTTCTGGTATTCTCTGCTTTTGGCAAATATCCATCTGACATCAGCAATAATGTCCTTGGTTCCATGCCCTCTTCTGAATCCAGCTTGGTTTTCTGACAGTTCCCTGTCAATATATTTCTGTAGTCACTTTTGAGTGATTTTTAGCAAAATTTTACTTGTATGTAATATTAAGGATATCATTTGATAATTTCTGCATTTGGTTGGATACCCTTTCTTGGGAGTAGACACAAATGCGGATTGCTTCTAGTCAGTTGGTCAGGTAGCTCTTTTCCAAATCTCTTGGCATAAACAAGTGAGCACCTCCAGTGCTGCATCTCTTTGTTGAAACATTTCAATTGGTATTCCATCAATTCCTGAAGGCTTGTATTGCAAATTCCTTCAAGGCAGCTTCCACTTCTTCCTTCAGTACCATTGGTTCCTCATCATATGCAGCCTTTTGGAATAGCTGATCAACCACCAATTCTTTTTGGTTTAATGACTGTATATTCCTCCCATCTTCTTTTGTTGTTTCCTGCGTCATTTAATATTTTCCCTGTAGAATCCTTCAATATTGCCACTCAAGGCTTGAGTTTTTTCTTCAATTCTTTTTTTTTTTTTTTTTTTTTTTGCAGTACTTGGGGTTGAACCCAGGGCCTCGCACTTGCATGCTCTGCAAGTGCTGGACCACTGAGGTGCATCCCCAGCCCTTTTTTTTTTTTATGTTTTTGAGACAGGGTCTCACTAAATTACACATACTGCCTCTGGTCTCGAACTTGCGATCCTCCTGCCTCCACCTCCCGAGCCGCTGGGATTACAGGCATGCGCCACCACTCCCAGTCCTCTTCAATTCTTTAAACTTGAGAAAAATAGAATGTGTTCTTCTCTTTTGGTTTTCTATCTTCAGCTCTTTGTGCATGTCATTATAATATTTAACTTTATCTTCTTGAATTGCCCTTTGAAATCTGCTATTTTGTTCTTTAACTTTGTCATGTCTTCCTTTTACTTTAGCTGCTTGATGTTCAAGGACAAGTTTCAGAGTCTCTTTTGACATGTAATTTTTTTTACCTGTCTTTTTAATAACCTTTTGCTTTCCTCATGAGTGATGTCTTTGATGTCATGCCACAACTTGTCTCAACTTCAATCATTAATGTCTAATGCATCAAATCTGTTCTTGAGATGGTCTCTGAACTCAGGTGGGATGTACTCAAGGTCATACATTGGCTCTCATACACTTGTTCCAATTTTTTTCAGTTTCAGTTTGAACCTGCATATGAGCAGTTGATGGTTTGATCCACAATCAGCACCTGGTCTTGTTCTTATTTCTGATACTGAACTTTTCCATCATCTCTCTTTCCATAAATGTAGTCAGTTTGGTTCCTGTATCTTGCATCTGGTGAATTCCATATGTACAGTCAATATTTTTGTTAGTGAAAAAATGTATTTGTAAGAAAATTTTATTCAGTACCTCCCTTCCCCCATAAATTTGGTAATAACTAAGCTTCTATGTCATGAAACACCTTCTAAGTAATGAAAACAGCCTGCTGAGATATTTGCTTATATAATCTCATTGAATCCTTACTCTAGCCAGCCATAATGTGTAGTATTCTCCCTACTTTACAAGATTTCCTGTTGGGTGCTATGGAGTCAGATCCGACTCATACTGACCCTATGTACAACAGAATGAAACATTACCCAACACTGTGCCATACACACAGTCTTTCTGTGTCTGAGCCTATTGTTGCAACCACTATATTTCTTCTCATTTTGAGTTACACCACATCAGCCAAAAGGGGTTCCAGAGCCTGTACTTCATTCCCATCATTAAGGTTGCCTCTATTTTGAGGAGGAAGCTCTTCCCCAGTCTTTTCTTGAATGCCTTGTAGCCTGGGGAGCTCATTTTGTGGCAGTATATTTGACAGTTTTTCTCTGCTATTCATTTCAGTTTTCAGTGGCTAATTATTTTGAGAGTGGGCTGCCAGGTCCTTCTCCCTTGTCTTATTCTGGAAGCTCAGCTGAAACCTGTCCACCATGGGTGACTGCTGGTATCTGAAACACCAGTGGCATAGCTTTCAGCATCACAGCAACATACAAGCCCCTATAGCATAACAAGCTGACAGACAGTTGGGGGACTTTACAAACTAGGACATGGAAAACAAGATTGTCTGGTTAAGTGCCTTTCTCAAGTCATACTAGAGGGCTGCACAGCACACAGTGGACTTCAGCATCTTCTTGTTCCACCATAATCCCTATAGCTGTTCCAGTATTTAGTCCCAGGGACTTAAGCCAAGTCTGCAGATATAGACCCAAGTGATGACTTTCTGGATCCTCAGGAAACTCTTTCTGCTTGGGGAAACATGTTCTAGCATGGAGAGATCCAGAAATTTACTTCATTGATAAGGAGGCAGAAAAGCATGACTGAGCGCTTAAGGAGAAAGAGGTTTCCAGTGGAGGGAGCAGCTGGTGCAAAGCCTGAGCCTGGGCTAGCACCTCCAGGCCAAGCTTCTGCCACAGCACAATATCCCACCCACAGGGACCCCTAACAGTCTCACCTTCTAAAATGGGCGCTACAACTCAGTGTGCCTCTGGCCAGACCTCCAGAAAAATCCAGCCCCACCTCACAGCACCTGGTGAGGAAAAGATCTAGGCAAGGATGTCCCAGGAGATTCTCACATCTTATCTGCACCCTTTCAACAGTTTTAGAGCACTACTAAATAAGGTGTGGACTAGAATCCCATAGGGATTGATTCAGTGGAGGGCTGGGTAGAGAGGTGTCACACAAGTCTGATCCATGCACGAGTCTAATTTGCATCTGATTTTCTAGCACTCTAAAATTTATTGAAATGATGTGGATAAGATTTGAGAATACATGGGTGTTTAGCAACCTGGGCATGGGGATTGAGAAGTGGAGAACCTTGATTTGTACTTGTGGATCTCCATGAAGTAAATATGCTGCCACGGCTAATCTCAAACTACCAAAGTCAGAGGTGGAAATGGTTGTTGTTAGGTGCCGTCAAGTTGGTGTCTAACTCAGCAACTCTACATACAACAGGGGAAACACTATTGTCAGTGCTTCTCTGCTATTCATAGGGTTTTAATGGCTGATTGTTTTTTGGCAGTGGGTTGCCAGGTCCTTCTTTCAAGCCTATAGCACTTGGTGTTCCCAGGTAGTCTCCCATCCAAGTACTAACCAGGTCCGACCTTGCTTAGCTTCCGAGAGCTGATGGGATTGGATGCCACAGTGGTACCACCGCAAGCAAAGATGGAAGTAGCACACTATTATATCATACTTCCACTATAACAGATAGAGTTTTGGGGTCTTTGTTTTTAATATAATTGACTTATGTGTTAAGTTCATTTAACAATTTTTAATGACAATTTTTGATAATCACCTCCCACAATTTCTCAAAATGCAACAAGTGACTCTTACCAAGCTCATATAAGCCAGCTTTACTACAGCACTGTGGCTAGATGACTGAGGTCCTGGGGCTGTCTGCTCCTATGCTTTGTCCAGCCTCAGGCCTCCTACACATGTGATTCCCCATCTCTGTAGACTGGGTTTCCCTCTAGTGGACAGAAGAGTCATTTCCAGGTGATTGCCTTCCACCTGTGCCCAGAGCTTAGCACCCAGAGCAGACTGGGCTAGATTTGTCATTACTCATGGCAAAATTTCTTAAGGGGCATCCTTACAGTTTCACAATTGTTCTCAGGCACTAGGCACTTGGTATTATTAATGACCCATGGGAGACAATGTCAAGAGGGCCCCTTGGGCTGCAGTCTTTATCACAATCTCCAGAGCTTCTCAAAAATCCATCTTATTCCCCATGCAATAGTTTGTTGTTGTTGTTGTTAGGTACTATCGAGTCAGGTTCGACTCATAGCAGCCCTATATATAACAGAGTGAAACTCCCTGACCCTGTGCCAGACACATGATCTCTTTTATGTTTAAGCCCATTGTTGCAGACACTGTGTCAATCCATCTCCTTGAGGGTCTTCCTTTTTTTGTTGACCCACCACTCTCCCAAATATGATGTTCTTTTCTAGGGATTAGTCCCTCCTGACATGTCCAAAATAGCAACAGCTTAGCCTGCCTACATTAGCCCTTCAGATATAGGAACCAGTCCTCCCCTACTCTGCAATCAGCAAACTAGAAGACCCACTTTGTGCTAGGAATTAAGCTCTCACATACAACCCATAGCCCCTGAGGAAACCTAGATAGAGGTCCGTTCATGTGTTGGGCACATAGGAGAGAGTGGAGTCAATCAGATGCAGAGCTGGGGCTCAGGACACCCCTTTCTACACTGTACTTAGGCTTGCTTCTTCTGGAAACCATCTTCCCAAAACACCAATACAGCTGTGTCACTCTGCTCACAAACTGCCTGTGATTCTGCACAGCTTTCAGCTTCAGTCCCAGCTCCTTAGCCAGGCATCCAAACCTTAGCTGGGACCCCATAAGATTGTTTGCCTTAAATTTTTAAAGAAAAGAGCAAAAACCCTGATGTTTTGGGAGCTATCCTCTGGGCCAGGCACTGTGCTAGCCATGTTGCTGTGTAATTTCATTCTTTAGTAGTTCTTGGAGCTGGGATTTAGCTCAGTTGGTAGAGGACCACTCTGCAGTCTCTGAGGTCCCAGGTCCAATTCCCAGCACCACAAAAATGGGAGAAGGGTATGGCAATCTATTTCCAAGGCAATCCCGAAACAATCAGCCATTGAAAACCCTATAATGGTCACTGTTCACTATGAGTCAGACACGACTTGACAGCACCTAACAACATTGATTAGAAAAAAAGTTTGAACTCACAAGGACAAAATGAAAGAAAAGTAAAGGAGAAAAGTTGGACTTGTACCTCATACAATATATGAAAATTAACTCAAATGAATCTAAGACATAAATATAAGACTGCAAAATTCTTAGAAGAAAAAATAGGGGTACAGCTACATGACCTTGAATTTGGCAATGGATTCTTAGACATGACACAAACACCCACAAGCAACAAAAGAAAAGCATAGATAAATTGGATTTCATCAAAATTAAAAGCTCTCGCGCATCCATGAACGCTATTAAGTGAAAAGACAATTCAGGGAATTGGAGAAAATACTTGAAAATCCTATCCTCTGATAAGGGTCTAGTATCCAGACCATATAATGAACTCTTACAACTCAACAACAAAAAGTCAAACAGTCGGATTAAAAAATGGGGAAAGGATTTGAACAGACATCTCTCCAAAGAAAATATTTTAATGGCCAATAAGCACATGAAAAGATATTCAATATTATTAATTGTTAGAGAAATGCAAATCAAAACTACAATGAGATACCACTTCACAACCACAACAACAACAGTAGTAGTTGTAGTAATAACACTAAGCTGAAAATAACAAATGTTGCCAAGGATGTTGTATTCATCAGAGTTCTCTAGAGGATGTGAAAGATATATATATATTTGGTTTATATAATAGGAGGCTGGGTAGTCTAATGGCCATCTGTGTGCTGGAGAGGCAGAGAATCTGGTAGCTGCTCAGTTTAAGAAGCTGGAAGCCTCAGCAGTCCCAGTCCAACACTGAAGGCCTGGAAGCTCCCTGGAGAGTCACTGGTGTTGAGTCTACACTGAAAGGTTGAAGAACCTGGAGTTTGATGTCCACAGATGATGGAAGTAGCAAAAGATGTGCTCTCTCAGAAGAATAGAGCTCGCATTGTGCTGCCTGGCTTTTTCCTTTCTCTATTTTATTCCATCCTCCACCTTTTTAGATGGTATGGGTGTTTCCTCTTCAATTACTGGCCCACACATCAATCTTCTCTGGAAAAACCCTCATAGACACACCCATAGATGTGGTTTACTAGTTTTAGGCATCTTTTAACCCAGTAAAGTTGATAATCAAAATTAACCATTACAGATGTGGAGAAATCAGAACTTTTATACTTGCTAGTGGGAATGTTTGCTGAAATTGAAGATGATTTGAAACATTTACTGATGAAGATCAAAGAACACAGCCTTCAGTGTGGGTTGCACCTCAGCTTCAACAAAACAAAAATCTTTACAATTGGGTCAGTATGCAACTTCATGATAAATGAAGAAAAGATTGACGTCTAAGATTTTGCTTTACTTGGTTCTACATTCAACACCTATGGAAGCGGCAATCAAGAAATCAAAAGACGCATTGCATTGGGAGAAGCTGTTGCAAAAGACCTCTTTAAAGTGTTGAAAAGTATTGATGTCACATTGAAGACAAAGGTGTGCCTGACCCATGCCATGGTATTTTCAATCGCATCATATGCTTGTGAAAGATGGACAGTGAATAAGGGAGACAACAAAAGAATTAATGTAATGCTTTTGAATTATAGTGCTGGAAACAAATACTGAATATACCATGGACTGACAAAAGAACCAACACATCTGTCCTGGGAGAAGTGCAATTAGAGTGCGCCTTGGAAGCAAGGATTGTTAGACTACATCTTATGTATTTTGGACATGTTGTCAGGAGGGACCAATTCCAGGAGAAGGACATTATATTCAGGAGGTTTGCAGGTCAATGTAAAAAGGGAAGACCCTCAACTGGATAGACTGACACAGTGTCTACAACAATGGGCTTGAACATAAAAAGATTGTGTCCATGGCACAGGGTGGGGTAGTGTTTCATTCTGTTCTACGTAGAGTGGAGTTGCTATGAGTTCCCTGACTTCACAGCACCTAACAACAACAGTGGGAATGTAAAATGTTGTAGCCACTGTGAAAAATAGTTACCATATGACCTAGAAATTCTACTTCTAGATATATACATAAGAGCATTAAAGACATATATTCAGACCACTGGGCGTGGTGGCACATGCCTGTAATCCCAGCGGTTGGGGAGGCTGAGGCAGGAGGATCACAAGTTCGAGACCAGAGGTAGTCTGCGTAATTTAGTGACACCCTGTCTCAAAAAAGTAAAAAAATGGGCTGGGGGGTGCAGCTCAGTGCTCCCCAGCACTTGCAAAGCATGCAAGCACGAGGCCCTGGGTCTAACCTCCAGTACTGCAAAAAAAAAGAAAGAAAGAAAGAAAGAAAGAAAGAGAAAAAGAAAAAACCCTATGAGGGTCACTATGAGTCAGACACGACTCCACTGCACCTAACAACAACAAATCCATACAGTGGAGTATTATTCAGCCAGAAAAAGGAATGAAATACTGTTACATGCTGTAACATGGGTAAACCTTGGAAACATTAAAGAAGCCAAACACAAACAGCCATATGTTGTACAGTTCTGTTTATATGAAATATCCAGAATAGGCAAATCTGTGGAGACAGAAAGCAAGTAGGTAGTTGTCAGGGTTTAGTAGGGAAGAGGAGTAACTGCTTAATGGCTGTAGGATTTCTCTTTTGAGGTGATGAAAATGTTCTGGATTAATAATAGTGATAGTTACTCAACGTTATGAATATACAGAGGATGCCCCAAAACATATACACATCTTGGAAGGAAAACTTTCCATTTTGTTGTTTTAAGAACATGCCATATGGTTGTTCTGCTAACTCCTGTCTCGTGTGCACATTGTTTGGTAGACTTCTGTGATGAACATGTACAGTGCCCCAACATCATAGCAGAAGTGGGACTTTGTTGCTGTGTGAGGCCACCCTGTGAGGCAGGGTGCCACACAGCTTCTTCCCTTGTGCACATCACACACAGTACTATGTATCTCAACCTTACCACAAATGTGTGCAATAGTTAGGTGTGCTGGAGGTTCTGTTTCATATTTGTGTCTCCACTGTCATTATACTTCAATGTTTCCAGATTTTAAATACCACCTCAAAATGGTCTTGCAGTCTTCAAATGATGGCCATTTTCTTTGACTGTCCTGCTTGTCGCATGGTGGTGCTAGCATTCATTTGACTAATGCTATTTTTTGAGCACCAGTACACATTGCAGGTTAGGGTAGCTCTGTTAGTAGAGTGCTGCTCTGCACTCTCTGAGGTCCATGTTGATCCCCAACATGGCAAAAATGACAGAAGGACATGACAATCCACTCCCAAAGCAATCCCAAAGCAATCAACCATTGAAAACCCTATGAGTGTCACCATGAGTTGGATCCAACTCAACAGCACCTAATAACAACAACAACGCTATATATTGTTAACCTAATTCATTTCAGCTTCAAAAGATAGGTAACGTCTCTTAAAATATATATACATTTTTAGACATCCCAGGCATTAGAAACCACCAAATTGCACACTTTAAATGGTTAAAAAGGTGAATTTTGTGTCATATGAATTTTACCTCATGTATAAAAAGGGTTAAGCTGGGCACAGTTGTGCATGCCTGTATCCCCAGGTGCTCAGAGGCTAAGACAGGAGTATCGCTTGAGTCCAGGAGTTTAAGACCAGCCTAGCAACACAGTAAGACGCTGTCTCAAAAAAATTAAATAGCTGGGTGCGGTGGTGCACGTCTATAATCCCAGAGATTCTGGAGGCTAAGGCATGAGGATCTTGAGTTTGAGTCAGGCTGTGTATCTTAGTGAGACCATGACTCAAAATAAAAAATAAAAAATGGGCTACAAGTGTGATCCAGTAGTAGAGCACTTGCAAATTAAGTATGAGTCCCTGGATTCAACCCCCAAGTACCACAAAATAAATAAATAAACAAACAAACATGTAAATTTTGTCCTCAGTTAAAAAAAGATAAAAAGAAAAAAGAGACAATAGCGATTGAGAGATGTCCACAAACCTTGAGTGAAGCTGGAAAGTAGACAGATGACTAGCTGGCTTAGCAAAAGGCCAGAGAAGGCAGAAATTGTAACTACTTATGATGGAAGTAGAGAGAAGCGAAAAGTGTCAATAAGAAGAAAATCCATTTGTGCGTTGGAACCCAAGAACAGCTCATAAACTGGAGGCACTGGATATGGCCAAAGACAGGTCTGCAGGATGGGATGAAAAGAGCAGAACAGAGTGAAAATATAGGGAGTTAGACTTGACCTCTGTAGCCAGGTGACAGCTCACTTCCTGACTGGCAGGAGATGGTTTGAATTGAGAGGTTCTAGATTCAGAAACACTGGACACAGTTGAGAATAGAAGTGACAGACTGTACTGAAATCAGGGAGGATTTGCTGAAGGGTAAGTTCTCCTCAATCCTTTTCCCCTTTTCCCTCTTTCTTCCCACAAAATTGGCAGCCACACTTATAAACTTGCCCTGGTAAATTAGAGGATATCTCTATGGAAAAATTGAAAGGTGCACTGGCACCAGCCACAGAGGAGTCTCCTGGTGAAACAGCCAGGTACCTGCCTGATTGCCCTTTAGTCAAGTCCAATAATCAGCAACCTCCATCCCAAACACACACCTATGGAACTTTTGATCAGGTTTTAGTGTCTCATTCTTTAATATAAACAAAAACAAATATCAAAGATCATCACACATTGGTTTCTTTTCTCTTTTTCCCTTTAATCTTGAGACAGAGTTTCACTAAATTATTCAGGCTACCTCTGGCCTCAAACTTTTGATCCTCCTTCCTCAGCCTCCCAAGGGCTAGGGTTACAGGCATGGACCACCACACTCAGTTTTATCATCACATATTTGATGAAGGCCTCCAACAAAAAACAAAGGGCAAAGCCAATTGGGGAGAATTTAGAGGAAACAGAGAAAACAGGGAATAAGAAAAACTTTAAAATTTGTAAGTAATATGAAAACTAATGGGTTGGGATTTAGCTCAGTGGGTAGAGCGCTGCGCTGCAGTCTCTGAGGTTCCGAGTTCAATTCCCAGCACCGCAAAAATGGGAGAAGGACCTGGCAATCCACTCCCAAGGCAATCTGGAAACAGCCAGCCATTGAAAACACTATGAGGGTCTCTATGAGTCAGATACTGACTCCATGGCACCTAACAACAACAACAATGAAAACTATTGGCTGAGAGTGTTGCTCAGTGGTAGAGCACTTGCCTCACATCCATAAAGTCCTAGGCTCAATCCCCAGTATTGATTAAAAAAAAAAAAAAAGAATACAGCTTCCTTGCTGGGTGCAGTGGCATACGCCTATAATCCCAGTGACTTGGGAGATAGAGGCAAAAGGATCACAAGTTCAAGGCCAGAGGCAGCCTGCACAACTTAGTGAGACACTGTCTCAAGATAAAAAACAAATCGAAAATGGGCTAGGGGGTGCATCCCAGTGGCAGAGCATTTGCAAAATATGTGTGAATCCTTGGGTTCAACTCCCAAGTACTGCAAAGACAAAAACAAATACAGAAACAGAAACAAAACAAAAAACTATTAGTAGCCTCAGAGGAAAAAGAGGGAAGCAATTGTTTTTGTGGAAGAACGGGAAGCAACAAAAAGAGAACATTTAAGGAATAAAGAAAAAAAGGTCTAAAAATATGTTTTAAAAAAAATAACAAAAAAGTTTTTAAGTGAATAAAAGGATTGGAAATTAATAAACTCTTTCAAAAATTAAAACAATATATAGAGGTAGAAATGGAGAAAAGGTAAGGGAAGATTAGCATGAGTTTCAGAAAGTTAGAAGGAAAAACTATAATGGAAAATTTTTCAAAGAAATAGTCATACCTCAGTACTCATGGTTTCAGAACTTGTTGAACCTGGTACTCATCAAATTTTGAAAAGAAAAAAATGTTTCAGCACTCAGTGCTTGTTTGGGCCTCAACAAACTTGCTAGAATTTATGAGTCATAATGCTGCCCAGCAAGAGAAAATGCTTCATCTCTGGTCCCTTGCTTGCCACTCACTGCCCGCTTCTTGCAGTGAAACAGAGGTTTTCCCATCAGTCCCATGGTAGCTTGAGAACAGTGTAGAACCCTCACAGATTTGTTGTTACTCTTTTGTATTTTTGTGCATTTCAAAGGCTAGTCAGGGGTTGCAAAATATTAGCCCAGTAAAATGTGAAAGTTCTGGAGAAGTTTCAAGATTTTTTTTCTAATTACATTATTTCTTATGGGAAAAATTTGTTAGGTACTCATCAGTTTTGGCACTCATCAAGAACAAATTAACGACAAGTACAGATACCACTGTAATTACAGAGAGAATGGTTTCCAGATTAAAAGGCTTAAGGCAAAGTATGCAAAAAGAGGATCCAATACAATTCTGACACTATCTTGAGTTTGGCTAAACTTCAAAGGTCAATGGCACAATTTTTCACAAGACTGTCCTCACTTTTAGACACCAGCCACAAAATCAGGGTGTCCAAAGCCAACCACACTTCTGACCAATTTGGGGTTTCCCCTTACCCCCTCAGATTCAATACTCCACTAGAACACCACACAGAACTCAGAAAAGTGCTATACTTGTGGTAACAGTTTGTTATAGCAAAAACAATACAAATTAGGACCAGCCAAAGACACACATAGGGCAAAGTTTTGGAGGGTCTCAAATGTAAAGCTTCCATTCTTTTCCCACAAAGTCAGGACACATCATCTTCCTGGCACAGTGATATGTAACAAAACATGCAGGATAGTGTTAACCAGGAAAGTTCACCTGAGCTTTAGTGTTAGGAGTTTTTATTGGGGGTTTCTGATGTAGTCATGATTGATGGAATCATTGTTCACATGATTGAACTCAATCCCCAGCCTCCTACTCCTTCCCAGAGATAGGGACTATTACCACATGGCTTAAAACTCCAATCTTTTAATCATATGACTGGTCTCCCTGGTATAGCCAGCCCCTATCTTGGGTCATCTTAAACTATGTAGGGTTCCACCATGAATCATTTTATTAGCATAAACTATCAGGGCTCACCATGATTAACAAAGACACTCCTAATACTTGGAGAATTCTAAGGATTTAGAGGCTTGTTATTGTTAGGTGCCATGGAGTCCTGTCAGACTCATAGCGACCCTCATAGAGTTTTCAATGGCTGATTGTTTCTGGAGTGGGCTGTCATGTCCTTCTTCCATTTTTGTGGTACTGGGGATTGGAACCCAGGGCCTCAGAGACCACAGAGCTGTACTGTGCCAACTGAGCTAAACCCTAGCCCAGGAACTGGGGAGAAAAGCCGTTTAAATCTTTACTACAACAGACCCACACCAAAGCACATTATTGAAAAAAGTTTAGAATGCCAAGGACAAAGCATACATCCTAAAAGCTTCCAGAGAAACAGGTCACAAACAAATGTTGGTAGCTCAAATAATACCAGTCTTCTCAGTAACAACACTGGTTGCTAGGAAATAGGAAAACAACATCTTTAAAATTCTCAAGGGAAACTGGGCATGGAAGTAAATGCCTGTAATCCCAATGACTCAGGAGACAGAGGCAGGAGGATTGCAAGTCTGGGGACAGAGGTAGCGTGCATAGCTTAATGAGACCCTTACTCAAAAAATAAAAAATGGGTAGGGGGTGCAGCCCAATGTTACAGCACTTTCAAAGTGCAAAGCACAGGGTTCATCCCCCAAGTACTGAAAAAACAAAAACAAAAAACCTCAAGAGAAATTATTTCATATCTAGTATTCTATACCCAGCCAAACTTTCAGCCAAAGGTGAGAAAGTAAGGGTATAATAAAGATAATTTCAGAAATGCAAAGTCTCAAAAATTTTACTTTCCAAATCATCTTTCTCAGGCAGATGTTTCAGGATATGCTTCACCAAAATGAGGAAGTTCATCAAGAAAGAGGAAGAAATGAGCTCCAGAAAACAATGGGGCCAATACATATGAGAAGCACAGGGAGTTTCCAGGATCATTGTGAAGGAAAGTTGCAGGATGGCAACTATGAAGAAGGCCAAGAGTCCAGTAAGTTGAGATTAGAACAGAAAGGCAAAGAGTTCCAACAGGAATGGTTCCAAGGGGGAAAAAATTGTGTAACTAGTAGATTGATTACCTGGGGTGTTTGGCCATATAGTGTAATCTTTGAAGCTCTAGCCAGAATGGGTAAGATAAATTCATAATGGATATATAGAAATCTAAGCAAAAGAAAAATGAGACAATTTACCTCTAAAAAAATTTAACTCTGAAAAAAGGAAATGTAGTCATAGTATACTTGTACAATTAAAATATTGTGGACATTGAATATTTATTTTAAAATTGAACTATAAAGCTGGGCATGGTGGTACAGGCCTATAATCTCAGCACTTAGGAGGCAGAGGCAGGAGGATTGCTGAAAGTTCAAGGCCAGCCTGGTCTACATAGAGAGTTCCAGGCCAGCTGTGGCTACATAATGAGATGCTGTCTCAAGATGATGATGATGATGATGATGATGATGATGATGATGATGATAATAATAGTTATTATTATTATTATTATTATTATTATTATTATTTTAAATTGAATTGTAATTCTATTGGAAAAATAAGGGAAGGCCAAGTGTGGTAGAAAGGAAAAGAAATATAAGAGTTATCTTCTATTGTATGATGTCAACAGAAATTTAGAAATCCAAAAAAGATAGATTATCTGTATTGCTCAAAATATGGAAACTAATAATAGGAGAAAAAAAAAAAAAGCCAAAAGTGCCAGGCACTGTGGTGCATCCTGTAATCCCAGCAACTCAGCTGTGGCAGGAATACTGAGAGTTTGAGGCCAAAGACAGACTATGCAACTTAACAAGACCCTGTTTCAAAATAAAAGGTAAAAAAGTGGCTAGGGATGCAGCTCAGTGATAGAATAGTTGCCTAGCATGCACCAGGCCCTGGGTTCAGCACCCCATAACTACAACTAATATATGTTTTAGGGGACTATGGTAGAGCACTTGCTTAGCATACACAAGTGAGATCTTGGGTTGCATCTCTAGAACCACAAAAAAAAAAAAAAAAAAAAAGATTAAAATGATGTTTTAGGTCTTTCCATGCTGCCATAATGGTGTAAATGAATGTTCTGACTGAATCTCTCAAGAGATTCAGAGAAGAAATGCAAATGCTAGGTTCTTATTAGGCTGTGCTTCAAAGTCATCATCAGTTTCTAACTGTGATGATGAAGCATAGGTACATTACTAGATTTGAAATCATTGATGATCACAGAGCTGGGAAAACTGTTGCAAACCTCACAGGCAGATTAAACAAATATGGATTAATCACTCCCAGATTTGATATGTAGCAAAAAATTGCAGAAGAATTTATTCCATCTCATCAGTTTGCTTTCATTGTACTGACAACTTCAGCTAGCATCATGGACTATGAAAAAACAACAAAAAAAATTTAGGAGGGGAAATCCTGGGATTCTTTTTCTAGGGATAGAATACATACAAATAAATAAAATGCCTCAATGGACAAAAAAAAATCTTTTAAGAAAAATAAAAGAGATTTTAAAAAACTGCAGATAATTTGGATGTCCCTAGGGTAGTATTTGTTACCTTGGTGAATTTATCACCATTCTGGGTCCAGACATTATCTCAGAAACCATAGTTATTAGTCCTAAAAGCAGCAGCATCTCTACAGAACAGACACACATTAACCAGGCTCAGGAGACTGATATTTCAAATCAGATGCCAATTCATTAATTTATAAGGGGAAACAGGGCGTTGAAGCAGGCTGGATCTTTCTGTTTGCTGCCTAGTGTATTCTCTCCCTGTGGGCGGATACACACAGGGAACAGAATGGTTTTCAGAGGGTTGCTTGGTGATCCAGAGCATGAGTGAGGTGGGGGATAAGCTGGAAGCTTCAGAAAATGATCACTCTATCTCCCCTGTTCCTAGACTAGTATTTTTGTACCCAGAGAGTGCTTTGATGCTCCTTGTTCTCTGGCTTCCTTGGCTGCCCAGACCCAGCATTTTCTTTGTTATATTAATACCTTTTAAAATATTTATTTATTTATTTGCTGATAGTGTCTCACTATGTTGCTCAGAGTGGTCTCAGACTCCCAGGATTAAACGATCCTCCTGTCCCAGACTCCTGTGTAGCTGGGATTACTGGTGTGCACCAGTACTACCTTAATACTTTTAGTCTAGACTGTGCCATAGAGTTATTTCATCACCATTAAGTCCACTGGCACATCTCTGCATTAAAACATTTGATGTTTGTGCTCAAACAGGCAACCTGTTTAGAGCCAGGCTCTGTTCTAAGCCCTGGGGTCACTGCAGTGAACAAAATTGACATTTGCCCCTGCCCTCATTGAGCTTACAGTCTGCTGAGAAAAGCATTTTTAAAAAGTATGCAAAGTGAGTCTGCAGCCATAGCACCCTGGTGTCTGATCCAGCCTGATCTCAGAAGCTAAGCTGGGTCAGCCTAGTTAGTCCTCAGATGGGAGACTATCTGGGAATATCAGGTGCTGTAGGCTAGGGAGAAGGAACTGCCAACCCACTCCAGAAACAATCTGCCTTTGAAAACCCTATGAATACGGCTGAGGAGGTGGAGGCAGGAGGATTGCAAGTTAGAGGTGGAGGCAGGAGGATTGCAAGTTAGAGACCAGAGACAGCTGGTGTAATTTAGTGAGCCCCTGTCTCAAAAAGTAAAAAAATGGGCTGTGGGTGCAGCTCAGTGGTCCAGCACTTGCAAAGCATGCAAGCACAAGGCCCCGGGTTCAACCCTCAATACCACAAAAAAAGAAAAAAAGGAAGGAAGGAAGGAAGGAAGGAAGGAAGAAAGAAAAGGAAAGGAAAAGCAAAGAAAAGAAAGAGAAAAGGAAAAGAAAAGAAAAACCCCCATGAATAGCAGATAAGCATTGACACAGGGCTGGGCATGGCACAGTGTCAGAGAGTGCTTCATCTGTTATACACAAGGTTGCTATGAGTTGGATACAACTTGATGGCATCTAACAACAACAACATGTAAAGTGAGAGCAGCATAATTCTCAGAAGACAACTTAATGGCCCTTTACCTACTCCTTGAGGGGAGGCACTTCCTGGTTGCCTCCAGAAAGCATCTACAAACAATGAAATCATTAAGAGGGGATGCTGAGAAGCTCAGGTCTAGATAAATAAGGCCCATTGTCCAAACATAGACTCCTAGCCTTCCATGAATTTCATACCTCAAATTCTCTCAGGAAAAGTTATTTTCTGCTTAATTTTACCTAAAGTCAGTTTCTGTCATTTATAACCAAGAACCCTCACTGGTAAATACCACAATGATCCCAGACATCTGTGAACCAGAGAAAGAGTCACTAAAAGGCACCAAACCCTCTACTTTGGGGCTGCAACCAAGTTCAGAATTTTTTCTGGGCCTTTCGATCAGTACAGAGCACAGCATACTGGCAATCTCAATAAAATCTGATTGGCTAGGTAGTTCACAAAAAAATATCTACCAGAAACTGTTCTAGACGCAGAGATTACAAAGTAAGAGCCAGTTCCTGCCTTCAGGGATGTCCTACATGCACCTTAGACCCAACATATCCAAAACTGAGGATGTCATCTTCCTTGCCTTCTCTCCCAACCCATACGTCACCTCTCACTGCTTGTCCTCTGCACCAACACACTGCTTGCACTTCTTGCTTCAGCCTGTTGGGATCCCAATAGCGAGTAGTTTGGTGTTAGATCACAAGGGAGGGAGAGAAAGAGACAGCAGGCAATCAGGCAGGGCTAGACAAAAACCAGACCTCCATGCCAAGTGGAGATTTCTAGATGCATTAGCTGCTGTCCTAAATTACTTTCCTTGGGCCTATATTTCAGACTGTACAGTTTAGGTTTTTCTTTTTCTCTGAAGGTAGTCTGCATAGAAGATGACAGAAAGGAATTATCATCGTGGTCAGAGATGCAAGGCAAAGCTTCAAACTATTTTGCCCCACAGTTAGCAAGTGGCAAAGCAAGAGCTTGAATGAAGTTTCCGGACTCCCAGATCCCATTCTCTTTCCTCTACTAGAAGAACAGTTCCATCAGTGTTTTGTGTGAGGGCGGCTGTTGGCAGGGAGGGGCAAAGGAGGGGAGTGCATCTCAGCCTTAACCATGCGTGAGGGGATGTCCTCTTCACCACCTAACCCCAGGCTAAGCTAATGCTACTTGCCTCTGTTTCTGGCCCAATACCCTGCCGTACGTAGGTGCTCTATTTTCTTAATTCTTCCCAAAAGACCCTGTGAGGTATTATCATCTCCTCATTATACAGATGAAACCAAGGCTCAGAAACGTTATATTGCAGGTTCCAATGCCTGGAGTCTTCACCATTTCGCTTCATTGCTGGCAGGTTTGGTCCACCCACCCAAAGAAATGGGCCAGGGGGTTGATGAAGCAATGCCAGGACCAGTCCTAATTCAGGGCCGAGGGCCGCCAGGTGGCGCGGTGGAAGTGCAGTTCCCCCGCCCCAGCCGTGGGTCGGACGCACCTGAGCCCAGCCGGATGCGCCGGGTGCAGTAGACTCGCAGGATGGGGCGGGGAGTAGTCCTATTCTCCCGCCCAGAAGGGGCAGGGGCGCGGCTTCAGTTCGGCCCGGGGACCCCCGGCGCCTCTTAAGAGTCACGCCTCCACCAGGCGACCTCGGGGCTGCATCACCTCGCCCCTTGTTCTGCACTCCCCAGAGTGCAATTTATTTAGGGGGCCACAAGGAATACAATAGAGCCAGGGAGAGCGGCTAGGAGGTGGGGCCGGCGCCACCTGTAGACTGCCGAGAGAGGGGGCGTGGCTTGTCCCATAGAGCCCACCCACTCGGTCCCCGAGCCCAGGGCGCGCGACTAGATATAAGGCAGCCGGGAAACAATGCGCCTGCAGCTCGCGCTCCCGCGCGGATCCCGGGAGCGTCTGGGTCGCCGTGTGCGAGCAAAGTCGGGGGCGCGCGTGGGGGGCGCGTTTGTGAGTGCGGGCCGCGCGCTCGGTGGCGCGCATGTGTGTGTGTGCGGGCTGCCCGGCTGCCGGGAGCCGGCGGGGAGCCGGTCCCCTCCAGGTGGCGGGCGGCGGGAGCGAGGTGAGGCTGCGGGTGGCCGGGCACGGGCGCGGGTCTCGGGGTGTGTGTGTGGGGGGGTGCGGCGGGCAAGCTGCTAGCTGCCTTCTCGGCACAGCGCGCCCCCGCTCGGCCTGGCCGGGTCCCGGGAGCTGCGCTCCAGGCGGTGCTGGCAAAGTTTGCTTTGAACTCGTTCCCTGCAGCCTGGTCCGCGCTCTGTGAGCGGCTTCCCCAGGCGCTCAGACCCAGGGCCAGGCTTCCTGGGTCTCCAGAGCAGGGTGCGGGGTGCAGGGCTGTGGGGTTGAGGAGGTACATGAGCCTGGCAGCCAGCTGTGCAGAGACACTCGGGGTCGCCTCTTCCCTCTGCGGGCATCCCAGTCAGCACGTCCCCCTTTCCCTCCCTCAGGGAGCGGACATGGACTTCGACTCGTACCAACACTATTTCTACGACTATGACTGCGGGGATGATTTCTATCGCTCCACGGCGCCCAGCGAGGACATCTGGAAGAAATTCGAACTGGTGCCGTCGCCCCCCACGTCGCCGCCCTGGGGCTCTGGTCCCGGCGCCGAGGACCTAACCCCTGGGATTGGTCCCCCGGAGCCGTGGCCCGGAGGGGGCGCCGGGGACGAGGCGGAATCTCGGGGCCACTCGAAAGCTTGGGGCAGGAACTACGCTTCCATCATCCGCCGTGACTGCATGTGGAGCGGTTTCTCCGCCCGAGAACGGCTGGAGAGAGCAGTTAGCGACCGGCTTGCCCCTGGGGCGCCCAGGGGGAACCCGCCCAAGGCGCCTGCCGCCCCGGACTGCACTCCCAACCTGGAAGCCGGCAATCCGGCGCCTGCCACCCCTTGTCAGCTGGGCGAGCCCAAGACCCAGGCCTGCTCGGGGTCCGAGAGCCCAAGCGACTCGGGTAAGGACCGCTTTGGGCCATCTAAGAGGGGGGCATCCTTTGGGTGGCCAAAGCTCTACCGCTGTCTGAGGTCGGCCACTGCGTCCTATCAAGCCTTTCCATGATTTCCCCCCTTTTTTTTTCCTGGCTGAAGCTGCGGGTGTAGCCCCTAGCAGTGTCTGTCTGGCACGTGGGCGTGTTGGTAAACAGTTTGGAGAAGTGGGGAGGGAGCCAGCGTCCGTCTGATGATGATTGGAGCCCCGGGGGACAAGGGAGACTGAAGGTTGGCGCTTAGAGCGGACAATACTCCGGTTGGACTGTAGGGGGTTTCTGTCCTTGGGAGATTGGAAGGGGTCCTTAAGAGTCACTCCTAGCTTTGGAGCTTTTTTGTTGCTGTCTCTTTCCCTGGGAAACACACTTCACGAGGGAGAAAAGAAGCTGAGGAGCCTTTTGTGCAAAGCTAAAGCCTTCATACTTTAAAAAACCTAGGTATCCTGCCTGCTTTACTTTAAAATGCCAATAATTCTCTCCCCTTTTTACTCCTTACCACTTGTATATTTTCATCATTATCTGTGAGACAGAAATGGGAGGAATAAATGCTCCCTGTTAACAGATGGAAAAACTGAGGCTTAGAGATAAGAAATCACTTGAAGGGAGCCCCAGCTTCCTGCCACCTACCCAGCTTCTTTTCCCAACCCATCACCCCAATCAGGAACCTCTTCTTGATATTTAGAGGGTCTTCCCATTAGTTTACTTGAGATGGGATACAACTTGCCTGCTGCTTTGACCTAAGGTAGAAAGCTGTCCTAGTTTCCTCCCAATACATCTGTGGACTTCAGCTGCTCTTTGCATTCAATAAATGTTCACTGGCCCCTACTTGGTAGCCACCTCTGGGTGAGGTATTGGGGTCATAGACCAGTTACTAGGGTCGTGACCATGGAAACCCCAGGCCTTCCTCCCCCATTCTTGCTGCAAGTGTAAACCTCACTAATGGCATACTGAAGCATCCTTATGCCACCAAACTGTTGTTCTTACTCCAGCCTCTTAGACCTCTGTACCTGTGAGAAGTACTGGAGAGGATGCCCTTCTAGGGTGCATGCTGAGGCTACAGGTCATTGTAGCTTTAAAGAATAACTTACATGAGCATTTGAGAGTAAACTGGGGAATGGGGTGCGGAAATTGTCATACATTTAAGGGGGAAAAATGAGGATAATGAAAATTAAAAGTCACTTTTTTAAAAAGTCTGTTGTGTTAAGATCATTTTCAACCTGCTTTCTCTCTACACCAAGAGATTATATTTAATGGCTGGAATGGGAATCTTGAAATCAAGAAACCAATAAAGATATATCTCTACAAAGGCTGGTAGAGTGGTAGAAAAGAAAGAGCATTACTGTGGAAGTTTGGAAGTTTTAGTTTGAGATCCACAATATTACAAGGTGATATGGAGATGTGGCTGAACTGGATCTCACTTTCTCCCTTTGCAAATGAGGGGATTGAACTTGTTTGTCCTGCGGAGGACATTTCCTTATCTAGGTTGATTGAGACACTACTGTCTGCAAAAGAGAATAATGTCTTAAAAGATTTCTTCCTTAGATAGAGGCTTCTGGGCCATGAGGTTTAACACCGAAAATTAAAGGTTTGGGATGTAGGGAAGCCACCTGCATCATTTTGACCTGCACTTTAACCCGAACCTGTTTGTAGGCTCCTGGTTCATTCTGTGGCCACATGGCCTAGAACAAAATGCAACAGATTGCAAACAATGAGGGTGGGGGGGAGTGTGACTGACAGCAGAGCTCAGCCAATAGGGGTTAAGAGCAGGGTAAAACAGCATTCCAAACACAGCCCAGCCAGCCAATCACAGGCTTTGGGGCTAGGAAGGCTGAATGGTCAGGTTTTATTAATGGAGAAATAATGCGATTGTCCACACAATGGAAGCCTTCTTGACAAAGGGCTCAAGCTTCCTGATATGCAAAAAAGGCTGAGAACCGAACTCTTCTGTTGTAGGGCCAGAATGTATTAAAGTGGCCTTCTTTATGGAGGCTGCAAAATGTGGGGAGCAGGAGAGTTTTTCCCTAATTGCCTTTCCTGTAGTTGGATTAATCTAACAGTTAATCTAACAGACCTTTAAGCCAGGAAATGGTAGGGGCACGTCCAGGTGTCTCTGGATCCCTGGAGTTTTGGCCCTTGTATCTGGGTCATTCTGCTGCTCATTCTCCGCCTCGGGCAGGTAGCTTGGACGTTGTCGCTTCTACCTTTGTGAAGTTCCTGCAGCTTTTGGCGACCTGTGATTACAAATCCAACTGTCTTCTGGTTCAGGGGTGGGGGTGGGGCAGGCAACCTATAAGTGATGGATGACTTTAGAAACCCATTGAACCCAGAAGCAAAATGCTCCTAAGGGAAACCCTTCCCTGTCCCTCTGTGGGTGAAGAGAGATGGTAGTAGCCCTCCCTTCTCAGCATCTTTAACTGAAAGGATGGCAGAATAGAGAGGTGGGGGAATAATAGGATTTATAACTTGTGAAAAGTAACAATTCCCAAGTGCAGGCTGTGCTGGGCAGGAACAAAGGCCAGCTCTGCCCACAGACCCCTCATTTACAATTCTGATGGGGCATGAAAGAGCCCGACTGGGGAAGATCTTTATAGCTAAACTTTGTCCCAGGCCTGTAGCTCTTTCTCTCCATCCCCTCGGTGGAGGAGGGGAGAGTCTGTGCAGACTGGGGGCTGTTGGCTTGGGTCTGCCTTTTGTTCTTATCTAAGCCTTGCTGTGCAAAATGAAATTGGAGAATATTTTCCTTCTTATTTCCCCTCCTTTCCTTCACTCTTCCCCAGTACAAATGAATCGGCTGCCTTTCTCCTCACTTCAATTTGTTGATATCTAAATTGGGAAAATGTCACCTACCTTCCCAAGCTGCAGCACAGAGAGCAGAAGCTGTAGAAGCTGTAGGGTCTATGTGTATGTTTCTCAGGGGATCTGTTTCTTCTCTTTCTCTCTCTTCTTGAACAGAGGGTGAAGAAATTGATGTTGTGACGGTGGAGAAGAGACAGTCTCTGGGAATACGGAAGCCAGTCACCATCACGGTGCGAGCAGACCCTCTGGACCCTTGCATGAAACACTTCCACATCTCCATCCATCAGCAACAGCACAATTATGCTGCCCGTTTTCCTCCAGAAAGCTGCTCCCAAGAAGAGGCTCCAGAGAGGAATCCCCAGGAAGGGACTGTGGAGAGAGAAGCTCCCAAGGGGAAGGAGGATGAGGAGGCAGAAGAGATTGTGAGCCCTGCACCTGTAGAAAGCGAGGCTCCCCAGTCTTGCCACCCAAAACCTGTCAGTTCTGATACTGAGGATGTGACCAAGAGGAAGAACCATAATTTCTTAGAGCGCAAAAGGCGGAACGACCTTCGCTCACGGTTCTTGGCCCTGAGGGACCAGGTACCCACCCTGGCCAGCTGCTCTAAGGCCCCTAAAGTAGTGATCCTCAGCAAGGCGTTGGAATACTTGCAAGCTCTGGTGGGAGCTGAGAAGAGGATGGCTACGGAGAAAAGGCAGCTCCGGTGCCGGCAGCAGCAACTGCAGAAAAGAATTGCGTACCTCAGTGGCTACTAACTGACCAAAAAGCCTGACTCTTCTATCTTACAAAGACACGAGTTTATTTTTTCACCTTCCTCTCCTCTTTAGTAATTTGCACATTTTGGTTATGGCTCTATGGTCTGAACAGTAGGTCCCAGAATGCATTGCAGCCAGTGCACACACAATAAGGGCTTGCATTCTTGAAAACCTTGAAACCCAGCTCTCCCTCTTCCCTGACTCCTGGGAGTCCTGTGTCCTCTCTGGCGCCTTTGGCTTCTCAGCAGGCAGCTGACTGAGCTGGGTCTGCCTAGCTCAGTAGCTCTGAAGAAAAGGCTGACAGATGCTATGCAACAGGTGGTGGACGTTGTCGGGGGCTCCAGCCTGCATGAAATCTCACACTCCACAGGAGCTTTAGGCTAGGAAAGGATGCTCCCACTGGTGTCTCTGGGGGTGATGCAAGGACAGCTGGGCCTGTATGCTCTCCCTGAGGCTGCTTTTTCCCAGAGATACATGAGCTGTCCTGGATGAAGACAAGCCCACAGACTTGATCAACATGGACCATTACCTCACTGTCAGACACTTTACAGTAGCGAAGGAGTGGAAACCTTTTATATATATCTATATATATCTATATATCTATATATATCTATATATATAGATGTTAGATGACACCCCTCCCCCCACTCTCAATGCTGCGACCTTGAGAACATTTAAAGAGCTTAACCTCTATGTCTCAAAGGCCTCTGGACCCTTTCCTAAGAGAGGGACCTTTCCATCCTTACAATTGACTTTGTAATCTCTTTCTGCCTTTGTTATGCAATAGGCTCTACAGCACCTTTTCCCACAGGTCAATAGGTCAGAAATATTTCCCTAATACACAGGGAAATGAGTCCTAGCCTGGGGCCTCTGGAAGGCTTAGAGTCCTGGCTCTTGAACATGTTCCCTGCCCAGGTGTTTTCCAAAGGGCATTTGAGGCCCATCTTGGAATCTTTTCTCAAGGCAGGTATAAGACACCTCAAAGGAAGCACTGTATCACTTCCTCTTTCCCACCTGTCTCTCATCTCAATTCTTGGCTCCATTTGAAATTCTACTGGAACCATGCAAAGCTGTCCTCATGCAACTCCAAGGAGCTTGCTGGCTCTGCAGCCACCAGCCTGGTTCTGTGCCAGCCTGACATGAGTCAGATCCCTTTCCCAGAATATGAGCCTTCCTGAGGTTCTGGGGAGAGCAGCTGGGACTCATCCAATGCTCCAGAAGGTGGACTTGCTTCCTGGTGTGTTGTAAAGGTGCCTCCAGGAGCTCTGCTTAGCCAACCATGATAGATTTTGCCCCAGCTGGACTCCTGCAGCTCCAAGTGAAATCCATGTGCAGCCTCCAATCTGGGAAAGCCACCTAACTCAGCACTTGTCATGTGGGCAGCCTCACCAACCTCTAAGCCTCACCTGGAAGAAGGACCAACCCTTCCAGAACTGTGCCCAGAACAGCAAGTTTCTACTGGCTCTGGGTTTGGAAGTAATGGAGAAGGGTGGTAAGCACTATTTGTGGCTCTGAAAAACCAACTGCTACTTCCAAAACTACTGTCCATGATAGTCTCTAGGTCTCTTTCTGAGGTTGCTTCCTGGCCTCAGAGAACCCCAGTGCAAGTTTTGAGAATGGCTGCTCTACCTTCTGGAGCAGGGTTTTCAGGAGCTGACTGATGTCTGAAACTGTCTTGGGAGGAAGGTGGGAAAGAGGTTACTGATGTCTCACCTAAATAGCTTGTGTTCTATAAGCTGCTGCTGGGTATTATGCTGAGGGAATCTTTTTTTTTTTTTTTTAATACTGTATTTTTGTATGCCTTTTGCAAAGTGGTGTTAACTGTTTTTGTACAAGAAAAAAGCTCTTGGGCAATTCTTCTGTTGTAAGGATCTGGTTTATTTTGAAAGGCAAGTTTACCTGAAGTTTTGTATTTAGTTGTGATTATTGGTTGCCTGATTTTAAACTGTTGCCTTCTAATAAACATCTTCTAATAAAAGATTTCTCAAATATGTCAGAGTTGAGGTAGCTTATACCAATCTGAGTTCTCAGGAACCACAGTGTTTCAGGGTAGCCACAAGTGTCTAGGTGGCTACATTTCTTTACCCATGTTGCTAACCTGGTCATTCCACTCTGGGTTCCTGAAATGCCATTTCAGACATGTCTGAACAATGTCAGCTCAGTACTCGGTGAAAATGAAATTCTCTAGTGAATTACAAAGAGTGCTGAATTTGTGCTTTAGGAGGCTTGAAATCCCAGCTTCACCACTTATGTGGTCTTTTAGCTTTGCCTTTCTGAGTCTTAATTTTCATACCTCTAAGATGGGAACAAATGCTATTTCACAGGGTTTTTGAGGTATTAAATGAGTTAGTAGAGTTTGAACTGTCTTCCAAACTATAAAGCCTTATATTCTTTAGGATGGGGTTGTTCTTATTTTAATGGTATGATGACCTTTTGCAGGATATGTTTTTTAAAGTTCTCTGAGAATTTTTGGTGTATTGTGATTTTTTCTTTTCTTTCCCCCCTCAGTTAATGAAAGGAAAATGAAGACTCTCTTTTCCACCCATGGTTCTCTCATAAACTTATTGGAAATTCAAGATGGGAGAATTTGCTAATGGCTCTTTCTCATGGGGCACTGCCTGTGTCTAAGCACTCCGTTTACTGCTTCACGTTATGCTACACCAATGACATGCCAGGGCTACAGATGAGGAAACAGAGGTTGTAAGAGTGAGGAGCACTCCCCAAGATCTCGTAGCTCACAAATAAGTTGGGATTTGAAATCAGCTCTATCTCCAGAGCCAGAGATCTTAACCACTATATTTAATGATCTGCTTGCTCGATTAGTAGGGGGTAGATGGAGAAAGTAAACATGAAATTCCATCACTTAAAACTGCTTGTTGGAGCTTTGTCTCTTTGAGGCTATTGCACCTGCCACTTACTAGGATGAAGTGGAGCAAATGTTCCATGACCAGCCAGCCACTCTACAGCATTTGTGAGCTAGGCTGGATAGTCTTGCTCCAAAGGGATCTCCTCTGGGACTGTGAAAAGAAAACAGTGGTTCAGAAAGGCTGTGAGCATCATGGTGAGAGAAGGCTACTTGGCCTCCACTAATCCTTACAGCTGGGGCCTGGTTGGTATTGCTCACCTGAACTCATGGAGCCTAAATAGGGTCAAGAAGCTCCTTTTCTTTGTTTTCCTTTTCTTTTCTTTTCTTTTTTTCTTTTGGGACTTGAAGAGTGGGCTGCACGCTGAGCCCTTTTTTTTTTTTTTTTTTTTTTTTTTTTTTGAGACAGGGTTTTGCTAGGTTATACAGGCTGCCTCTGACCCTGAACTTATGATTCTCCTTCCTCAACCTGCCAGAAGTGCTGAGATTAAAGGCATGTGCCGGCAGGAAGCTACTCTTAATTCTCCATATCTATAAAGTGACCTTCTTGTGACCCTCACCACAACCTGATAAGTAAGCAATATCTGCCATATGGTTCTCTTTCCCAGAGAATTTTCTTGCTCAAAGTCACAAAATCAGGATTGCAAACTCCCTCTCCTCAGGTAAGTTCTCCATTTGACTTCCCATTATGTATAGGTCACAAACCTAGAACCTAGGTAGGTGTTTGATAAAAACAGACTTGGATCACTAGAATATTTTTCTTAAAATTTCCAATCTAGATTTTTGTTTTATTTTGTTTTCGTTTTAATTTTTTGTGGTTCTGGGGATTGAACACAGAACTTTATGCATGCTAAGAAAGAGCTCTACCATTGGGCTACACCATTAGCCTATACTCCATGCTAGGTAAGTACTCTACCACTGAGCTGCATTCCCAGCCCTCTTTTTTATTTTTTGAGACAAGGTCTTGCTGAATTGCACAGGCTGCATCTTGCCTTGAACTCATGATCCTCCTGCCTCAGCTGCCCAAGTCGCTGGGATTATAGGCATGTGCCACGACACCCAGCCCTGTCCTCCTTTTTTGAGGCCATGTGTTCAGACATTATAGGACTTTTTTCTCCTTTTACTGAACCTTGAAAGAATTCATGGGCATTCAGCAAAATGATAGGGACCTGTGGTACTGCTACTAGTACTGCTACTAGTGCCAGTTGTTTTGCTTATATTGTTACAAAAATGTGGAGAATGGATGATGTCAGCCCGAGTTTACAGATAACCAAGCTAGAGCTCAGAGACATTTAAGCCATTTGTCTAAGCCCACACAGCTAGTACCAGCTGGCTGCTGGGCTCAAGCTTCAGTTCCTTTCAGTCAACTCTGCTGAGAAATAAGTGGGAATAAAGCCATCTCCTTGGGGGAAGGGAGGGTGTTTCTGGAATGTAAAGTATTTTAAGCTCCTTCCTAGCTCATTTCTACAGACTCCTACCTCTATCTTTGTCTGAAAATAGCCAAGAGTTTATTCCTGGGTTTCAGAGAACAATTTCTACAAATTATGCTTGCCTCTGAATAGTACACCTAATGGACTACAAGTCCAACTCAGCTCAACTAGGCATATTAACTGTAACGGGCAACTGAGAAGCCATACTTGATGTACAAAACACAGATCATCCTCTTCGTTAGACAGTGTGAGGCTAAGGCTCTTGTTAACTTCTGCCCCTATTGGCAGTTATTTTGAGAGAACTGAAACAGGTTGAACATCTTAGATGTGCTGAATTTGTCTAAAGTGCTCCTGAGGTCAGGATATTCCAGAATATCCACTTTAGAAGAGGAAAGAGGGGTGAGGATACCTCTACTGATCTGGAAGGTGATAGGAATGACAGAGATGCCCCTTTCTAAGGATAAGATAACCAGTTGGGAGATGATTAATGACTCAGTAACTGGGGAAGCTAAAGTGTCAGCTAAAGTTCTGTTTGTCTGTGAGTATTTCCACTGTAAACCCAGTGGGCAGTGGGTGGCTTTTGTTAATGTCTCTTTGTTTAGAACCTCTCTTGCCAAAGGAATCAGCTGTATTAATGTAATATTCTCTTGGCAAGGAAATGTAAATATATTCTTAAAGTCTGTAATAAGGTGTGTTATTAAATGACTAGGCTCAGTGCCAAGGGTCTGGTAGGTGCCTGGTGAATATTAGATTGCCTTTAAATATGTGATAAATAATATGGTTAATGGGTCACTCAACCCAACAGAACTCAGTTTTAAGTCTTGGCTCTGCATTTTTCTGTGTGACTTTAGGTAAGTAATTAACCTTGCCCAGTTCCAATTTCCTCAGCTATAAAATATATAAAGATAATAGTGCCTGCTTCACTGGGTTGTTGTGATCAATAGTAGCTGCTCAGTAAATCATTAGTATTATTGGAACCATGTTAACATGCTACACCCAGAATACAGATTAGTCTTATTTGAAAGGTGATAGACAAAAGGAATTTGTTAAAATAAGAAATCTTCCTAGAAGGAGCACTTAAACTAGCATGTACATATTAATACGTCAAGGGACTGTAAATCATCAGGGAGAACGTACTAGGGTTTTTGAGAAATTGAGATGGCAGAGGAGAAAGGGAGGGAAAAAACTTCTCCCTTGGACTGGTCTCTAACATCCATAGCGTGTGATGGGGAGAGGCTGTGTATCTATAAATCTGTTACACATACTCCATTGCTTCTCACTGGGCACTGTGGTGCCTTTAATCTGAGATAGAGCTAACTGACTCAATTCATTTATTAAATACTGTAAAGTAAATCTTATTAAGGCAGCAATTCTCCAACCTGGGTATGTCTACCCATCTCCAAGACTCTGATGCAGTAAGTCAGACCCAATAATTTGTATTGCTAACAAACAAGTAGAGTGGTGGACTTGTGAAGCTACGTTTAGGGGAGCATTGGTATAGGGACTTCAAACAGTGCCTACCATGTAGGAAGAGAAATATGTTTGCAATGATATATGAAGGTGTGGTTTCTTCCCTCTAGAAGTTTATGAGCATGCAAACATGATCACAAAATAAAGCAACATATATCTCAGGTAAGGGCTACAGCTACAGAAGAGGAAGAGAACTTTGGTGGAATCATCAAGAACAAGAAAGTCCTTGTTGGAGACTGTGACTTTAAGCCGGACGAGAAGTACAGGTAGTATGGCTAAGTGAAGAGGAAGAAGGTATTCTAGGTTTTCAGGGAATAGCTTTGGGGAAAAGCAATTGGGAAGACTGTATCAAATCTGGGGAGAGGAAAGGAATCTGTTCTGATTTACTAGCAGGGCAGTCTCATTTTTATAAAATTAAAGTTGCCTTAGATTTCTAAGGGGACTTTTTCAAAAACAAACAACCTCTTATAATTCTCTGACAGTCTCAGCTGAGGATGCAATTTGATGACAGAGTGCTTGCCTTGCATGTGCAAGGTCCTGGGTTCTGTCCCTAGCAACACACACACACACACACACACACACACACACGCGCGCGCACGCGCGCGCGCACACACGCGCACACGCACACACGCGCACACACACATATAGAAGAGGGGGGAAATGAAGGAGAAAGAAATATAGGGAAGTGAGGGGAAGAAACTGGTTGTAGTTTGGAGGACAATGAGATAAAGGTAATAGGGTCATCCAAAATGAAGCACCCAAGAGAAAGCTGGAAATATGACACTGAAGCTTTAGAAAGGGGACTGAATGCAATATACAAGTTTGAGGCTCATCAAGACATAAAAATGAGTAAAGACCCAGAATGCCAAGACAAAAGGAGAAGGAGCCAGAGAAGGGAGAGAGCTTGAAAGACCTATGAGGTTAGAACTTGAAATCACCTCTGATGGTTCTGCCTCTGTCCCCCTTTTGCATCTCTGGTACCTTAATTTTGCAGCCTTTAAGAATCCACTGCTGTGCAAGCTGTCTTGCAGGGCTGAGCAGGGTGGAAATAAGTGCACATACTTGCTGGTATGTTCGGCAGCAAACCCTATGACTCAACTTTAGGTGGAACAGAAACTCAATAACAAAGGGAGCTCTACGCTCTTTTTCCCCTCACTTATTTTGAGCAATTATGATGCCCCAGAATTGAATGTGTCAGTCACCAAGAGAAACAGTAGTAAAAACAATGTAAGACATTGTGATTACTCATAGCCTCTGTACTAGGGGGAAATATTGGCCACCCTATCCCAGCCAAAATCCATGTCCTAGAACCAGTGCATGTGACCTTATATGGGAATAGGATCTTTGCAGATGTAATCAAGTTAAAAGGAGGACATGGGGATTGGGGTGATCCCTAATCTGATAACTAGTGTCTCAAAGAGAGGGAAATTCAGACAGACTCACAAAGAGGAAAAACGGTCATGTGAAGAGAGGTAAAGATTTGGGTTATGTTGCCACAAACCAAAAGATGTCAAAAATTGCTGGACTAGCCTGGCATAGTGGTATATACCTGTAATCCCAGAATCATGGGAGAGGAGGCAGGGGAATCTCAAGTTCAAGGTCAGAGGCAGCCTGTGCAATTTAGTGAGACCCTGTCTCAAAATAAAACATAAAAAAAATAAGGAGCTAGGGATGCAGCTAAGTAGTAGAACATTCACAAGTCCCTTGGTTCAAGTCCCCAGTAATGAAAAAAAAAATTGCTAGACTTCCAAAAGGAAGAAGCAGAAAAGAAGGATTCTTCCTATGGGGCGCACCAGAGCAGGGCCCCACTGACAGCTTGAGTTCAGACATCTGTTCTCTAGAACTACAAGAGAATAAATTGTTACTGTTTTAGGCCACCTACTTTATAGTGCCTGCAGCTGTAGTGCTGTGGCATCTGATCCCATCAGATACCAGAAGATAAGCAGGGTCGGGCCTGGTTAGTACTTGGCTGGGAGACCACCTGGGAACACTAGATACCATAGGCTTGGGAGAAGGACCTAGCAACCCACTCCAAAAAACAATCAGCTATTGAAAACCCTATGAATAGCAGAGAAGCACTGACAATAGTGTTTCGCCTGTTGTATGTAGGGTTGCTGTGAGTCTGACATCAACTCGATGGTACCTAACAAATTTTATAGTAATCTATCTCTCCCTCTCTCTCTCTCTCTCTCTCTCTTTTTCTTTGAAACAAGGTCTCACTGTGTAGCTCAGGCTGTACTGGAACTCACTAGGTGGACCAGGCTGGCCTCAAATTCATGTTTATCCTCTTGCCTCTGCCTTCTGAGTGCTGGGATTACAGGCATGTGCCACCACACCCAGCCTTTACAGTAATTTGTTATGGAAGTCCTAGGAATTAAATATAGGCACCAAGTCCTCATGAACTACCTCCCATAGGAAATATGTTTTTTCCCCCTTGGGGCACCTAATTAACATAAGGATTGGGCTGCAAGGGCATCTTGGGCTGTACCAGAAACCTAGTGGCTTATTTTTCCCCCAGTGCTTATGGGTTGAACCCAGGACCTCGTACATACTCTGGAAGTGCTCTACCACTGAGCTGCACTCACTGCCCTCCCTTTTGCTTTTTGTCTTGAGAGAGTGTTTCACTAAATTACACAGGCTGTGTCAGGCCTTGAACTTGTGATCCTCCTGCCTTTGCCTCCTGAGTTGCTGAGATTACAGGGTGTGTGCCTCCATGCCTGGTGTTAGTGTTTGGTTTTGACCCAACTTGGATGCCCATGGCATGTTCTTCTTTCTGCCCTGAATGCCACAGCATCCTCTAGACTTCCATCTTAAATATTTTAGCCCTCCAGATGATCTCCTTTTAATTGCCCATCTGCCTTCTGCCTATATGCTTCTTTGTTTTTCTGAAAACTTTATTTATGTATTTACTTGTTGCTTTGTTTTATTCTGAGATAGGGGCTTATTATGTGGGTCAGGCTGGCCTGGAACTTGCTTTATAGCACAGACTGGCCTTTAACTTGTGGTCCTCCTATCTCAGCCTCCCAAGTGCTGGGATTATAGCAGTGTGCCATCATGCCCAGCTTCTAAATTTTTTTTTTAAAGTAGATAATTTAAAGTATACAGAGAACAAGAAATAATACAATAATCTCAAGGGGCCCAATTTTCCTCCCTACTTTCCTACAACCCTCTTTTCCTTCCATTTTCCCAATCCCATTTCACCTCATGTACTCCTCTTAGCTTCCTAAAGAAGGCAAGGTAGATACAGAGGGACTCAGCCTGATTTTACATTTGTTCCTAGGGTACAACACACACACTAGGGGTGAAAATTAGGTGGCTGACTGAGGAATTTCAGAAGAGCAGAGAAGGAATAGTTACTCTCCAAATAATTTGCATAGTCCTAGTACTTCATTTGTGCATTTTGGATATGCTTTTCCAGATCGAACCTATCTTGACTATTTTGCCATTAAAACTAGAATTTCTGATGAGTTGGACATGTTTGTATGCATCTGTAATTCCAACACTCAGAAGGCTGAGACAGGAGCATTGAGAGCTTGAGGCCAGCTGGGCTACATAGCTACACCTTGTCCTAAAAACAAGCAAGCAAGCAAACAAACAAACAAACAAAAATAATATTTCTGGGCTGGGGATTTAGTTCAGTGGTAGAGTGCTTACCAGGTAAGCTGGGTTCAATCCCCAGCACCACAAAACAAAACAAAAAATAACCCCTAGGATTTCTTTGTCCACAATAATCTAACCTGTAATGCAGGGAGTATGTTGAGGTAGGCTTCTGCAGCCTTCTTTTATACATATATATATGCTTCAAGTGAGAGACTCTTTCTTCTTGAGTCTCCTTTCAGAATAGAGTGAGCTACTTCTCATCTGGTCTCATAAGAAGAGGGGATAAGGTCAAGACCAATTCCTGGGCATGAGTACAAACAACTTTCTGGACTCCCTTATACCTTCTTTTGTCTTCTTACTGCCATACAAAGCTTCCTTATAAGAAGATTTTATGTTATTGTTGTTTTTGTTTTGGAGGTACTTATTAACTCCTAGGCACAGACTTTAATTTCCTAATTTTCCCTTTAACTTAATGTCTCTGATTAGAATTTGAAGTTATAGAATATCTTTCAGGAACTATTTTTAGTATAATTAGCGTTCAGAAGATTGTTAGGGAGACAAGTAGAGCTACAAATGAAATAGCCTAAGGTATTTTTAGAAATATGTTCCCATTTTCTTTTGGTTGTAATGATAGAAATGCAATGAATGGAAATGGTATTATGTTTTTCTCACTTCTCCTCATTTGTTTTGGACCACAGGCTCCATTCTGATTTAGGGGTCTTTCCTGCTCAGCATTTCAGTGATAATTCTCCCCATGGTCTACAGGATCCCTGTTCTCCTTGTTTCTATAGCAACAGTCCTGTGTTGCTTGGCTAGAAGCAATTTTCTGCTGCTGTGGTGAAGTCCTATTTTTTTCATTCCTTTCTCTATAGTTGCCTTGGTAACCAGCTTCTTCTTCTGGTCTCTTGGTGGTAAATTCCACCCCCCTCTTATTTTCTCTCTCTAGTAACAGTCACCTGGTCATGACTTGGACAGTGCTATCCCATTTGTGAGTGAGCATACTCTGTCATCGTCAGACTGTCATCATGAAATCAGCCTCCCTTTTCCTTTATTTGCATCATTTCTCTGGCCTGCCATCTTTCTGGTGGTTGTCATGGTAACCATACCCTCTGAAAGTCTCCAGGCAAAAGCTCTACTGTTAACAACCATCATGTGAGATTGTCTGCCAATATGTGGTCACACATCTCCATTTTAAACCCAGCTCCAGGCGGGTACCAGAAATTAGAGAGAACAGGGCTTTTGATCAAAGCCAGCTGGATTCAGAAAAGGAGGTACTGGGGATCAAGAGCTGTGAACTGGTGTTTTCCAAACAATATATGTAGCTACAAGGTTCAGGCTGGGTCTGTAAGAGTGGCCATATGTCTAAGGAGATTCAAGTGATTGAGGACATATTGGTAGTCATTCAAGTCAGGCTTTTCATATGCTTTAAAATTCCAGGGGTCACTCCTTTGACACAAGGAATCCCAGTCTTAATTGAGAACTACGCACATCCAATCTCAGGGAAAAGGCAATTAGAACTCTTCGTGTGTGTGTGTGTGTGTGTGTGTGTGTGTGTGTTTTCTGGGGATCAAACCCAAGGACTCTCAGATGTTAGGCAAAAACTCCACTGAACTACATTTCTAGAACACACACACACACACTCTCTCTCTCTCTCTCTCTCTCTCTCTCTTTTTTTTTTTTTTTTTTTTTTTGCAGTACTGGGGGTTGAACCCAGGGCCTTGCACTTGCATGCTTTGCAAGTGCTGTACCACTGAGCTGCACCCCCAGACCACTTTTTAGTTTTTGAGACAGGGTCTTGCTAAATTATGCAGACTGCCTCTGGTCTCGAACTTGAGATGCTCCTGTCTCTGCCTCCCATGCCCAGCTACATCCCTAGAACTCTTAAACTGGCTAACAAGAGGTTAGCAAGGATAGATATTTAGGCACTTTTACACATTACTGCAAATATCTCTGCCCTTAGGCTGCTGCTCTTTTTTCTTTAGGGAAACAGATGGGATGTTATGATTATCATACAAAGCATTTAACAAATTGTGGTTGTTCTGCTCCAGGGCATTGTAACAAGCACTTCCCAGACATTATTTTCATTCCCCCCCCATGGTAATCTTGAGAGTTTAAAGATAAGAACACAGAGGTTAAGAAGTGAGGTTAGGGACTAGGGTGTGGAGCCTAGCATGCAGCAGGCCCTGGGTTCAATCCCCAAATCCCCAAGATGTGCTTGTACACACACACACACACACAGGAAGTAAAGGTAATGGAAGGTCACACAAGTGATAAGTCAGAGAGCTGAGATGTGATCCCAGTTTCATCAGATTCAACAACCGTTGATTAAAGGGGTGTATGGAATCTCTGAGATTTTGGCCCTCTCTGGTCCTAAATTTTCCCATCCTCAGCTTAATCTGAGGGTTGTCACTAGTTTACCTTTTTTGCCTTCCTTCCAATTCCTCTTTTAATTTTGTTGGTTGCTGTTTGCTTGCTTGTTTTTTTGTTTTCACCCTGTGTCTTGCACCGTTTGGTCAAGGAGATAGAAAGTTTTGTCCTGCCTTCTGATTGTGTCTGAGATGGCACTGAGGAATGAAAACATTAGAACAGCCGCCCTTGAATGAAAACTGGGCAAGTCGGATTCTGGAAAATGCCACCCCTCTGAACTCACTAGCTCCAGCATTAAATAGGCAAGCCATTCTCCTCTCCATTTAACGATTATTGGGTGTATATCTATTGGGTACCAGGTACTGTGCTATGCACTGGCGCTACAGCAATGACCTAGTAAGAATTTTTACCTTGTCTTGAAAGAACTAATAGCCTGGAGTAGAGGGCAGGGAATAAACAAGAGGCCAACATAGAATTTTATATTGTAATTAGTGTCATGAAGAGCTAGAATTGGGTGCTGCAAAAGAAAGAATAATGGAACAGATAATATTTTAGATGGGGCTGCTATCCCCTTGTAAAAGGGTGGGTAGTTGAGGTTTTGACGCAAGCTAGTTGATGGCAGTCTCGTAGTGAGCCTCCTAAGCATGAGACCTTTGTTCCGCGGTTCCCTAGTGTTCATCCTTTTTCCTTCAGAGACTGAGATCTGCGCAGGCGCACTGATTGTTGCCATGGGGACAGCTGTTCCGACGCATGCGCAGATTCTTCAAGATGGCGGCGGCGGCGGCTGCACGAGTGACTTCTGTGGGCCCTGGGCTGCGGGGCTTGCGAAGGACACTGCCTCTTGTAGTGATTCTCGGCGCCACCGGCACTGGCAAGTCCACCCTGGCACTGCAGCTAGGCCAGCGGCTTGGTGGCGAGATCGTCAACGCTGACTCCATGCAGGTATTTCAGTGGGTCTGCCCCTGGGCCTGGGAGCCTCAGAGGGCGTTTGCGGCTCTCTGGAGGAGTGGAGACCCTGTCGCGTGGTCGTAGTAGGTGAACCCTGAGGCTTATGGTGGCGGGGCCGGGTAGGTGAAGGGAATGTATACTTCCTAGGCGCTCACCACATGCCAGACACAGTGCCGAATCTTTCCCTTTGACTTTAAGATTAACTTGTCACAACATTACTATTTCGTAGATACTATTATTATCTCCATTTCCCAATGAGGATATTGGGGTCTAGGGAAGTGAAACGACTTTCTTCGTGTTACATAGCGAATAAGTGGAGAAGGTGGTATTTGAGCTTGGAAGGCTGACATGTAGGTGTGCAATAAGTAACTTTTTAGATGAAAATTATTCCAGAGGCTTTGGTATAACTCTAATCTTAACCCATTGAGACCAGGATAAATCAGATGTCACCTATGAATGTCTGCATGAGGTCATGGAGTAGAGTGGACATCAGAAGACCTGGATTCTAGTCAGAATCTGCCATTGACTTGGGATTAGCAGTTACCTTTATTTGGACGTTATTTTATTTGTGAAATGGAGGAAATGTCACCTACTTTGAAAGGCTGAAGTGATTAATATATGAGATAATGGGTGTTATAGTGAAGAGCAGGATGGCCTGCTCTGAAGAAAGCTGGGCCTGTAATAAATGTTTGCTGAAGCTGAGGTTTTCTTTCTTTCTTTCTTTTTCTGTCCCTCCTCCCTCCCTCCTTCCCTTCTTTCTCCTTTCCTCTCTTTCTTTCTTTCTTTTTTTTTTTTTCCCCTGTGGTACTTGTGGATTGAACCCAGGGCCTTGCACTGCTTTGCAAATGCTTTACCACTGGGCTGCACCCCTAGTCCATTTTTTATTTTTTATCTTAAGACAAGGTCTTGCTAAATTATGCAAGCTGCCTCTGGCCTTGAACCTGTGATCCTCCTACCTCCACCTCCTGAGTTGCTGGGATACAGGGTGCACCATCATGTCTGCTTTGAAGCTGAGGTTTTCAACCTTACTGACTGATCTGAGTTGAGGGGAGTTTGTCTTCTTTGAACTGGGAAGTGCAAAAAAGGTGTAGTACTCATCGCATGTGGGAGCTTTTGTGCTTGATTGAGAGTGGGTGACATTTTAGGTGAGTCTCATGGAAGAATTATAACAGTTATTCATTGGAGAGAATTTCCAGTTGTGAATGTTCACAGAGTATCAGTTGTTGGACATGAAATGCCTATCACCAGATAGATACTCAACCAGGAAGGGTAGTTCTTATCTCCATTCCACTCCATAAGGCCCCCAGCATGATTTCTGCCTTCACTAGTTCATGTGGTGATAAGACCATCAGCAAATATGAAATGATAGGGTAATTCAATAAACATTTGTGTCAGCTTTGTGTCACCTTTGGGAGGCAGAATTTAGCTCAAATCTCAGACCTGTCTTTTCCAAGATATGCAACTTCAGCATAACCTTTTGATGCCTTTGTTTCTTCTATACAATAGGAAGAAGAAAATCAATAACAACATTACTGTGATGATTAAACAAAGTCAAGTATGTTAAGCAATTAATACAATATTTTGTACATTATAAGAGGTAAAAACATAGTAGCTGCTCTTTTCTGCGAGATTCTATTGCAGAAATAAGACCATAATTCCTGCATTTAAGGACTTTTAGCTTGGCTGACCACGAAACAGGCTGGAGTTGAGCTCAGTTGGTAGAGTGCTTGCTGTGCATGCGCAGAGGCCCTGGATTTGATCCCCAGCACTGCAAAAATGGGAACGGGATGTGGTAGATCACTCCCAAAACAATCAGCCATCAAAAACTCTATGAATGGAAGAGAAGAACTGAATAGAGCTGGGCATGGCACAGTGTTGGGCAGTGTTTCGTTCTGTTGTACATAGGGTTGCTGTGAGTTGGACCCAACTCGATGGCACTTAACACCACCACAAATGTGAAACAAGGCAGAACTAGTAAGTGTTTGAGCAGAGATAATTAATGGTGCATCGCAAGGTAGACTGGATGAGAAGAGGGATTACAAGTGCTAGATTTTATGATAAACTATTAAATATTATAGAATTCCTGAGAAGGGAGAAATCAAGAAGGATAGTATGGTCTTGGGAAGCTCTAAAAAGGGCTTAATAGGTTGAGTTTGGATAGACAAGAAAAAAGAAAAGGCATACCAAAGGAAGGAACCCGACTGAAGATTTAGAAGGTAAAATGGTCATAGTATCTGTGTAGGATAGTGATAGGAGATTGTTCAGTGAACAGTATTGTAGATATTATGGAATGGGAGATAAGTAACACAATAAAGGCAGTAGGTGAGGAGCATTCATTTGTAAGCAATACATATGATGAATTGGACTGGGGGTGGGTGGGAGGGCCATATAAAAAAATCCATAGATGATGTAATTATAGGTCTTTGGTCTGATGTCTTGGATACTTGATTCATAAAGTTTTCTGTAAAATGGAGTTATGCTAAGGATATGTAAGGACCATTTCAGTCTTTATATTCTATAATTTCTATAATTCTGGGTTGGTTTGGTATTAATGGGGATGGAGGGAAGGGAAAAGATATACAAATTTTGAAGGTAGAATCATATTACTCTCTTATTAATATGAGTTGGTCACTGATTGGCAAAGGAGAATAATGTGCACAATGTGATTCAGGATTCAAGTTTGGGAGCCTGGGAGAGTAGTGAGTCTGGAAGTCAGGAAGATCTTTCAGAGAATCCAAGGGGAAGTCTAGTTAGTGGGTGTTTGGAGAATACTAAAGACATGGACCCACTTCAGGACTTTTTCATTTGTTCTCTCTGCTTGGTGGAACCAGATGGCTCCCTCCCTCTTTTTGTCAAGTCTATTCTCAGATGTTATTTCTCCTATATATTGCATGTAGTCTCTGTCACAAAAGTATTCTCAATAAGTCATCTTAACTTTATGTCTATTTTTAAGTATTTAGTGGGTGTTTGCCATAAGGGTCAGGTATAGCTCTATGACAGCTGTTTCATTCTCAGAAATATTTCTTTACCACTACTGTAAGAGTAAAGTTACTAGATGTTGTGCTCACTGTAGAATAGGCCATGTCAGTGGGACACTTTATGCCTTATATAGTGCTGGTAATATGGTAAATCCTTATTAGTCTATATTCTCTAATTTAATCTGCACCCTCTCAACAGTTTTATATGGCTTCAAATTCAGATGCAGATTAGTCACATGCGGATTGGATTCGAGGTGGGAGCTCTTGACTTCGAATCTAGTCCACATATGATTCTAATCCGCATGTGATTTTGTAGCCCTCTAAAACTGTTAAAAGGATGCAGAGTAGATTCCAGGATATAGCATACCTGACAAAAATTTTAAATGTACATCTAATTTTTTTTAATGATAGTGCTGGGAATCGAACCTAGAGTTTTATGCATGCTAAGCGAGTGTTCTGCCACTGAGCCATATCTCTAGGCCAAAATGAATTTTTTTTGTTTGTTTGTTTTGAATCTGAGACAGGGTCTCACTAAGTCATGCAGGCTGTTCCTGGCCTTGAATCTGTGATCTTCCTCCTTTTGTCTCCCAAGTCCCTGGGATTACAAGTGTGTGCCACTGTACCTGACCCAAAATGGTACATCTTAACACATTCAAATGTTTCTTATGGCTGTAAATGGAATATGAGAATTAAAATTCTTTCATCCTCATGCTTGTGGTACCACAAGGATTAATATGTGAAAAACATTGAAGATTATTGGGTTTTCATCTGTCTTCTTTCCTCCTTTCCTTTTCTTTCCTTCCCTTCCCTTCCCTTCCCTTCCCTTCCCTTTCCTTCCTTCCTTCCTTCCTTCCTTCCTTCCTTCCATTTGTCTGTCCTTTCTTCCTACTTTTTCTTTCCTTTGCAGTACTTGGGGGTTGAACCCAGGCTTTGCACATGACTTTGCAAGTGTTCTACCATTGGGCTGGATGCCCAGCCCACTTTGCATTTTTTAGAGATAGGGTCTTGCTGAGTTACACAGGCTGCCTCTAGCCTTGACCTTTCTACCTCCGCCTCCTGAGTTGCTGAGATTACAGGTGTGCACCACTGCACCCATCCCCTTTTTTGTTTTTTTGAGGTAGAGTCTCATAGCTCAGAATGAGCTGGAGTTTGCTGTGTAGCCCAGACTGGCCTTGAACTCATAATTGTCTTATATCCACCTCTGAAGTTGCTGGGGTTACAAGCATGCAACAGCACTCTTAGCGGTTGTGTTTAGTTTTTAACATACTTTGATTATTGATAACGTTTTCTATTGATCACTCTTTGAAAACTTTAACCTTTGATTTTACTTTTAAGTCTAAATAATGAAACAAAGTATCCATGTTCTGTTGACTATGTGTAAACACAATTCTTCATTTCTGCTTTTGTTCACCATCTTGCCCTTGTTAAGCTAGTGCTGCTTCGGTTTTTTTTTTTTTTTTTTTTTTTTTTTTTTTTTTTTTTTTTTTTTTTTTTTTTTTTTTTTTTTTTTTTTTTTTTTTTTTTTTTTTTTTTTTTTTTTTTTTTTTTTTTTTTTTTTTTTTTTTTTTTTAGCTAAAAAAGAGATGCTGGTTTTGTTTGTTTGTTTGTTTTGAGGCGGGTTTTGCTTTGTAGCCCTGGCTGGCCTCAAACTCATGATCTGACTGCTTCTGCCTCCTAAATGCTGGGATTACGTGCATGTGCCAAAATGACATTACTACCCCCCATACTGAGGGGCTGAATGCAAGGCATTATACATACTTTGCAAGCACTCTACTACTGAGGTGCACTCCAAGCCCCTTATTTATTTATTGAATTTTTCTGTTTGTTTGTTTTTTGAGACAAGGTCTTGCTATGTAACCCTGGTAGCCTGGAACTCACTATGTAGACCAGGCTGGCCTTGATCTTCTGTCGATCTTCCTGTCTCTGCCTCCTGAATCCTTTTTTATTTTTTATTTTGAGACAAAATCTTGCTGTTACACAGGCTGCCTCTGGCCTTTAACCTGTGATCCTTCTGCCTCTACCTCCCGAGTTGCTGGGATTACAAGTCTGCATCACTGCACCCAGCTTAAAGTGACATTCATAATATTGACTTATGATCACCTTGAAAGAACATGAATTTCAAATAAACCCACTGGCAAAATAACAATAACTCAAATTTATATGTTGTTGTTGTTGTTAGGTGCCGTCGAGTCGGTATCCGACTCATAGCGACCCTCATAGGGTTTTCAATGGCTGAGTGCTTCGGGATTGCCTTGGGAGTGGATTGCCAGGCCCTTGTCCCATTTTTGTGGTGCTGGGAATTGAACTCGGGTCCTCAGAGACTGCAGCGCAGCGCTCTACCCACTGAGCTAAATCCCAGCCCCAAATTTATATATGGTTTATAAAATGCTTACACATGCTTTTTCTGATCTTTACTATAATCTCATAAAGTAGATATTATTTTGCAGTTAAGGAAATAGGCCCAAAGTCTCAGAGTAAATAGGAGACCTGGAATTGAACAGAGTTCTCTATTTTCCGTGCCTAGTGCTTTATCCACTATGCAAAAACATCCGTTTTAGGTGAAGCAGACAGGAGCTGTGCAGTTCAGTCACAGAGTGGTTCTTTTCTCTTCCCTCCCCTTCTTCCTTCTTTCCTTTCTTTTCTTTTTCTTTTCTTTTCTTTCCTTTTATTTTCTTTTCCCTTCCTCTCTCCCTCCCTCCCTTCTTTCCTACTTTCCCCTTCCCTTTTTCTTTCCCCTTCCCCTTCTTTCCTTTCTTTTCTTTCCTTCATCTTACTGTGTAGCCCAGACTGGCCCTGGACTTGGAATCTACACAGTGATTCTTGACTTGTGTGCTATTCATCTTTCATTGAAATGCATTTTATTTACTTTTTTTCATCATTGTGACAAAATACCTGACACAATAACTTGGAGAAAGGATAGGTTTATTTGGCTCAGTTTAGATGGTGTAGGGGTGTCCATCCTTTTGGCTGCATTGAATAAAGTGGAAATGTCTTGGGTTGCACATAAGTTATTTAATAGAGTCATGCATATACATAATAGGAGGACCAGGAAGAAAATAAACACTGGAAAACACATGATATTGAAAGATTTTGTGAGGTTGCATTGCTAGATACCCTGGGCTGCATGTTAGACATGTCTGATTTAGAGGATCTCAGTCCATAATGGTGGAGAGCCATAGTGCAGCAACTGGCAGTAGGGCCTGTGGTTGAGGACTTCACATTATGGCATCAGGAAGCAAAGTGAGCTTAGTGGAAGGGAGGGCATGTAAAACCTCCAAATGCCCACTCCCAGTGACCTACTTCCACCAGCTAGGTCCCACCTCCCAACGTTGTATGCCTCCTGCTATAGGGCAACCACCTGTGGGTCTAGGTTTCAAAATATGTGACCTTGTGCTACATTTTGATCAGGATGGGAAATGTATTTTAGGATTCATATTTTGAATCACAGTGTGAATTCATAGTGAAATCTGTCAAGTGGAGTGTTGCACTGACCGGTGGCTACTTGATGCATTGTCCAGGGGGATAAAACTTGCCACAGTTAAGAGTTAAATGAAATGTAGTGTCAAGTTGATGCCAAAGACAAAGAATGTTTATTAGAACTAAGGGGAAACTTGGCCTTGTGGAGAGCCTAGACAGTGCAGTAAACTTTGTTGTTAACAGCCACACAAACCAAAGGGTGACTGATAATTAGAAAATTTTTTTGAGTTTCCACACTGACTTATTTATTTGTTTGTTTGCTTGTATTTTGAGATGAGGTCTTGTTGTATTGTCCAGTCTGGTTTTAAACTGATGGGTTCAAGCCATCCTCCACCTCAGCCTCCCAAGTACTTGGGACCACTCCCCCACCTCACCTCCACACTGCAACCCGGAGCCAGTATTTGCATTTTAATATACCATGGACTGCCAGAAAACCAACAGATCCATCCTAGAAGTGCAACCAGAGTACTCCTTGGAAGCAAGGATGATTAGATTGCATCTTATGTATTTTGGACATGTTGTCAGGAGGGACCAATCCCTGGAAAAGGACATTATGTTTGGTAGAGTGGCTGGTGAACCAAAAAAAGGAAGACCTTCAGCTAGGTGGATTGAAACAGTGGCTACAATGGGCTTATACATAAAAAAAAAGATCATGTGCATGGAACAGTGTAAGATAATGTTTTGTTCTGTTGTACATAGGGTTGTTATGAGTCAGACCCAACTGAAGGGCACCTAATAATGACAAACAATCTATTTAGGTATGCTGCGCAGAAGTTTATATTCAGAAGTGTGCCAGTAACTGAAAAGAGTGTAAAACACTTTCTTAAATCTTAAATTATCTTGCATCTCATACTTCTTTTGTCAACCCTTTGTCCTGCCTTAACTGTAGGGTCATCCTAAGACAATCCCATACAGAGTATATCCTTTCCAGGGAAAGTACTCATTTTGGTAGGCACTGAATAAGTAAATGCTTTAAGCAGGGCTTCAAACCCTTGAAAAATTGGGTTTGGGTTCAGGTGTGGGTTTGATATGTTAAAATTTATAGGGTTCAGGTTCAGTTTGGGTTTAAAATTTTAATTCTATGTGTAAATACAGCTACAACCATACCACTGTGGAGTCCGATCCCATCAGATCTCGGAAGCTAACCAGAGTCAGGCCTGGTTAGTACTTCAGTGGGAGACCGCCTGAAACACCAGGTGCTGTAGGCTTGGGAGAAGGACCTGGAAACCCACTCCTGAAAAACCAATCAGCCATTGAAAACTCTATGAATAGCAGAGAAGCGCTAACAATATTGTTTCCCCTGTTGTACAGAGGGCCGCTATGAGTTAGACACCGACTCTTAACAGCAACAATAGTGTGCAAATAGACACATCAAATTTTTGCAGTGTTTTTCTTTCAATTTTTAAATAACTGTTGTTGTTAGGTGCCGTCGAGTCGGTATCCGACTCATAGCGACCCTCTGTACAACAGGGGAAACACTATTGTCAGTGCTTCTCTGCTGTTCATAGGGTTTTCAATGGCAGATTGATTTTTGGGAGGGGGTTGCTAGGTCCTTCTCCCAAGCCTGCAGCTTCTGGTGTTCCCAGGCGGTCTCCCATCCAGGTACTAACCAGGCCCAACCCTGCTTAGCTTCTGAGATCTGATGGGATCGGATGCCACAGGGCTACAGCTGCAGGCTTTAAATAACTAATGATACACAAAATAACTTTAAAAGCTGAACCTGAACCCAGTTTTCAAGTTCAGGATAATTTTTTTTTTGTTTCTTCCTTTGTGGTACTGGGAGGGTGGGGGGCTCAATCCAGGGCTTTGTGCATACTTTGCAAGCACTGTACCACTGGGCTGTACCCACAGCCCCATTTTTATTTTTTATCTTGAGACAAGGTTTTGCTAGGTTATGAAGCTGCCTCTGGCCTCAAACTTGCGATCCTCCTGCCTCTCCTCTGAGTTACTGGGATTACAGGTTTGTGCCACTACTCCTGGCTCGGGTTCAGAAAAAATTTTAAAAATACTTGAACTGGAATGGGTTCAGGGCTCAGGTTTGAGTTTGGTTTGAAGCCCTATTACCTACACATAGGATTTAAACTTGTGCATAAGTATTATTACATGTTTACACCACAAAAAATGTTTGAACCAGAACAAGTTCAGAGTTTGGGTTTGATTTGGTTTGGTTTGAAGCCTTGGCTTTAATTCTTGTGTTAGATGTGAGGTAAAATGACAGTGGGATGTTAAGGATATAAGGTCTGGAGTGGTCATTTTTGTCTTGGAACCTGATATACAATGACTTTCTTCTGTGACTGTCTAGCATCTGAAGGTCCTGCCTGACCTCTGGCTTCCCATTATGTGTATGTGATTTGTGGAGTGGGGTGTCAGAGCTACTTTCGGAGGTATTACTTGCTTAGGAATTTCTGTTGGGCTTTACTGTACATTTCTGCATGGCAGATCTGACAAAAGTGAGAAACTTTTGTACTTAGTTTTCAGGTTTTTCCAAATCCTGTTTGTTTCATAAATTATGTTGTTATTGTTATGTGCCATTGAATCAAGTGTGACTCTTAGGGTTTTCAATGGCTAATTGTTATCGGTTTTTTTTTGTTCGTTTGTTTTGTTTTTTCTTTTTTGTGGTACTGGGGGTTGAACCCAGGGCCTTGCGCTTGCATGCTTTGCAAGTGCTAGACCACTGAGCTGCACCCCCAGCCCGGCTTTTTACTTTTTGAGACAGGGTCTCACTAGGTTATGTGGACTGCCTCTGGTCTCGAACTTGCAATCTGTTTTTTTGTTTTTAAGGAACATAAATATTCTCATTCAATAGTGAGAGTCTGGATTCAAGGAGAGACCGGTAATACAATCCCTGTTTTCCAGGATGGAAAAACTGAGATACAGAAAGATTAAAGAGCTGACTAGAGATTAATACTGTAAGACACTCACACACCTGGAAATTGGATCTAGGTCTGCTAACTCATTTGTTGAGTCTGATATATTGCAGGAAGATGATACTGAAGGTCTTCTTTTCAGTCTGAGTTGTCCTTTGGCAAGTACATTCAAGGTACAATGCATTGCCTTCAGTGACTGGATGAAACATTGTTCTGAGAAACTTGAAGGCACTTGCCAAACATGTACAGTGACTGCTGGGAAATACAGACTACCAACTATATGCTTAGAGAAAATAAACAAAGTGTTCTGTTTGGGTTTGTAGAGAGGAAGTATCTGTGATGCCTTAATTTTTCAAGTCCTGTGGAGAAGCAGTAGTCAGACATAGGAACATAGTTTCCTTTGTATTTTCCTAAACCTACAAGAGGAGAAGCAAATGATTTTTGGCGGTCTGACTAGTAAGTAGGGTATGTGTCAGTATGTGTCATCTAACAGATGTGGAACTCTGTGTTCTTTTTGTCTGCTTTGGGACATATTTAGGGAGTGTTTTGAAAAGACTGTCTGATGGTGCTCAAGGGAGATTTGGGATGCATGAAGAAGGAATATGAAAGGAGAGATGGATAGTGGGTCATTGTGGCTTCCTAAGACATGAAATAGAAGGCACAAAGACCTTCTAGAGTGGAGAGATAGTCCTTATCCAGAGGCTTTTTGCCACAACTGGCAGAGGCAATTATAAGAAGCTAAAAAGGAAATCTCAAAATTATTGACTCATTTAATATATATGATGATTTTTATGGCCCTTAGTTCACTTCCAATGATAAGAAAATTTAGTTTTCCTTTGGCTACTGTATTAAAGTGGGCAGGTCGTGCATATATGTTCATTTTTTTGTAGCAACCGGGAGAACTTTGTAGTAAAACCTTCCATGTTACAAGGAAGAAGTGATTACTGGCAAATTGGGAAACTACAAGACAGCACAAATGAGACCTTGTAGATTCAAATTCATAAGATGAGGTGCTTTCCTGATGCCTCAGTCCCTGGGGCAGGGTGATAAAGCAGTTCCACTTCAAGCAGAGAAACATATTTGAAAGGTGAAAGATATTTGAAGTGTATCGGAATTCGTGTATGTGTGCTAGTGTGAAATAATAAAATAATAAATAATAATTATTATTAAGTTATTATTATTAAATTATTGTTAAATAATAACAAGAATAATATATATACCAAGAACTAGTCTAAAAATTTGACGTTATCACACGTTTATTATCCTTACCATAACTTTTTTTTTTTTTTTTTTTTTGCAATACTGGGGGTTGAACTCAGGGCCTCTCACTTGCATGCTTTGCAAGTGCTGTACCACTGAACTGTACCCCAGCCCATTTTTTTACGTTCTGAGATAGGGTCTTGCTAAATTGCACAGACTGCCTCTGGTCTCGAACTTGCAATCCTCCTGCCTCTGCCTCCCGAGTCACTGGGATTACAAGTGAGCGCCACCGTGCCCGGCTTCTTACCATAACTTTTTGAGGTGGGCACTGTTACTATTTTGTTGTTGTTAGGTGCAGTCGAGTCCGACTCATAGTGACCCTATGTATAGCAGAATGAAACACTCCCTGATTCTGTGCCAGGCACACAATCTTATTTATGTTTAAGCCCCTTGTTGAAGACACTGTGTCAGTCTTTCTGGTGAAGAGTTTTCCTTTTTTTCGTTGACCTGCCACCCTCCCAAACATGATGTCCTTCTCCAGGGACTGGTCCCTCCTAACTACATGTCCAAAATACATAAGACGCAGTCTAGCCATCCTTGCTTCCAAGGTGCGCTCTGGTTGCACTTCTTTTAAGACAGATCTGTTCATTCTTTTGGCAGTCCATGGTATATTCAATAATCATCTCCAGCACCATAATTCAAAAGCATCAGTTCTTCTCCTATTTCCCTTGTTCGATGTCCAGCTTTCACAACCATGGGATGCGACTGAAGAAACCACAGCATGAGTCAGGTGCACCTTTGTCTTGAATGTGACATCTTTACTTTTTAATACTCAAAAGAGATCTTTTGCCGCAGCTTTTCCAAGAGCAATGTGTCTTTTGATTTCTTGACTTCTGCTTCCATGGGTGTTGATTGTAGAACCAAATAAAGCAAAATCATAGACCACCTCAAAAATTTTCTCCATTTATTGTGAAGTTGCATACTGACCCAGTTGTAAGGATTTTTGTTTTGTTGATGTTTAGTTGCAATCCCTACTGAAGGCTATGCTCTTTGATCTTCATCAGTAAATGTTTTAAATCCTCTTCACTTTCAGCAAGCAGAGTTGTGTCATCTGCATAACCACAGGTTGTTAATGAGTCTTCCTCCAATCCTGATGCCACCCAAGTTCTCCCTAATAAAGTCCAGCTCAGCATATAAATTGAAGACATATGGTAAAAGTGTACAGCCCTGATGCACACCTTTCTCAACTTTAACCCAGGCAGTGTTTCCTTCATCTATTTGAACAACTGCCTCCTGGTTCATGTACAGATTCCTCATGAGTACAGTTAGGTACTCTGGTATTCCCATTTTCTGTAGTGTTATCCATAATTTATTATGATCCACACTGTCAAATGCCTTTGCATAGTCAATAAAACATAGATAGGCATCTTTCTGATATTCTTTGCTTTCGGCTAATATCCACCTGACATTAGCAATGATGTCCCTGGTTCCCCACCCTCGTCTGAATCCGGCTTGATTTTTCAGCAGTTTCCTATCTATATACTGCTGAACAACTCAAAACTACCTTTTTTTTTTTCTTTGCGGGGGAGGGGGGTTGGATGACAGAGCCTCCTTGTGTACCCCAGGCTGGCCTGGAACTCACTATGTGGACCAAACTGGCCTCCAAGTCGTTTCTATCCTTCTATGTCAGACTCCTGAGTGCTGGGAATACAGGCATACACCACCATGCCTGGTGCTATTTCCCCCCCAAATACTGAGGCATTGAACACAGGGCCTTCTGCATGCTAGGCAAGTACCCTACCATTGAGCTGCTCCCCCAACCCCTTTTTTTATTTTTTGAGACAGTGTTTTGCTAAGTTGTACAGACTGCCTCTGGCCTTGAACTCGCTCTCATCCTACCTCAGTCTCCCTCATTGCTGGAGTTACAGGTGTGTGTCATGGTACTCTGCCCAAAAATTACTTTCTTGAATCCTTATCTCTATGCTGTTCTGTATTTTCCCTCCAACTCCTCCTATTTATTTGTTTATTCATCCTCCATCCCTTTTTCTCTGTAGCACTGTGTACATTTTATCAGGCACAAAAAAGGGAAGAATTTTTTTTTTTTCAGTACTGGGGGTTGAACCCAGGGCCTCATGCTTGCATGCTCTGCAAGTGCTGGACCACTGAGCTACACCCTCAGCCCATTTTTTTTTTTTTTTTTTACTTTTTGAGACAGGGCCTTGCTAAGTTACGCAGACTGCGTCTGCTCTCGAACTTGCATTCCTCCTGCCTCCGCCTCCTGAGCCGCTGGGATTATAGGCATGCACCACCGCTCCCAGCTTTGGGAAAAATATTCTTGACAGGAAGGACAGCATGAGCAAGGTAAAGGAAGAGTTAAAAGTGCATGTTCTTTTGTATGTTTTCGGGGAATGGCCAGCAACTCTCTGGCACAGAGGATACTTGAGGGACAGTTGTTGGAGGTGAAACTAAAAATACAGAACCTGGGAACAAATTGCTGAGGCTCTTAAAAGCATGCCATGAGATTTGGGGTTTTAAACAGGGAAGTGATAGTAAATCTATTTCATGAAGTAACTGTGGTGGCTGATTAGAGAGTACATTAAAAACGGAAAACAGGTCAGGGTTCTGTTACATTGTCCTGGATGAGACAGGGTCTGGGAGTTCAGCTGTGGCTGGAGAGAAGAGATTCAGTTTTGACATTTTCAAAACAGAACCAATAGTTAATGAATTGGAAGCATTATGGAAAAAAGATGTGAACAAAGTCTTCTTGTGTTTGCAAATAAGAGACATACTTATTGAAAAAAATCCAGCCTGGTGCAGAGGCACTCACCCATCTATAATCCCAGAGATTTGTGAGGTAGAGGGAGGATGATCATGAATTCAAGGCCAAAGGCAACCTGTGCAACTTACTGAAATCCTGTCTCGAAATAAAAAAATAAAAAAATATGTGGCTCAACGGTGGAGTACTTGCCTAGCATGTGTGAGGCCCTGGGTTTAATCCCTAGTGTCACAAAAAAATAAGCAAGCAAGCAAACAAACATCCAAATAATGCTGAAAAATGCCAAGAAAATATAGTTTTAGCTTTCAGGAGTAGCTATTTTTAACATCTTGGTTCACATCCTTTCAGATAATTGTCTATGTATTTATGCACATGTGTATATTTTACATAAATTGACTCATATATTACATGAGTCTCTATTCTTTTCTCCCTTGTATTAGTGTATATAATATTATATTGTTGTTGTTAGGTGCTGCCAAGTCGGTATCCAACTCATAGTGACCCTCATAGGGTTTTCAATGGCTGACTGTTTCGGGATTGCCTTGGGAGTGGATTGCCAGGCCCTACTCCCATTTTTGCGGTGCTGGGAATTGAACTCGGGTCTTCACAGACTGCAGTGCAGAGCTCTACCAACTGAGCTAAATCTGGGATTTAGCTTTGGACTGGGATTTAGCTCAGTTGGTAGAGCGCTGAGCTGCAGTCTCTGAGGTCCCGAGTTCAATTCCCAGCACTGCAAAAATGGGAGAAAGACCTGGCAATCCACTCCCAAGGCATTCCCAAAACATTCAGCCATTGAAAACACTATGAGGGTCGCTATGAGTCAGATACTGACTCCACAGCACCTAACAACAACATTACATTAGTGGGTCTCAAACTGTAGCAGTTTTGCTCACCAAGAGAATATTTGGCAATCTCTGAAAACATTTTTGGTTGTAATAACTAAGGAGGTAGGTTCCTGGCATCTAGTATTGTACAGGCAAGAGACATTGTTAAACATCCTACTGGGTATAAGATAGTCTTTTACAACAAAAAAATTTGTTGTTAGTTGTTAGGTACTATCGAGTTGAGTCTGACTTATAGCAACCCTGTGTACAATAGAATGAAACACTGACACTGTGCCATGCACACAATCTTTTTTATGTTTAAACCCATTGTTCTAGCTACTGTGTCCAATCCATCCAGTTGAGGGTCTTCCTTTTTTCCGCTGACCTGCCACTCTCCCAAACATGATGTCTTTTCCAGGGAATTATCTGGCCCAAAATAGCAATAGTATTGAGGTTGAAAAACCCTATTCTACATTATTACTGGGGTGGGGTTTAGCTCACTTGATAGAGTACTGCAGTGTGCTCTCTGAGGACCTGGGTTCGATCCCCAGCACTGCAAAAATGGGAGGAAGGTGTAACAACCCACTCCTGAAGCAGTCCTGAAACAATCAGCTATTGAAAACTCTATGAGGGTTGCTATTAGTTGAACTGGACCTGATGGTACCTAACAACAACAACAACATTACTGCCATGCCTGGCACTATGGTTAGTGCTTCTCTACTATTCACAAGGTTTTCAACGGCTGATTGTTTTTTGGAAGTGGGCTGCCAGGTCCTTCTCTCAAGCCTACAGCATCTGATGTTCCCAGATGCTCTCTCATCTAAGTACTGACTAAGCCTGACCCTGCGTAGCTTCCAAGATCAGACAGGATTAGATGTCAGGGTGGTATGGCTATAGGCACATTATTATTTGTTTTTAAATTTTTGAAATGACTGCAGATTTACACAGGTTTTCTCTCTCCCCCCCACCCGTCATTGGGTATTGAATATGCAGGGCCTTGCATATGCTAGGCAAGCACTCTTCCACTGAGCTACATCCCCAGCCTACACAAGAGTTTTAAAGATAGTACAGAGAGTCCTGGATACATTTCATCTAGCTTGTCCTAATATTAATATCTTTTATTGTAGCAAACTCATTAATAACTTTATTATATTTTGAAGTTAAAGAAAACAAAGGATATGACAAGGAAAAATTCTTGTTGACCTCATTCATACTAATATCTTATACCATCATGATATATTTACCAAAACTAGAAAATTGATACAGGTATTATGTTAACTGAACTATAGACTTGAACTTTACCAGGTTTTCTTCTGATATCCCTTTTCTGTTTCAGGATTCAATTTAGAATCCCATACTGCATTTAGGCATCCTGGGTCCTTCGTGTCCTCCAAACTGAGAGAGGTTTTCATTCTTTCCCCACCTTGCAAGTTCTTGATTTTTTCCCTCTCTCAGGACTAGGAAGTTGATCCCAAGGCCTTGGCCCATACTAGGCAAGTGCTCTACCAAAGCACCTCCAGCCCCTTTTATATTTTTAAAATTATTAAATTTACTTAATTAATTAATTCTTTGTGGTACTAGGGGATTTAACCTCTGGCCTTGCTCATGCTAGGCAAGTGCTCTACATTGAGCCTTTCCCCAATCCTTTTGTAAAATTTTTTATTTTGAGACAGGATCTCACTAAATTGGGCAGGCTGTCTCTGGCCTTGAACTCACGATCTTTCTACCTCAGCGTTTTGAGTTGCTGGGATTACAGGCATAGGCCATTGTGGCTGGATGGTTTGCGTTGAGACAGGGTGTAGCTGGCCTGGAACTCACTTTGTAGCCCAGGCTGGTTTCAAACTCCCAATCCTCCTGCTTCAGCCTCCCAAAGTCTGAGATTACAGTAGTGCACCACCACATCTGGCTTATTTTTTATTTTGAGACTAGGTCTTCTAAGTTATGCAGGCTACCTATGGCCTAGAACTCGTGGTTTTCCTGCCTTAGCCTCTCAAGTCACTGGGATTAGAGGTGTGGGCTATGGTGCTGAGCTCCTTGATACTTTTGAAGGGTAATGGTCAGCTCTTCTAAGAGTAACCTTCAATTTGGGTTTTGGATTTGGTTTCCCATGATTAGACTGGCATCATGAACTTTGGGGAAATCACAAGTGAGGAACCTTTCTCATTGCCTTATATCAGGGATGATATCAACATGATATCAACAAAGCTTATTACTGGTGATGCTACCCTTGATCATTTTGTTAAGGTTGTGTCTTTCTGCCAGGTTTCTCTGCTGTAAAGTCATGATTTTTCCCTTTCCACACTGATTTGTCTTTCCATTTCCATAATATGACAGCCTCCAGTCATATTTGTTAGAGATAAGTTGCTGAATCTACCCCTCATTGAATGGGAAGAGAAGTAAGCCTTACTTCTGGGAGGGAGGAGTATCAAAGAAGTTTTGGACCTATGTTAAAAACAGCACAGTAATTTAATACATATTTTAGGGTATATACTTTGAGGTTATGTAGCTATCCCATTTCTCCTTAAGTTTCACACATTAATTTTAGCATTCATCAGTGAATCTTTCCTGTTGCAATTGCTATGGTAATTTCCTCATTCCTTCTATATTATTTATTTATTTTTTTGCCATACTAGGGGCCTGATCCCAGGGCCTCAAACATACTTTGCAAGTGCTCTATCATTGAGCTGTACCCCATCCCCCCTCTTTAATTTTTTATTTTGAGACTGGATCTTGCTAAATTAAATTACATAGGCTGCCTCTGGCCTCAAACTTGTGATTCTCCTGCCGCTGCTTCCCAAGTCATTGAGATTATAGGCATGTACCACTGTGCCTCTCCTTCTACATTATTAATTGAAATTCTGTAAAGGAGACTTGTTTCTTCTCCCTTATTCATTTATACCATTTACCCACCTCATTATGGATATTTATTTTATTCTTTGGGTTATAATCCAGTTCTTTCTCACCATCCTTTTTTTTTTTTTGTGCTCTAGATTGAACCCAAGGCCTCAAGCATGTAGGAAAGTACTCTATCACTGAGCTATACTCCAGCCTCTGTTGTATATTTTATTGCTCAAATTATTCCAACTTTGGTTATTGAGTAGTAGTATGCAGATTGCTCCTGATCAGAGATAGGGATGTAGCTTAGTGGTAGACTGCTTGCCTAGCATGTGCAAGGTCTGGGGTTCAACCCTCAGCATTGCAAAAGAGGAGAAAAAGTCTGTAGCAAATAAGATGCTCCTGTTCCCTCTCCCTGGGAAGAATTAGGAAATATATATATATATGTATACTAATGCATGTATGTACACATATCTATTAGAATCTCTTTGTATATAAAATAAACATGAATTTATCTTTGATTCTAACTCAGTTTTAGGCTTCCCTACCTGCTTGTCACTTTTTTAAGGGTAAGAAATGAGGCTCTTACCTTTTTTTCCAACTGTCATTGTCTATAATAGGGTTATTTATGCAACCCGAAAGCTAGGATTTAGCTCAGTTGGTAGAGCGCTGCGCTGCAGTCTCTGAGGTCCTGAGTTCAATTCCCAATACCGCAAAAATGGGAGAAGGACCTGGCAATCCACTCCCAAGGCAATCCCGAAACAGTCAACCATTGAAAACCCTATGAGGGTCGCTACTGGTTGGATATCGACTCGACGGCACCTGACAACAACAATGCAACCGGAAAAGTAGTTTTGGTAGCTATTCCTGTGAGAAACAGATTTACCAATTAGAATATAGTGTCTGTGTGTAGTTTTACAGTATAGAGTAATAACACTATTTTACAAAGTTACTAGGGTCAGCTCCTCCCAGGCTCTCTTCAGTTATGTCAGGCATTTGTAACACAGGTAGATTCATATGTTGCAGCGCAGACTCTCCTGTGTTCCCCAGACATTCTGATGGGGTATTGTACCTTCCACCCCACTGTGCTGGGGATTGAACCTAGGACCTCACATGTGCCAAGCAAGTGCTCTAGCATTGAGCTATATCCCTAACTAGAGAGGATATGTTTATTTTATATTATTTTTCTTATTGAGGTTAAATTCTGTATAATTTTATTTGTTTTAATTTAATGTAATATAACTTTTTTTCTTTTCTTTTCCTTTTTTTTTTTTTTTTTTTTTTTTTTTTTTTTTTTTTTTTTTTTTTTTTTTTTTTTTTTTTTTTTTTTTTTTTTTTTTTTTTTTTTTTTTTTTTTTTTTTTTTTTTTTTTTTTTTTTTTTTTTTTTTTTTTTTTTTTTTTTTTTTTTTTTTTTTTTTTTTTTTTTTTTTT